>JAWZYV010000859.1:0-600000 GCA_038373885.1 Cheiracanthium punctorium | reverse complement strand
TAAAACTACTGGATTCCCCCCTAAAATTCCAATAGATTTTTCTCTAAAAAAGTATCTATAGCCGTGTTCTAAAATTTCGTACGTGCTCCACATCCATGTAATTTTTAGTGGGTGCTTTACCCCTGAGCATCCACGGCTCAGATGAGGGTTATTGTTAATGTAAGTGCAAAACGTATTTGGCGAAGAAGTATTAATTTTTTCGAGTGCTTAGCATCACTGATTTGTTTTCGAAACAGTCCGAAAGTCCTGTTGCGCCAATTTCTTAAAAAAAAAGAAACAGCTTTACATACAGTCATGGATAAAGTTCAACAGACAGCCTTTAAGCTTTGTTATGAAATATTTAAAGGCATTGCTCTATCAGGAAGAACCTTTATATAATTAAAATACGAGTGCTGTAGATTAAATTATCTAAAATCAAATAAAACGATAATAAAAACTTATCAATAAAAATTTTTGCAAATTGAACAGGAAGCTTTTGACCAAAATTTCCAAACTGAGAAATTAAGGGAACGAGCGCCAGAAATCAAAAAGTACTACTGCCGTGACCAGGATTCGAACCTGGGTTATTGCGGCCACAACGCAATGTACTAACCACTATACGATCACGGCGACAGTAACAGATCTCCTTTAATGCAAATTACTTGCTTTTAGAAAAAATTTCTCTCCTCCATTTGTGGAACACTTTAATCAATGAAGCGAAAGATGAGTGTGTTCAAAAACATGCCACGAGATGGCAGCACCAGAGATTAAAATATGGAAAGCTGAGCAATCCGCAGAGATGGTTGTGTTTGTAAGTCAGGGCTCAGGGATAGCTATTTGAAATCTGACTTGAGGAGTCCAAAATGTTATTATTTGTTTCAACGTAAGGATCTAGAAATAAATTTGAAACATTCAAATCTGAAAGCATTAAGTATGTGAGGGGATCTTGTTCCCATTTTATCCAAAAAATCACAGGATTATTATGTACAGCGCAAAAATGCATTAAAAATCGTAAATATATATTAAAAATGTGATAATATATTGTAAAATCTGTTAAGGAAACCTATGCGAAAAGTATCTACCTGGAGGGTTACTTTGGCCAGAGAAAATTTTTAACGCGTATTTACTTTACATCTGGAGTTAACCACCCAAAACTCCAGACCAATATATCGACAGTTGCGTGGTAGACCAGAACCCTGCACATTCACACTTCATCAATTTACTATGTTCATTGTTTTATTCCATAGCTGCCAACTTGTATACCCTTTTTTTCAGAAGATTTTCCCTCACTATTTTCTTTTTGATGATTCTATGTTAAAATAAATTCGAATTTTTAATGTGAAATAAAACTGTTCGAAATGTGTAGAGGAAAATTTTCCGAAAAATGTATAAAAGTTCGTAGCTATACATCTATAATGTATGATAATTAGTTATTAAATAATGACTGCTCAAAATATACTGGATTTTAATTGATTCAACATGTTTATTAATCAGGCAGCATGGTGGTTAGATGCGAGCAAAATCAACAATAACTATGCACTCAAACGTACAGATAAGGTTAAGTAAGACAAATAAACAGTTAAAGATCATTGATCACCAAAGGTAGTAGAAATATCATACAATACAGCATCAGCCTCACCATGGCACAGTGGTTATATCACGGAAAATGGTAGACGGGCGAAGTGTGAAGGTCCCGAGTTCGGGTCCCATCGCGCGTCCGTCGACCTAACCGTTCGGAGTTTTCCGTGGTTTTCTCCGAAACTTAGCGTAAATACGGGTTAGGACCCCTTAGAAAGACCCCCACGGAGGGCACCCTACCCTTCGGCCTAGAGCCCACGCGTAGCTAATCCGCCGTAATCCCACAAACAATACAGCATCCACTTGGTCATAGTGGGGCCGTTGGATAATGGAATTTCATTATTATTTTTTTTTTATTATAGTGAAATCCCTCTATTGCGATATTTTGGGGGTCAAAATAATATATCGTTGTAAAGAGAATTATCGTTATAGAGAGAGAATCGATATTGGAACGAAAATATTTTTGATTTTTGTTCTTCATATATCCCATACCCTGCGGTGTCACCAGAAAGTGTTCTGTTTTCATTCAGCACAACCTAGCAAGTAATATACAATAAATAAAAGGAGAAAAACATGTTTATAGTTTTCAGAAATTTTCACAACACTCACAAATTTTAGTTAAATACCCTTGCCGCCTCGCCAGGGATTCTAGCGGAGATATAGCTTATAAATATTTATAGCATATTTGAATAACAAATATATAATGGCTAAATAAATAATACCTGAATGCCGCAAAAGCATTTTTTAAAATGTATTAGATATTAATTGAAAATACATACCCATTAATTTATCCTTATTTATTTTGCTTCATGCCTTTATCAAAATCTTTTATGATGTTGAATTTCACTTCGATAGATATTTGTTTTCTTTTAGCCATTTGCTTTCGATTTTCACTAAACAAACTTCAAAGTAAACAAAACTCATAAATAATTTAAAATATCCTCGTGTAATAATCGACCTCGATAGGATTTATCGGAGGTTAAAATTCTTACTCAAGTTCAGACAAAAGAACGTATCGTTTTCTATATCAGTTCCGGTGAAAGGAATCCTTGACCATTTTTTAAAGAGGGTAATAGGAATCAAAGATGTGTCATCCAGGAAATGCCAACTGCCCATCCACCTTACGAGAAATGCACTTTCTCATTACCATAGTGTTACATCAGCAAAACGAAACTTAGAAGATGTTCTTTGGCAGAGGCGTGGTCCAACCCGTTCCAACCACATTTTACCTCGACTTTCTTTGTGTAGCTTTCAATGTGTGTGCATGAGTTGGGCTTCTGATGCATCGTAGAAAAAAAATATATCGTAGTAGAGAGAATTATTGTGATCTAAGGGTTAATTATTACCATCGTTGTAGAGAGAATTATCGTTTTAAAGGGTATCGTAATACAGAGAATTGTTTTACATTAATCTAAAGATCGTAATAGAGAGAATTATAGTTATAGAGGATATCGTTGCAGCGAGATTCTACTGTATTATAATTGTGAGAGGGGGGGGCTCTTTTGGGAGGGGGGCTTTTTAAGATACAACCTGTTTCGTATTTAAAAAAAAAAAAAAAAAAAAAAAAAAAAAAAAAATTTTTTTTTTTTTTTTTTTTTATACGGAACAGGTTGTATCTTAAAAAGCCTTCCTCCCAAAAGAGCCCCCCTCTCACAATTGTCAAACAGCCCTTGCAAGGTTTTGCCTGAACACTAACAACAGCACTACACGAAAGAGGATGGCAAAACCTAGAAATTACTTAAAAGGAATCTTGTAAATAATTTTGTGTAAAATAAGATGATCGTAAATAGTTTTAAATGTGTTTTTTTAAATAAATTCTATTTGAAACTATTACAAATTACATATAAAGGCCTTTCATTAAAATCTTAAAGTTGCGAAACTATATTTTACGTCAGAAAATAAAATAATCTCCTGCCGTGACCAGGATTCGAACCTGGGTTATTGCGGCCACAACGCAATGTACTAACCACTATACGATCACGGCGACGAGGGAAATGCTCTTTAAATAAAAGTTATTTGCTTTTAGAAAAACATCTCCACTCCGCTTCTGGAACACTTCAGCCGATGAAGCGAAGAGCGAAGCAAACTTAGTTCTAAAGGAAAATCATGAAGGAAAATGAAGGGCTTTATTCATATTTGATCACTAGATGGCAGCACTAAACTTTAAATATAATCCACCCAAAAAAGTCACACTGTCGGTTATACAACTTTCAGAAGTAAAAACTCTTAATGTGTGTGTGTATTGACTCTTAATGTGTGTGTGTATTGAGGGATTAAGGCCAATTATCTGCACGAGGGATCTAGGTCTATGCTTGGGGATAAAAACTGTTAAATCTGCAATGATTTGCTAAATCAATCGTAGTTCTAAAAATTTTCTAATAATATTTAATATTGTTTTTGGCAATACTTTATAAGAAGCGGTGATTTGTAGTTTATTAAAGTGGCATTAGTAACAATTTACCAGAGGTCCTGAGTCCACCAGAAGCTTTCAGAACGTGTTTTATTTTTTTAAGATAACCTTACAAATTCGCGAAATTTTATAGTTTTTAACAAATTTTAAGATTTTTATGAAAGTCTTGTTTTCAGCAATAATGATAAATAAATAAATAAACATGTAAACTATTGAAAATCATACATGCAGATGAAAATGCAAGATACGATTTGGAGTTTTGGTCTTTTTTTTTTTTGGTATAATGTGAACACACGCACTAGAACGCCTTAAAAAGTCTTTCAGCTAAGATATTCCTCCCTTTGCCATTTAACTCTAGTGTGTTTTGCCCAAAACAACAGCAATAAAATGCAAGGAGGAATCAATAAACATATTTTAACGAATTTTTGAAGTGATCTTCTCTTCAGAGTTTAAATTTAGTCTAAAATGCGTATTCTACGTATCAAATAATTAAAATTTTCATTTTGTTGTAAGATAATCGGTTAACTAGAATGCGAAATACGGAATTTTGAATGTCTCCGTTGTTTAACATAAGGTTTGCCGATTTCTGGTGCAATATTGCCGATATCGCTTAGCTGACTTCAGTTTTGTGGAGTTAATTTTGGTGCCTAATTCGGTGATATTTCGCCAAAAAGTTGCCTAGATTGGCAGCATTTAGGGCGATTTGACTAATGGGGGCCTTAATATGTTTGCTTTCCTGCATAAGTATTACCCAACAGCATTAGTATTACGGAATGTACGTTCGCGATTGATTGGGATTTTCCTAGAAATAGAATCTCGTGGAATTATTAGAAATTTCGGAGAGACTATTATAAGAAAAGCTGATCTCGTCCCAGCAGTTCCGTTCAGTTCACTTGCGAGTCTTGCTGTGAATGCGTTACCAGTGAGCACAAGCGTTCTGCTTCTTTCCATTGAGGAATTACAAACAGCGCTTTTTCGCTTGTTTTCAGAAGCCTATTTTTGGATGCTGTTTGTGAATTATTCATTGTTGTATGCTGAGGAATTCTGCTCGAGAATTTCCAATGAGTGTTTAGACTGTAGAAGGATTTTGTTGCATGCGAAATACAGCTTTCTGAGAGCGCTTTTGTCATAAGCTGACTGTTGAAAAGCGAGTTATTGCTTGTTGATTTCTATGAATTGTGTATAGTAAGATTGTTCACCGAATTTCTAAAACCAATAAAATTTGTGTTTCGTCCTGATGAGTGAATTGATTACTAGAAATTTCTATAGACACTGCACTTTTAAACGACGAGCCCGATAAAAGCTGAGCGGAGTTTTCTGCAGCAATGCATAACATTAAGTACTTTTATTGGATACATACTAGCCGCCAAGGCGACTAGCTACGCTTCCCCCTATACCTGGACTCATTTCATTGAAAATCATGTTTCTTTGTTTTAACAGTATTTGTCATTCACTTTATTTGGGTTAGGGTTGCCATACACATTTTGGGTTGGGTGTCATCGTTAAAGCCGATGCTGAAACAGCCAATGGCTAAAATGTGCTTCAGCCCAATGCATGGCGACATTTTTTTAGATGGGCGATGAATGCTCCAAATATTGTAAATTCTATATTTTAAAGTCGTGAAAAAAGGCCGAAAGATCTTGCATTTTTGTGTATCCATTATCGTTATTTTGTAATCCAGCTACTGACCAATGTGTAGCACAGTGGTTAAAGCCACTGTGCTGACATTGGTAGATGGCTCAAGTGGAGGTACAGGGTTCTGTCCTCTCGCGGGGCCGTCTGTCTAGCGGTCTGGAGTTTTGGGCAGTTTTCTCCAGGTATAACGTGAATACATGCTAGATACGCAGAAAAGCCCCCGCCCCCCCGTTGTGTTTGTCCTTTCTCTGGCGTGGATTTTTTCGTGAACAAGTACCCGAATACATGCTCTAACAATCTATCTACTGCTTGACATAAGCTTGCTACAATTAATTTAGAATTTTGCACATTTTTATTGCACTAATTGTTATTGCACTAATGCTTACATCTAGCTCTTGCCGTTCGCAGCTTGGAGGTACCGCCGATTTTGGTACCACATACGTTAGCGTATTATATAAGTAGATGGCCGTGCCCTATGTGAATGCATTGTGCGAAAATTAAAAAACGGGAAGCGTTTGCCCTAGTCCCTAGTCTATCGGTTTGGTGTGGAGTAGTGGAAATGGAATGGTGTGTACTTCGATCTTTCCGTGCAGGTGGAACGTTATTCCATCTCTCTCTAACTTCCTTAGTTTGTTTTTTATCCTTGTTTGGGTAAGACGTTGTGTCGAAGTACCGCGATCATGATAAGCTTAAAAATCGAGCAGCGCATAAATTTGAAATTCCTCATGAAATTTAAAAAAAACTCTCGACCTTCCGAAAATTCTTTGTGCTATTCAAAAATGCTACTACCTGACATGCAATTATCTCCAAACACCTCCTTTAACAATTTAAAACATTCAGTCTGATATTTTTACTTTGCTTACAGGTACCATGTAAGGAAAGTAGTGTAATCATGAAAAAATTCGACTTCGAGATTTTAGTGTATTGACACCTTTTGAGGTCTTCTGAATTCATTCATGCTATTTTTAAGAGATGTATGTGTGTGTGTGTGTGTGTGTGTGTGAGTGAACACGATAGCTCCTGAACGGGGCATTCGATTGAGCTCAAATTGGGTATATATGTTATAAACCACTATCGCAAAACCGCTATTGATTTTGGTGTGCATAAGACTTATAGTTTTTCTACAGGGTTACGACTAAGATTTCTTTTACATTATGGCCTGGCCTATGGGGGGGGGGAGAATTCTAGAAACTGCGCTAGTGTTTAAACGGTACATTCGATTGAGCTCAAATTGGGTATATATGTTATAAACCACTATCGCAAAACCGCTATTGATTTTGGTGTGCATAAGACTTGCTACTTAGTTTTTCTACAGGGTTACGACTAAGATTTCTTTTACATTATGGCCTGGCCTATGGGGGGGGGGGAATTCTAGAAACTGTGCTAGCGTTTAAACGGTACATTCGTATTTAGATCACAATCGTATGACCTGCATAGATTTTGATGTGTTTAGAAATGATAGTTTGTTCAAGCGGTTCCAAAAAATAGTTGTTCTACGTACGTACTTGGCGAAGAAGTATTAATTTTTTCGTATGATTAGCATCACTGGTTTATTTTCAAAACAGTCGAAAATTCCTTCGGCGCCAACTTCTTAAAAAAAAAAAAAAAAAAAAAAAAACTTTTATATAAATAAAACATGAATGATATAAATTAAATTAATTAAACTATAATAAATGTTTACAAGTAAAAATGTTTAGAAATTGAACAGAAAGCTTTTCATAAAAATTTTCATACTGAGAAATTAGCAGGGAACGAGCGCCTGAAAGCAAAAAGTACAACTGCCGTGACCAGGATTCGAACCTGGGTTATTGCGGCCACAACGCAATGTACTAACCGCTATACGATCACGGCGACAGTAAAAGATCTCCTTTAATGGAACTTACTTTTAGAAAAATTTCGCACTCTGTCTTCTCCATTTGTGGAACACTTTAATCAATGAAGCGAAAAATCATGCTGAGAGAAAGATGAGTGTATTCAAAATATGCCACAAGATGGCAGCACCAGCGATTAAACTATCGAAAGCTGAGCAATCCGCAGAGATGGTTGTGTTTGTAAGTCAGGGCTCAGGGATAGTAGTCTAAAAGCTGACTAGAGGAGTCCAAAATGTTATTATTTGTTTCAACGTAAGAATCTAGAAATAAATTTAAAACATTCGAATCTGAAAGCATTGAGTACGTGAGGGGATCTTGTTCCCATTTTACCCCAAAAATCAGAGGGTTAAGATGTACAGCACAATAATGTATTAAAATTAGTAAATATATATTGAAAATACGATAATATATTGTAAATTCTTTTAAGGTGAACATACGCGATAAGTATCTGCATGGCGGGTTGCTTTGGACAGAGAAATTTTTTAAAGGTTCTAACGCGTATTCATTTCACATCTGGAGAAAAACGCCCAAAACTCCAGACCGGTAGATCGACAGCCCCGCGATGGACTAGAACACTGGGCATTCACACTTCATCCATCTACCATATTCAGAGTTTCATTCCATAGCTGCCGACTTGTATGGTTTTTTTCAGATTTCACATCACTATTTTCTTGTTGATGATGTTATAAATCCGAATTTTAAATGTGAAATAAAACTGTTCGAAAGTTGTGGAAGAAACTTTTTGGAAAAAAGCGTAAAAACCGCAGGTATGCATCTGTAATGTATGATATTTAGTTATTAAATAATGATTGTACAAAATAAAATGTTTTGGATATTAATTAATTCAACGTGTTTATTAATCACGCAGCATGGCAGTTAGATGCGAACTAACTCAGCTCTAACTACAGATGCAAGCGTACAGTTACGGTTAAGAAAGACAAATATACAGTTAAAGTTGAGGGATGACCATGAGTCATAGAAATATCATACATTACAGCATTCACTCGGCCATAGTGAGCCGTTGCATAATGGAATTTCTTAAATAATAATAATGTTGCTCTACGAAAGAGGATGTCGCATAAAAAGCCCCCACACCCAAGATGCCCCACACCCAAAATCCCCCCCCCCCCACACTTTTTATAGCCCCATCCTCCAATTTATGTCGACACCAGAATTGATAAATAAATTTAAGACGTTTTTGTAGTTTAAAAAAAGCAATTCCTTTTCCAAAATAACAATACGACAGTAAAAAATTCTCAATTTACTTTGTTATCGCTGAGTATTTTCTGAAAATCAGATTTATTAGAGGAAAATAAATGAATGCTTAAATATTTTAGCGACTTTCAAATTCTGCTACCGTCTAAAAACAGATGGTTGGACGTTAATAAGTTAAAAACTTAAATCTGCGAAACTAAATTGTACGTCATAAAATAAAATAATCCTCTGCCGTGACCAGGATTCGAACCTGGGTTATTGCGGCCACAACGCAATGTACTAACCACTATACGATCACGGCGACGACATAATACTTCTTTAAATGAAAATTATTTGCTTTTAGGAAAATTTCTCTACTCCGTTTCTGGAACACTTTAGCCGATGAAGCGAAACAAGCATGATACCGAAAAGAAATGAAAGTTATTTTCGAAATACTACAACTAGATGGCAGCACTAAAAAAAATATGTATTTGGAAAAACCAGTAGTTATAAAATTTTCACTAATAAGAACTCTTAAATATGACAAATTTTTCTGCGTAAGTCGTGGTCCTAAAAATTCCAGAGTAAAATTTTATACTTTTTTGGTAATGTTTTATAACAATCAAAGGTTTGTATTTTATTTAAGTGGCTTTTATTACAATTTAAAAGGAAGTATGGTCCCAACAGAAGGATTTTTAGAACCGGTTATTTTAATAACCTTTAAATTTTGCGAAATCCTATGTGATATTAATAAATTTTAGGATTTCACTGGTCTTGTATTTAGCTAAAAGGATGAGTAAATAAATAATCATATAAACTATTCAAAATGATACACGCAGATTAAAGTGCGAGGGACGATCTGGAGTTTTGGTCAGTTTTCTCAAGATGTAACCTTTGCGTAAATACGGAGTGTGATCCTTATAAAGTCCTCCCCCCGCTCCTGAGGGCACCCTCAGGAGGGGGGGGGGACTTTATAAGGGACCTCTTTGTAGATCCCTCTAGTAGATAATCGACCTTCATACCACAAACAAACAAACAAGATGTAAAGTGAATACGCGTTTGGCCTCACCATGGCGCAGTGGTTATGCCACTGAAAATGGTAGACGGCCGAGGTGTGAAGGTCCCGGGTTCGGGTCCCATCGCGTGGCTGTCGATCTAACGGTCTGGAGTTTTGGTAGGTTTTCTCTAGATGTAACGTGAATACGCGTTAGAACCCCTTAGAAAGTCCTCCTACCAAGGCACCCCCCCATCCTAGGCAGATACCCCACGTGCAGGTTTGCCTTTAAACACAACAAACAAACAATAGCCCTCAAAAAGTTTGAAGCCTCAAAAAGTTTTCGAAAAATTAAAAGTTCTTTCGACTAAGATATTCCTCCCCGTGCCATTTAACTCTATTGTACTTTGCCCAAAACAACAGCAATAAAATGCAAGGAGGAATCAATAAACATATTTTAACGAATTTTTGAAGTGATCTTCTCTTCAGAGTTTAAATTTAGTGTGAAATTCGTATTCTACGTATCAAATAATTAAAATTTGCATTTTGTTGCATGAAAATCTGTTAACTAGAACGTAAAATAGGAAATTTTGGGTGTCTCCATTGTTCAACATAGGGTTTGCCAATTTCTCGGGAAATATTTGCAGTCCTCAAAGCTTAGCTGACGTAAGCTTTGAGGACTTATTTTTGGCGCCTAATTCGGCGGGCGATATTTCGCTGAAAAGTTGACTAGATTGGAAACATTTAGGACGATTTGACTAATGGGGCCTGTATTTTGTTTCCTTTCCTGCATAAGTATTACCTACCAGCATTAGCATTAGGCAATCTAGGCTATCGATTGATTGGGGTTTTCATGGAATCTCGTGGAATTGTTAGAAATTTCGTAGAGACTATATAAGAAAGGCAGATCACGTCGTAGCAGTTCGGTTCAGTTCATTTGCGAGTCTTGCTGTAAATACGTTACCAGCGAGCCTAAGTGATATGCTTCTTTCTATTGAGGTATTATAAGAGGCACCTTCTCGCATGTTTTGAGAAGCCCATTTTTGAATGCTGTTTGTGAATTCTTCATTGTTGTACGCTGAGAATTTCCATTGAGTTTTTAGACTGTGGGAAGCCTTTATTGTATGTGAAATACAGCATCTGAGAACGCTTCTGTGATAAGCTGGCTGTTGAGAAGCGAGTTATTGCTTGTTGATTTCTTTGAATTGTGTATTGAAGATTGATCATCGAATTTCTAAAATCAATAAAATTTGTGTTTCGTCCTGACAAGTGAACTGATTTCTAGAACATTCTATTTACACTGCACTTTTAAGCTACGTTCCGAAAAGCTAAGCGAAAGTTCACTTGAACAATATACAGGGTGAACCAAGAATGTGGTAACGGTCTTTAGTTCTTTATCTATTAGAGGTAAGTGGTCAATGTAAATTGAAAAAGCGTTCAAAATAAGGTCGGAAATATGACTCCGTTAAGAAAAGAATTCCTCTTGTTAATTTTCAAAAAGTGAGACTTTTTAAATTGTATACGCCCCCCCCCCCGTACAAAAAAAAAAAAAAAAAAAATCCAATTTGTAAAATGTGCCCCATACACTAAAGAGGTGATGTATAAAATGTATGAATTATATTTTAAAAGGTGTCAGACGTATGAAGATTAAAAGTATGCTGATTAAAGTATGCTGACCACTTTTCATTGGCTGTCGAAGAGAAAGAATGACGTTGAATAATGGCTTCTCAAGGGTTGTACAGAAATAACGAAAGGAAATGTTTTTCCCATTCTAGCAATAAGCTCTTACACTCAAATCCATGACAGCCCCCGATCACCTTTGTTTAAAAATATCTCAGAGGCGTTTCATGGTGAAAGGTGAAATTTTGTACATCACCTCATCAGTCTATGTGGCATATTTTACTAATTGGGAATTTTTTTGTACGGGTGTCTTATACAATTTAAAAAATGTAATTTTTTGAGAATAAACGATATGAATTCTCTTTTCTTAAAGGAGTCTTAATTCCGGCCTTATTTTAAACATTTTTTTCAATTTGCATTGTCCTCTTATCTCTAATAAATGAAAAATTAAAGCCCGTTACCACCTTTTTAGGACACTCTGTACATCATCAAGTACTTTTATTGGATATAGCCGTGTAATGTGTGAATACTAACATTTAGTGGTGCTTAAACTAAGAAACAATTACAAAAATATGTTTTTAAAAGTTGGTCGCGAAAAATATTTGTCTTGTTAATTTCTTTTGAAGTTGTTGGTGTTGCAGCTTTTTTTGGACTGGACCCCTTCCAAAAAGAAGTGCTGTGTTGAAAGTCATGAAAGACATTAAATTGCTGATTTTTAATTTTCCCCTCTCTTGATGTAGTTTATGAACAGCACCAGAATTACACGTAGTATTGTCACTGAATATTTGTTATCATCTCTTGTAATCTTTAAATTTAACTAAACAGGAAAGGGAAGGAAAAGCCTGTAATATTTCTGTTTAAAACACAAACAGGAATATTTGGTCTAGCAATGTTTCTTGTAAGATTCTCAAAGTATATGAAGCCAAAAGTAGTAAGAACATTTTTTTGTAGTATTTATTAGATTCTTTAAGGGAATTTTAAATGTGTTGCTAAGTTCTAGAAGAATAAGGCAGCCAGTATTTTTGCAGTACTATAATAGGCTATCAGCCTTGAGGGAGGGGTAGGAGATGCCTTGAGTGGAGGACTTTTTGTGGGATTTTAAGGAGCATTTGTGATTTAGCTGAGTATTCATGTTCAAACGTCCAACTGAAATCAATGAATAATAAATATAATATGTAGAGGTTTATTTGACGCACTGAGACTTTTGAAAATTAAAGTTTTATAAACGATTTTGAAACATACGACTATTCATTGTTCACATTCCGGAATTGTGTAGTTTTCATTACGTTTTGAGTATTAATGTAATTTCTCAGCAATGGTCTGTTTCGGATCTTATTGCTATGAAGGTAAAATTTTGAAAGGCGACGTTATTAAAAAACAAACAGCACCTCTTCCATAGCACAACTATTAATATTGCTTTTGTTATTCTTGTTTAAGTGTATTTAAATAAAATATACTGATGTCTTTGGTGGAAAATTTAGATTTTTCTCAATATTTAAGCAATGGGGAGCAAAAGTTACAACTTGCCGTGACCAGGATTCGAACCTGGGTTATTGCGGCCACAACGCAATGTACTAACCACTATACGATCACGGCGATGCTATCCGTCTTCTTAAAACTCTCTTCAAAGCGTCTTCAGATACCATTTCTTCCCCTCGGACCCCTTTAACTACTCAGCCGTGACTTCCAGCACCGCATTGAGAGAACAAACATTCTCCGTCAGGTATTATTTCTGCCGAAGAGGGAAGCACCACAGTGGCGTGGCCATGCGCTTTGGGTTCCCGGGGTATACATCTATTTAGCTACCCCCCCTCTCCAAATTAAATTGTTAAAACAAAAGAAACGGCAATTTATAATACTATTTTTATGAAATGAGTTTATTAAGAAATTAATTCAGGGGCGTAGCCAGAAATTTTTCATGGGGGGGGGGTTACGACTACTAAAACTCATATATATGTATACGTGTGTGTGATAATGTAGTGAAGAATATACATTTTGTATGGCAAAAAATTTCTCATGGGGGGGGGGTTATGCCCCCCTAACCCCCCCCCCTTGGCTACGCCCCTGCTAGTCATAAATGTCTGTTTGTAAATATGTTTTCCCCGATTCCTTTTTACTGATTTGTTTGCTATTTGAATCAAAAATTTACGCAGTTTTTTATGCAGTCTTCATACTGATGTTATTCTGCAGCTAATATATCATTCTAAAACAATCATCTGAAACAGTACTTCTACCTTTATGTAAAGATGAATCCAAAAGGGTTTTTAAGAATATTCTAGCATTATTTCTTTAGATTACGTGGTGATAGTACTGGTAAGTGTACTAAAACTATACAAATATGATTATGTCATTATATAATTCATTCTAAAACAATTAAAAAAGTGTTAGAACACCATAAAATATTTTTCGCTCAAGATTTTCCTTCAATCAGGTGATATCCCATACAGATTAGCCTTACCCTTAGCCTTAACTACAAAGAAAAATATTTTCGTTTACTTAAAGGTACCGGAACGTCAATACGCATTTTAACCTCCTAAAAAGTTGCATACCCCAGGCATCCCTCCATAGGCAGAACATGAACCAGACAGTTTCCGTGTGCCATTTGAGAGCGCTATGCGCCCGGCCAGTGTTAGTTATGGTAAAGCTACACGAGGGCTATCTGCCTATGGAGGGATGCCTGGGGCATTGAACTTTTTAGGAGGTTAAAACGAGTACTGACGTTCCGGTACCTTTAAGTAAACGAAAATATTTTTCTTTGTAGTTAAGGCTAAGGGTAAGGCTAATCTGTATGGGATATCACCTGATTGAAGGAAAATCTTGAGCGAAAAATATTTTATGTAACTACTTTTTATACAGTTTGGCTTCTATGATTATCCTATTCTATTCAGTCCACTTCCATCGCATGTGATTCGAATAATTGCACTGACTTTAATTAATGATTAAAGTCAATGCAACTGTATTGACTTTAATCATTAGAGAAATCATGACTTTAATCTTGATCAAATAACTCTATTGACGTTCATTAATGATTTTCGAAGAAAAAAAAAATTTTTAGGAATGAATAAAAAAATTTCTAGCTAATGTGAGAGTCAAAAATTCTGTGCAAAAGTTTTCTCTGATAAGACAAAAGAATCAGCATTGTTCCCCCTTCCCATCAGAACTCCATTTTTTTTTTAATTTTTTTTTCCGTGGTGAGGGCATTATTTTATTTTATTTTTTCAGTTACACACACAAAAAAAAAATATATATATTTGAATGTTAGTGAATTTTCTATGTTAAATTTGTGAATATATACAAAATATGTATACCATTGTCCAAATTTGAGTGGCTTAAATGAACTTGTAAATCATCCTTTATCTTTAAAAGTTTCTGGATGATCTTTGTTTACTTGGGGTATCATTTACTTCTGAAACAGAGAATGGGAATCGGCCTTTTATTCGAAAGTTTATTTAAAAACAGGTACTATAGTTCTCGTTTTTAACTGCAATATGTTTGAAAAAAGGGAGATTTTTCTTTCATTCGAGATGTGAGATTTATGTCGAGTCTGAGGTGGGTATATTGTTAATTTCTCTTTGCCTGAAGAAGAAAAGAAAATAAGGAAGGAAAAAAAAAAAAAAAGAAGACATTATTTTTTTAAGTGTCCTCGAATTTTTCCTTGATTAAAGTGTATTTGGAACTTGGATACTTAGATACACATATTTAAAATGCTTTCTTATAATAAAAACAAGGAAAGAAAGAATACGCTAAGAATTATTAATATATTATAGAAACTTCTCGTCGTTTAAAATATTTAAGCAATGGGGAGCAAAAGTTACAACTTGCCGTGACCAGGATTCGAACCTGGGTTATTGCGGCCACAACGCAATGTACTAACCACTATACGATCACGGCGATGCTATCCGTCTTCTTAAAACTCTCTTCAAAGCGTCTTCAGATACCATTTCTTCCCCTCGGACCCCTTTAACTACTCAGCCGTGACTTCCAGCACCGCATTGAGAGAACAAACATTCTCCGTCAGGTATTATTTCTGCCGAAGAGGGAAGCACCACAGTGGCGTGGCCATGCGCTTTGGGTTCCCGGGGTATACATCTATTTAGCTACCCCCCCTCTCCAAATTAAATTGTTAAAACAAAAGAAACGGCAATTTATAATACTATTTTTATGAAATGAGTTTATTAAGAAATTAATTCAGGGGCGTAGCCAGAAATTTTTCATGGGGGGGGGGTTACGACTACTAAAACTCATATATATGTATACGTGTGTGTGATAATGTAGTGAAGAATATACATTTTGTATGGCAAAAAATTTCTCATGGGGGGGGGGGGTTATGCCCCCCTAACCCCCCCCCCCCCTTGGCTACGCCCCTGCTAGTCATAAATGTCTGTTTGTAAATATGTTTTCCCCGATTCCTTTTTACTGATTTGTTTGCTATTTGAATCAAAAATTTACGCAGTTTTTTATGCAGTCTTCATACTGATGTTATTCTGCAGCTAATATATCATTCTAAAACAATCATCTGAAACAGTACTTCTACCTTTATGTAAAGATGAATCCAAAAGGGTTTTTAAGAATATTCTAGCATTATTTCTTTAGATTACGTGGTGATAGTACTGGTAAGTGTACTAAAACTATACAAATATGATTATGTCATTATATAATTCATTCTAAAACAATTAAAAAAGTGTTAGAACACCATAAAATATTTTTCGCTCAAGATTTTCCTTCAATCAGGTGATATCCCATACAGATTAGCCTTACCCTTAGCCTTAACTACAAAGAAAAATATTTTCGTTTACTTAAAGGTACCGGAACGTCAATACGCATTTTAACCTCCTAAAAAGTTGCATACCCCAGGCATCCCTCCATAGGCAGAACATGAACCAGACAGTTTCCGTGTGCCATTTGAGAGCGCTATGCGCCCGGCCAGTGTTAGTTATGGTAAAGCTACACGAGGGCTATCTGCCTATGGAGGGATGCCTGGGGCATTGAACTTTTTAGGAGGTTAAAACGAGTACTGACGTTCCGGTACCTTTAAGTAAACGAAAATATTTTTCTTTGTAGTTAAGGCTAAGGGTAAGGCTAATCTGTATGGGATATCACCTGATTGAAGGAAAATCTTGAGCGAAAAATATTTTATGTAACTACTTTTTATACAGTTTGGCTTCTATGATTATCCTATTCTATTCAGTCCACTTCCATCGCATGTGATTCGAATAATTCCACTGACTTTAATTAATGATTAAAGTCAATGCAACTGTATTGACTTTAATCATTACTGAAATCATGACTTTAATCTTGATCAAATAACTCTATTGACGTTCATTAATGATTTTCGAAGAAAAAAAAAATTTTTAGGAATGAATAAAAAAATTTCTAGCTAATGTGAGAGTCAAAAATTCTGTGCAAAAGTTTTCTCTGATAAGACAAAAGAATCAGCATTGTTCCCCCTTCCCATCAGAACTCCATTTTTTTTTAAATTTTTTTTTCCGTGGTGAGGGCATTATTTTATTTTATTTTTTCAGTTACACAAAAAAAAAAAAAAAAAAAAAAAAAAAAAAATTGAATGTTAGTGAATTTTCTATGTTAAATTTGTGAATATATACAAAATATGTATACCATTGTCCAAATTTGAGTGGCTTAAATGAACTTGTAAATCATCCTTTATCTTTAAAAGTTTCTTGATGATCTTTGTTTACTTGGGGTATCATTTACTTCTGAAACAGAGATTGGGAATCGGGCTTTTATTCGAAAATTTATTTAAAAACAGGTACTATAGTTCTCGTTTTTAACTGCAATATGTTTGAAAAAAGGGAGATTTTTCTTTCATTCGAGATGTGAGATTTATGTCGAGTCTGAGGAGGGTATATTGTTAAATTCTCTTTGCCTGAAGAAGAAAAGAAAATAAGGAAGGAAAAAAAAAGAAAAAAAAATTTTTTTAAGTGTCCTCGAATTTTCCCTTGATTAAAGTGTATTTGGAACTTGGATACTTAGATACACATATTTAAAATGCTTTCTTATAATAAAAACAAGGAAAGAAAGAATAGGCTTAGAATTATTAATATTACAGCAACTTTTACTTGTTAAACATGTTTTAGCAGTGGGGAGCAAAAAGTACAACTTGCCGTGACCAGGATTCGAACCTGGGTTATTGCGGCCACAACGCAATGTACTAACCACTATACGATCACGGCGATGCTATGAGACTTCTTAAAACTCTCTTCAAGGCTTACCATTTCTTCCCCTCGGACCCCTTTAACTACTCAGCCGGGACTTTCAGCACCGCATTGAGAGAACAAAACATTCTCGGTCAAGTATTATTTCTGCCGGAGAGGGAAGCACTAGAGATACTGGACTTACGTATAGGGTCTCCAGGAAGCACCACAGTGGCGTGGCCATGCGCTTTGGGTTCCCGTGGCATACATCTATTTAGCTACCCCGCTCTCCAAATTAAATTGTTACAACAAAAGAAACGGCAATTTATAATACGATTTTTGTGAAATGAGTTTATTAAGAAATTAATTACTAGTCATAAATGTCTGTTTGTAATGTTTTCCTTGATTCCTTTTTACTGATTTGTTTGCTATTTGAATCAAAAATTTACGCAGTTTTTTATGCAGTCTTCATATTGATGGGAACAGCTTTAGTATGGTCCCTTTTTGGCGATTTTTTGATTTCGCGACAAAATCTTGTCGCCAACCCAAGTTTGCCTTGCCGATGCCAACTGTAAACACTATGGCGGATCGGATGGCGCTGGTTCCGAGATAATTGATCGTCGCTGTTAATTTTGCTATGATTTATTTTAATGGCTTTTAAATATTTTTATGAAAAAAAAATTAAACAGATAACAAGCTTACATGTACATATAGATTCGGTTTAATAAAATTTAATAACTTTTCTTTTTGTGTGAGGGGGGCTGTGCCCCTCTCAACCCCTCCCTTTCTCTTTTTAGTAGATTAAATTAAACAATGCAAAAAAATAATATTCTAAAGGCAATACCTCACAAAAATAACAAATAAAAAAGACAAAAAGATTAAAATACATTTTAGCATTCTGACAAAAGACTACGTAAGCAAAATAAAGAACTAATTCAAATCATAACGAACAATGCTTATCTCATACCTTAATTAAAATCGCTAAATTGTTTCAATATTGAAATAATAAAATCAAAATATCAAATATTATATTAATAACGGAATTATTTATTGCTCCTACCATTAACAAATAAACAAAGGTAACAATAACAAATAAAAACAAACAATGCTTATCACATACCTTGATTAAAATCTCTAAATTATTGCAATATGGAAATAATAAAATCAAAATATCTAAAATTATTTCACTGTATAAAATATTAATAACGTAATTATTTGTTGCTTCTACCCTTAGCAAATAAACAATCGAGAACGAAAATATTAACCTGAAACGTACTATCAAAAGAATGTTTGTTCTTGCAAAACTGTATACAAATAGTTAGTATGTACCTGAACATCCATTTTAAATTTCAAAAATAATTAAATAATAATAAAATTTAATGTAAAATAAAGCCATTAAAATAAAACCATAAAGCACATTGTAATGGCGGATCACGGCACTCAAACCTCGCGGGCTAAGATATACGGGGCTCAAAAAGTTCATGAAAGGAACAAACGGTCGCGATTCGCCGGACGAACACGAGCGTATCCGTGACGTCACGGAAAAATCCACTTTTCGCCCGAGGTTAGGGTTACCGCTCCGGAGCATCCAACGGCGGGGTTACCATATTGGCATCCTTTATCGCGCCAAAAAAAGTTGCCAAAAATAAAGCGCGCCAAAGGGACCATACTAAAGCTGCACCTACTGATGTTATTCTGCAGCTAATATATCATTCTAAAACAATCATCTGAAACAGTACTTATACCTTTATGTAAAGATGAATCCAAAAGGGTTTTTAAGAATATTTTAGCATTATTTCTTTTGATTACGTGGTGATAGTGTACTAAAACTATACAAATATAATTATGTAATTATATAATTCATTCTAAAACAATTTAAAAAAGTGTTAGAACACCATAAAATATTTTTCGCTCAAGATTTTCCTTCAATCAGGTGATATCCCATACAGATTAGCCTTACCCTTAGCCTTAACTACAAAGAAAAATATTTTCGTTTACTTAAAGGTACCGGAACGTCAGTACACGTTTTAACCTCCTAAAAAGTTCCATGCCCCAGGCATCCCTCCATAGGCAGACAGCCCTCGTGTAGCTTTACCATAACTAACACTGGAAGGTCGCATAGCGCTCTCAAATGGGACACAGAAACTGTCTGGTTCATACCCAGGTCGCGTCCGTCGACCTAGCCGTTCGAAGTTTTCCGTGTTTTTTTCCGAAACTTCGCGTAAATACGGGTTATGATCCCAATGGAGGGCACCTCCCTCTTCGGTCTACGTCCCTCGAGTAGATAATCGACCTTAATCCCACAATTCAGAACTAACTTAAAGGTACGAGCATCATCCGCAGTCAGGGACGTAGAGAGAACAGAAATTTCGGGGGGGGGGGGGGGAAGCAATCCCAAAAGGGTAGATCTTCCCACGAAAACCTTGATTATTGATATCTAATAAACAAAATTTAGGTGGGTACCCAGGAACCCTATGGATCACACTCTGGCTAAGGTGCCTGTCGGCATTTATGTGTTTCTGGTCGTTTTCTCCGCTTTGTAAAACTTAGTAAAGTGGTGCAAGAATATAGCAGTTAAAGGCAATTAAATTTCATTCACTTCATCAATCACCGTGTAGTGGAGAGAACGATCTACTGTAATATTGGAGATGTGGACAAACCAACTTCTAAGGCTGCTTATCAGTTGTTTTTGATTTGATTTTTATGTGCGAAGTAACTATTTTTTTAACCCTTTAACGCGCAGTGTTCCCGCTCTGGGAACACCAAACTCTGATATTTTTACTGTCGCCAGTCACGAAGAATAGATTTAATTTCTATAAAAATAGTGGGTGACATAGCTCCACGAGAATCCTTTTTCCCGTAACAAAATGGTCACGATTATTTTTAACAGCACTGACATCTGCTGAAAAATGGAAGAATGCGAGAACAGCTGGATAGATTGCCCAATGCTGAAAAAAAGGGCAGCCGTTGCCATCGCTCGACTTAACTACCAGCAAGATTGCGGACGATCGAAACGTTCATCGCGTGCCGCAGATCTAGAGACCCTTTGACAGCCCACTGGCTGGCTGGCTGTGCCGGCACAGCCAGCTGTCGTCAAAAGGGTCTCTAAATCTGCGGCACGCGATGAACGTTTCGATCGTCCGCAATCTTGCTGGTAGTTAAGTCGAGCGATGGCAACGGCTGCCCTTTTTTTCAGCATTGGGAAAGGGTTGCGCCTCAAAGGGTTAAAGAGTTTGGCTTTTATGCCTATCCTCCTCCCTCCTCTGTCTCCTTCCATCGCATGTGATTCGAATAATTGCACTGATTTTAATTAATGATTGAAGTCAATACAATTGTATTGACTTGAATCATTAATCAAATCATGACTTTAATCATGATCAAATAGCTGTATTATACTTTCTTTAATGATTTTCGAAGGAAAAAAATGAATAAAAAAATTTCTAGGTAATGTGAGAGTGAAAATTCTGCACAAAAATTTTCAGTGGCAGAGAAAAGAATCAGCATTGTTCCTCACCACCTTCCCATCAGAACTCCTCCTCCCCCCCCGGGGGGGCATTATTTTATTTTTATTTCCAGTTACACAAAAAAAATGTTGTACAAAAAATGTAGTGTATTTTATTGTATGTATTATTAAATGTATTTTACAAAAAGTGTGTTACACACACAAAAAAAAAAAATAGTGAATTTTCTATGTTAAATTTGAGAATATAAAAAGTATGTATACTATTGTCCAAGTTTGAGTGGCTTAAATGAACTTGTAAATCATCATTTAACTTTACAAATTCCTTGATAATTTTTGTTTACTTGTTTGTAGTATCATTTACTTCTGAAGAGATTGGGTATCGGCTTTTATTTGAAAATTTATTTAAAGGTCAGGTACTATAGTTCTCGCTTTTAAATGCAATAGGTTAGAAGAAAAAAGAGAGATTTTTCTTTTACTCGAGATGTGAGGTTTATGTCGAGTCTGAGGAGGGTATATTATTAATATCTCTGCTTGAAGAAGAAAAGAAACATAATTTTTTTTAACTTTCCTCGAAAGTGTATTTGGAACTTAGATACACATATTTAAAGTGTTTTCTTATAATTAAAAAAAAAAAAAAAGGAAGAAAGAAGGAATAAGCTTGGAATTATTAATATTACAGAAACTTTTACTTGTTAAAAATATTTTAGGAATGGGGAGCAAAAGACACTTTTGCCGTGACCAGGATTCGAACCTGGGTTATTGCGGCCACAACGCAATGTACTAACCACTATACGATCACGGCGACAGTACGTTATGCCTTAAAACTGTTTACAAAGCATCTTTCTTAGGGAACCTTTCACTTGGACCGGTTTAACAAGTGAACTGTGACAGTGACAGAGCTAGCGATACGAGAGGCTGGGCATAGCGGATTAAATTGCTCTCTGGCGATTTGGCGTGCAGTCAGACTCCTTTGGCAAGAGTCGTTTCTCCCGCTGTTATACACTCCACGCTAGGGGTTGCCGCCCGCACCGCAAGTTGATCCGCGAAAAACAGCAATATTTTTTTTTTTTGTTGTTGTTGTTGATTAATTGTTCTAAATATATATTTTAATGCATTTAAAATTGCAGTCTAAAATTACAATTTTAGATTTGAAGGTAATATGTTACGGAAATAAAAAAGAAACAGTGGACAGTTAAAAAGCAATCATCATTTGGCTTTTGTATGAAATTTACATACGATTAGAGAAAACCCTTCTTTAAATGTTTAGTCCGGGGTTTTAGCAATTAATAGATATGGATTATAGATGCAGATAAACTCTTCGGGTTTAAACCTATATGTTATCCCATGGATGCAGATTGAAGCGAGGACGAAAATTGCATTACTGATTCTTGTAGGATACTGAAAGATTAATATGGGCTAGCAATAATGTGTGTAACAAACAACAAAGAATAATAACCGCTCGTCTTTGTAACGGTAAGAAAGTAAATGTTAAACTTTGTGTAAAGTTCATTTACATATAATCCTTATTTATAAAATGCTAAATTCTTTTAATCAAGCACAAACTACAAATTCAATGAAAGAAAAAACTAATTCGTATTCAAGAATGATTTTTTAAGACTTTCTTTGGACCATTTTGTTTCAGTGAAAAATTAATAAGGTAAATAGCTAAAAACTTAAAATTAAATGAGAAAGCAAATTCTTGATAATTTTTTTACTGTTGACTTTGTTTTAAACCGCAAAAGATTTCTTATGAAATAACTTCAATTTACAAAACAAGTCAATCTTCTATATAGTATAAACTTAGTTCGTCTGAGGGTAGGGGTGGGAGCACGTCACGTACCCTTGTGCCCTCCCTGTAGATCTGTGATGGAGGGGGCATCACCTGAGCTTTTGACTGTTTTTAAATAATCGGAAAAATGAGAAACTCAATCATTTGAAATGAATTGATGAAATATAATTGATGCAGATCCCATATATTGCATTATAATTTTTTTAATTTTTTTGTCTTAATTATCTGTTCTTTTAAAATTCATTCGTTCTTATTTCCCCCTTACTTTGGCTTTTAAAATTGCTATATTTTGTATGTTTCTTTTTAAACAAACAAAATCCTAAATTATCCTATACAGTATCTTAATGTTAGCAATTCTGAGGTCGTTCTATTCTAATCGAAAATATCGAAAATTCCCACAGCTAGGTTTAGAGGATGGAGAACCGATATTTTAAACATACTTTTCTAATGAATATTTTTTGCTTGTAATTTTTTTAAAAGCACACTTCATGTAATACACAAATGAAAATAGATGTAGTTTACATGCAAATGAACTTTACAAGTCATAACCTGCAGGCTCTCTACTTTACAATGTTTAAATTAGGATAGTTAGGATGTTTAAATTGACTAGTCCCCTTATGCGTCCAGCGTTGCTTCCTAACTTTAGTCTTTCAATGCTAAAGTGCGGAAGCAATGCAATTATTTGAAATGAAAAATTGATGAAACATAACTGATGCAGATCCCATAAATTGCATCAATCCATAATCACCCCACAGGCCTTGACATAAGTAAAACATTAAGAAAAAATAAAAAGATAACAAGAAAACTATAAATAGCTGCGAGATAAAATTTCATGCTGGCGGCAACCCCTAGCGTGCAATGTGTAACAGCGGGTGAAACGACTCTTGCCAAAGGAGTCTGACTGCACGCCAAATCGCCAGAGAGCAATTTAATCCGCTATGCCCAGCCTCTCGTGCTAGCGATGAGCATTCCTTGTCTGGCATTTCTGCTGTAGAGGGAGGCATCGTGCTGTCATTGTTAATCGGATACTGAAATTCATAAATTCTTCCACAAAATTTAAGCCATGTTCGCAAGTTCATGAGATTCTAAATAGAAATAGCCCCTTGAAGTGACTCAGCGTGACATTTATTATGAGATTAAAATAGCGCATAACATATAGAAACTGTTCTCCTGCTGAACCATGGAGGATTTAAATATTTAAATTGAACAATCTAATTACTCAATCAAAAAAGAAAAAAGGAAGGCCACAGGAGAAATAATTGTAAGTCAACAAATATCCAAATTTCGGGGAAAGACAATGCAATCGGTTCATCCACTATTATGATATGGTAAACTATGTTATTACGTGACTCTTAACCACCTTCTGGTTTAAAGATAATTCATATTTTAATGAAACAGCTTACCCCGTGTGTATTCTATGCATTAAAGCAAACCTACACTAAGGGTATCTACAAAGCCTGATCATAGTTCGATGGGGCCAAGAGGTTCTTTTAGGGGCCCTATCTATACTATTACAAGCATTTTAACTTATTTTTGATTGCTGTTTCATTTTCTTAGCATAAAAAATAAAACATGTTAAAAGAACTCAATGAAATTAAAAATTACCTATGTATCAATACTCATTTAGAATGAGACTAAGTATTTAAAAGTGATTTTAATATTTTTTAATCCATTTGTATTTTTGGCGTATGTATGCGCTAAGTCAAAGAATGACAATTACATGGCTAAGGATAGACGCGACAAAAAATAGGCGTCTCGCAAAACAGCCTAAAAGCTTTATCTCCTCTCGCAAAATCCCTATATTATAATGTTAAAAATGTTTGTCTCGTCTCGCAAAAAATCTGTAAATCACTGTTTCGTCTTACAACCATCCCTATACATCGCACAACGCCAAGTTTTGCATACCAGAAAAATTTTTTGGCATAGCAAAAAAAAAAAAAAAATTTGAAATTTCCTTCATCATAATATAAAAAAATGTTAATTAATGGATATTTTGTGATAAGCATAGATGGTATTAAGTTTTCGAAAACGCTTCTAATTTCTTATTTATATATCCTGTGTATAAGACAAACCGCATTATCATGGAGTTAGAGGAGCAGAAACTAACTCTCTAAGTCTATTTATTGTTGTATAATTATAATGTAGATATTGTGAAGAAAATTTAGTTTCAAAAAAATATTATTGCAGTACATATAAATTTCTAATGCAATAAATCGGGAGATTTGGCAGCCCTTATTTTTCAGGTGCCCAGGGCTATTGCCCCGAACGCCCGTGCGATAATCAGGCTCTGTGTATCTGCCTTAGCCGAAGGACTTTCTAAAGGGGGTTCAACTACGCGTATTTACGTTACATCTGGAGAAAATCCACCAAAGCTTCAGACCATTAGACCGACAGTCGCGTGACAAGTCCGAACCCAGGACTCTCACACTTCCACCGTTTTACTATTTTGAGTGACTTGTTTACTCGGAGATGTTGGGACTTAACCCTTCTGGTCACGATAGCTGTATAATTTGATTCATTATGAGAAAGAATCAAAAACTTTTTCATTTGATTCATTTAAAGGTCATCCAGTTTCCATAACCTTGTTTTGACTGCGTCTCTAAACAAAGCAAAACAAAAGAAAAGAATTCAGGTAGGGAAAAAAAAAAAAAAGACTGTATGCAATCGGTTCATCCACTATTATGAATAGTAAACCATGTTAACCTTCTTTTGGGTCAATGTTCAGGTTATGGATTGTAGTTTTTTTCTTTCTTTCTCTTCTGACTCCAAAACAAAATGTCCTATGCAAATGCAGCTCACAAGGTCAGATTAAAAAAGATATAATCGGGTTTGGGAGGTTGTAAAATTCAAGTTCAGGTATTTATATCCGCTTTTCAGCTGCTGGTAATCAAGAAGAATGGAACAGCGAAATAACAAACAAGTGATGTGAACAATCCCGTAACACTGTTTTCTTTTGCACATCATCCCCCCCCCCCCCCGCCCATATACACACAACCAGTCTTGCAAGTCAGACAATTTGCGTCTCATTCCAATAAATGTTAGGAGCACATCATATCCAAGTGAGTAAGACATTCATAGAGTTCGCTAAGTTTGAAGATCCCACATTCGGTCGATCTAATGGTTTGAAGTTCGGGGCGGTTTTCTCCGCATGCAACATGAGTATGCGTTAGAATCCCTTAAAAAGTCCTCCGCCCAATGCACCCCTCCCCCCAGGCAGATCCTCTTCGTTTAGGCATGCCATGACACAAAAACAAACCAACAAACAAATATTAGGCGAACCAAAAAGTAATATCTTCTTTTTTACTTTAAATTCAAACAACTAAGTTTTTAACAGATTTTTAATTAAAACAATCAATCCAAAGATTCATTTTTGTTACATTTTAAAGCAAGAATATTAAAGAAATTCTTTTTTTTTTTTTTTCGAGAAAGATATTTTTATAAAAAGATGGGGTAAAGGCCATCTTACCCTCCATCGAAGACGAATTGCAAAATGTCCTGAAAATGATTTTTAGACTTTCGTGAGTGTTGTATTTTACAGTAAACTATGGATGGATCTCTCTCACCTTTTTTTCTTTGAGAGAGGTATGTCAAAAGAACGCTTTAGCACCTTATTCCCTATAGTTTGCAAATTTAAGAAAATGCTGCTATTGCACTTCTCAGAAAAACTCGTCTTTATTTACCCCGCATTTAATTTCCGTTCTCTGTAGAAACGTAATATTTCCTTGAATTCTTCTTCCAGAAATCTGTAGAAGAGGAAACATATTCGTTGAATCTCAAGAAATTTCTTTAACTGACAGGAGAAAAAAAAAACACGGATATTTGTCAAATAACGGAAGGTATTCCATCAGCACTGCTGCCAGAAATTTTTCCGGAAACTGAACAACTAATTTTAGAGAATGTGTCTTACTAATTTATTTTTAATTTTTCAATGAATATTTTCCGTACTACTTGAAAACGTTACATTTCCGTGAAATCTCCTCGAAAATCTGAAGAAGACAGTGGCGTAACCAAGGGGGGGGGGGTCACACACCCCCATGAGGAATTTCTAGCTACGCCACTGAAAGAAGCGTAAAAAATTTCGCTGAATCCGAAAGAGTTTTTTCAATTTGCAGCTAAAAAAAGAAACGGATATTCATCAAATAACGGAGATATTCCTGCAGCAGTGCTGGCAGTAAAATTTTCGCGAATTGAAGAAATAATTTTTGAGAGTAGATGTACATTCGAATTTAACGGTAAAAAAGAAATTCGAACAAATAGCAATTGAACTAGTATCTGTACCGTTGAATCTGGAGGTGTTTTTCCAATTTGCAAGAGAAAAAAAAAAAAAAAGAAACAGATATTCGTCAAATAACGGAGATATCCCTGCAGCACTGATGACAGTAAAATTTTCGTGAACTGAAGAAATAATTTTTGAGAGTACATGTACATTCGAATATAACGGTAGAAAACAAATTCGAACAAATAGCAATTGGCCTAGTATGTGCAGGCCTGACGAGAGGGGAGGGGAAAGAGGGGGATTCCCCCCGGGCCCGGATTTTCTTGGGGGCCGTGATTATAAATTTCCAGAAACGGTATTTTTATAGACAGAAATAAGAATACGTGAAATCCATCACCGACTGGAATAAGGAAAGCTGATGCTCTAAACGAGACTGGATTGCTAACGTCACATACCGTGGTCATACTTACCCGTTTCACACCCAAAACGTTTCGTGAGAGCTGAGACTTATTGGTATAGGCTTGGGCACGGACTGCTGAAACTACATAGTATTTGCAGTGCCCGACTGAGATATTCAGAGGTTCTAGCATAGCAAATTTCTTGGGACCCTGTAAGGTCATTCCTTGTTGGCACATATAGTCTTATGACTATATGTGTCCACAAGAAGTAGAAATATTCAAGTCAAGTAGACTCAAGTCAAGTCATAATCAGTCAAGTAGAAATATTTGTTCGCAGTACCGTATATAAGGGAAAGGTCTCCTCCCCATTTGTCTAACAATTTTTTAATGAAATTCCATAAATTTTTAAGGTAGAGAAAAGTTTTGCTTCGAATGATGTCCCGCCGACGAATGCTTCATGGTGGAATGCTTTGATATATGACGTTTGTTCTATACCTGATAGCAGTGTAAACAAACATTTTTGCACGCAAGCATCTGTTGATTATGTTTTAAGGCTTTTTTTTTTAATATAACTTAAACTATTTTAATCATTTTCCGTCCCCTTAAACTAGTCTAACACATAATTAGCCTGATCGGTTATCTGGCTCTCGTTAACTAGTTTCACGACGCGATGGTGGAAACGATTTGCGCGGAACAAGTCGTCATTGATCAGTCTGCTCAAAATGGGCTCTGATCCTTTTCGGTAATCGGACCCTGTTGAAAAGCACATTTTTAACGGCAAGAACTTTCGTTTTTCTAAAGAAAAAACCCAACTATTTGTATACAAGACCAACTTTAAAGTCTTTTATAAAAATCTGAAAACTGAAAGTGCCAGAGTGAAAGATAAAGCACTTTATTTTTTCAACTAGAGATGGACGCGAGACGAAAAATTGGCGTCTCGCGTCTCGCAAAACAGCCGAAAAGCTTTGTCTCGTCTCGCAAAAATCCCTATATCATAATGTTAAAAATGCTTGTCTCGTCTCGCAAAAAAGCTGTAAATCTCTGTCTCGTCTCGCAAAAAGTCGTCTCGCGTCCATCCCTATTTTCAACGATAATAATTTGATCATTATGGAAGGGGGGGCCCGTCATATCTCCAACCCCGGGCCCGAGTTTTCTCTCTACGGGCCTGAGTATGTGCGCCGTTGAATCTGGAGGAGTTTCTTCAATTTGCAAGAGAAAAAAAATAAACAGATATTCGTCAAATGACGGATATATCCATGCAGCACTGCTGACAGTAAAATTTTCGTGAATTGAAGAAATAATTTTTGAGAGTACATGCACATTCGAATATAACGGTAAAAAACAAATTCGAGGAAATAGCAATACCATTGAATTTGGAGGAGTTTCTTCAGTTTGCAAGAGAAAAAAAAGAAAGAAACATATATTCGTCAAATAGCGGATATATTCCTGCAGCATTTCTGACAGTAGAATTTTCGTGAACTGAAGAAATAATTTTTGAGTGCACATTCGAATATAACGGTAAAAAACAAATTCGAGGAAATAGCAGTACCGTTGAATCTGGAGGAGTTTCTTGAATTTGCAAGAGAAAAAAAAAAGAAACAGATATTCTTCAAATAACGGATATATCCCAGTAGTATTGCTCACAGTAAAATTTTCGTGAATTGAAGAAATAATTTTTGAGAGTACATGCACATTCGAATATAACTGTAAAAAACAAATTCGAGGAAATAGCCGTATCGTCGAATCTGGAGGAGCTTCTTGAATATGCAAGAGAAAAAATAAAAAATAAAAATAGGTATTCGTCAAATAACGGAGATATTCCTACAGAACTGCCCGATAGTAAAATTTGTGAATTCAAGAAAAAAATTTTGAGAGTGTGCCAGAAATTGGGAGTTACGGTGACACATGACCGTATACGACACCAAAAACCGAACAGGCACAAAGTTTGCAAACTCCAACGTTCCAAATTTTGCTCTCGATTACACCGCGTCCCAAATACGATCGATTCTTGACACACAAAAATCAACGAGCTCCTTGAAAACAAAAAAAAACTGGAACATCCGTATCCGACCTTGAACTTCAAGATCTCGTCAAAACACGATACTAACCACCAAGAAGCAAAAAATGGGCCACACACACACACTCTAAGGGCCCCCCTTTAGGTCAATGGGTAAACTGGCTCATCTCCTCGGGATGACTTCCTGGTTCATTTTTTAAAGGGTCCGTCTTTCTTAAAAAACTAAGTCGCCGACGGAATCGGAGTTTAGTCGCCGGATGAGAATGACGTCTTCGGTTCTTGGTCTCGTCCTGCTGTGTCTGATGGCTGTGCCGGATGCGGTGCGCGGGCACGGGAGGATGGTGGAACCCCCGGCGAGGAACACCATGTGGAGGATGGATTTTAATACGCCGGAGAACTACGATGATACGGAACTCTTCTGTGGCGGATTGAAGGTGAGTAACTTTAGTACACACACAGTTTCGAAGGTGCTTGAGTGTTTTTCGCTATGACAAGCCCGTACGATTAACATCTGCCTACGGGGGAGATGCCTTTGTTGGAGGACTTTTTACGGGATCTAAAGGGTATTCCCGTTACATCTAAAGAAAACGTACCAAAACCCCAGACCGTTAAATCTACAGCCGCTCAATAAACCCTAACGCTGGACCTAAATACTTCAGCCGCCTAAAATGTGGAATACGGCCAATTATCCACGTTAGGGATCTAGTCAGGGGATGGGATTGCCCTCCGAGGGGACTTTCTAAGGGGTCCTAGCCCGTATTTACGCGAAGTTTCGGAGCGAACCACGGAAAACTCTGAACGGTTAGCCGACCGACGCAACCTGGATTTGAACCAGGCACTTTCTGTCTCCTAGTTGAGATCACTAGTCGCTCGGCCAGAGGTGGTACACTCGACAAAGAAGGAAGATACCATATCCACATTGTGCATTCCGACTTTGGTTTGTGGGATTACGGCCGATTAGCTACGCGTGGGCTCTAAGCCGAGGAGTGAGATGCCATCCGTGGGGGGGGGGGGGTCTTTCTAAGGTGTCCTAAACTGTATATACGCTAAATTTCGGAGGAAACCACGGAAAACTCAGAATGGTTAAGTCGGAGGACGCGACCTGGTTTCGAACCAGCTACCTGCCGTCTCCCAGTTCAAAGCGCTATGCCACTGGTGTGGCCCTTCTGAATTCTAATAAGAGTTTTTTGGCCAGATGCATGCAAAGTTAGGATCATTTTGTTAGTAGATGAATGTTTTTTGTATCAGTAATATATTATTATAATAGTATTTAAATGTTTTAGTTACTATTATCTCTTTTCATGACCATGTTCAGTCTCCATAATTGTCATCCACTCGTTCATTGTAGGGCCAAAGTTTTGAAAAGAGTGATTGAGTGTTTGAGAAAAATAATAATTGGTAGTTTTTTTAATTTCTTTATTAAGCATAATCTTTAAAAGGGAGAGTGGAGGGGAGGTTAAGGACATCTTGCAATACAAAATTGTGTATTCTGACGTTCTCTTTTAGATTCATCATAGGCCAAAAACTTGCTTATTTTGAAGTGAAATTTTTACAATTTGTAAAACGCAGTGTATTAGGTTTGAGAATTTAATCCTGTTTTTACAATTTATTGATTATTAAGGCAAACCTGCAGGAGATGGTATCTGCCTAGAAAGGGGGTGTGTGTGTCTTTGTTCAGAGGACTTTTTAAGGTGCTATAACGCGCATTCACGTTACATCTCGAGAGAACCGACCAAAACTCCAGACCATTAGATCGAGTGCCGCGCAACAGGCCACACTGCAGCCATCTACCATGTTGAGTGTCTTATCCACGCTGCCATGGTGGGTTCGTTTTTACAATTTAATAAATATGTATATCTTTTTCAATAATGTAAAACATGCACACGTGTGCATGTTTTACACATGCTAATTAAATTACATGTTAACTAAATTACTAAAACTCCATTTATATTAGAAAAAATAAATGGAGTTTTAACTCCTGTTTCACGCAAGATAATGTTTTAGAAATATACTGTAGAAAAATCTTATCAAATTTAATATAATTATTGCCTTTATACTGTAAAAACCTCCAGTTGTACAATTATTTAATGTTCTTATCTTTTTAAGAAAATTAAGTTTCATATAATTTTAAAATTATTGAATTTTTAATAATTTATCCTGTATAAAACAGCCTTGAGGTCCCATTATCCAAATAGATTAAGAAAAGGAAAAATGTATACGCCACGGCCGAAATTATACACCTATATGTAAATTTTCATAACTCTCCATTTATATCTTTTAAAAACTGACTTGAAAATGATAAAATCAGAAACTGAGAAAATTATGTTTGTTTAGACTGTGTTTAACGGGTGGATAAACACACTGAACACGGTAGATAACCTGAAGTGTGAAAGTCCGGCGTTTGGGTCCATCGCGCAGCCATCAATCTAACGGTCTGGAGTTTAGGGAGGTTTTCTCCAGATGCATACGCGTTAGAAACCCTTAACAAGTCCTTCTCCGAAGGCATCCCTCCCTAGTCAGATAGGGATCGAGTAGCTTTCCCGTAATACACAGTACAATACACCGCGTTTAAGGGTTTTTCGAAGTTTGATTTTATGGTTTTAATTGCTGTGGGCGCAGTTTTCATTCAATTTTGATGCTGCTCGCTAAAGATCCCTAACGGTCCGAATTTTTTTCAAAACTATTTTTTTTAAATCAGTTTTTGGAAGATGCAACGGTCCCCTCCCCCTCTTAAAGGGCTTCCCCTTCTCTAGAGAACAGGTTAAGGTCAGTAAGATGCTAAAATATTTACTTTGAATCAGTATCCTTGTGATTCTGTTTTCATAGGCGTAGAGTTATATGGGCCCGTGGGGCTCAAGCCCCCTCAATAAATTGTGAACAGAGGCTGAGCCCACCCAATAATTTACCACTAAATACAGAAAATTAATTTATACTAACATAAAAGTATTTCCCGCTATTTACAAACGTTTATAAAAAACCTTTACTTGTACTTTTAAAAATTTTCTTCTTTTGATTTCAATCATGATTTTTAGTATTCATTGTGACGCCACGTAACACACAATGTTACCATAAGCTGCTTCGCCAGACTCTGGTTAACTAAAATCAGATTATGCAATGTAAAGTATGAAATGAAGAAAAGTTCAGATGTGTCTAAAATGCACTATCTCATCGAAAATGTTTTTTTTTTCCTCCTTTGGATTTTTTACTTTGCTTCTTTTTTTTCACTTACAACATGGTAGGAAGATACTAACATGGATACTTACCTTACAGAGGTGTAGAATTCTATGGACCATAGAGCTCCAATAATTTACACTTAAGTCATAGCTGCCAACTACTACGGAATATAATTAACCACTTTTGTAAACAGTATATTTTTAATTTTTTTTTCAAAATAGTAACAAGCTCGCGCGCGCAGCACAAAAATTTTGCTGTATTTTAAGCCGAAAAATCACGTAGAAAAAGTGGTTAATTATTTTCCGTAGTAGTTGGCAGTTATGAGTAAGTAATATGTACGTGAATCCGTGGCGTAGCCAGAAATTTTTCATGGGGGTTGGGGGGGGTTACGACTTCTGCAACTCACATATATGTATATGGGTGTATGATAAGGGAGTGAAGAATACACATTTTGTATGGCAAAAAATTCCTCATGGTGGGTTATGACCCCCCCCCTTAATACCCCCCCCCTTGGCTACGCCACTGACGTGAATATATGTGGTTGTGGGACCCGGCCCCCCCAATAATTTTGAAAACTTTACGCTTATGTCTGTTTTCTCCTTTACATTATGAGCAACTCCTGCAACAGAAACCAATTTTAATGGTCTTTGTAAGGAAATTTTAAGTAGGACCCTACAAACGAACTGATGAGTGTCATTCTATCTAAGAGAGAAGCCATAGGTGTAACTTACTAAGGGCAAGAGGTGGCAATTGCCCCCTAAAATTTAAGGAAATTCAAATATTACCTATTTGAAAATAGTATTTTCTACAATAGAAACTTTTTGCCTACCCTCCAGTGTTACATGCCTACGACAATGAGAGCAGTTTTGTGGTCTGCCATGTTGACGTTACTTTAGTGAGTTATTCCACAGTGAATAGCCCGACCAGAGGCCGAGCACATAGCGCTCTGTACTGAGAAATACTGGGTACTATACTGTACTGGTACCGGGAGCCCCGCATTATAAGATAGGCGCATTTTTATCTAGGTGATTTAATACGATAGATATACCTAGATATCTTTCGGTGCTGCCACCGACTGACAAATTAGTAAACAGATGCTTTTCATTTTTTTATGCTTAACTGGTTTAGTTTCATGATTAGTTCAAGTCAGGGCCGTACCCAGAAAGTTCGGGTATTGTTCAAAAATTTCGGAAAGGGTCCAAACTGCGAAAAAGGCAGATTTTTTTTCATTATTTGGTAATAAAATTCTAAGTTTAGGGGTGGTGGGAACAGATCCTCCTGATCCCCTCCCCCTTTCCCCCAAGTACGGCCTTGTTTCGAGTGTTCCACAAACGAGAAGCAAAAAATTTTTCTAAACTCATAATTTAAACAGAATTATTATGTCCTTGATCGTGTAGAAGTGGTTAGTACAAATTTTAGAACCAAGATTTATTCAGTGAAATTCGTAATATTTAAGAGTTTTTATTTCTGAAAATTTTATGACTAGCAGTGTGGTTTTTTAGAATATATTTCATTAGTGCTGCCATCTAGTGATAAAAGTTTGAAAATGTCCTTCATTTCTTTTTAGTAGTATCATGCTTTGTTCGCTTCATCGGTTAAGTGTTTCAGAAACGGAGTAGAGAAATTTTTTTAAAAGCAAATAACTTTTGTTTAAAGAGAGTTTCCCTCGTCGCCGTGATCGTATAGTGGTTAGTACATTGCGTTGTGGCCGCAATAACCCAGGTTCGAATCCTGGTCACGGCAGAACATTGTTTTGTTCCCGACTGTTAATATTTTGTGTTTAAAATTTTCAAAATTGCGTTAAAACGTTTATCATTTTCAAACCTAACATTTTATTTTCAAATAGTATTTATTTGGTTTTTTTTAATCTTCCGAAATTCTCATTTTAAAAAAAAATGTGTTAAAAATGTGTATATATGGTCAAATGTTACTAAGAACAATATTGTGAGATATTGCAAGCTATTGTAAACTAACTGCTTTTATATTGTATAGCCCTGATGCATTTTATTAATTGTAATCCAAAAATTGTGCTGTGAAAAAAAAAAAAAAAAAAATAAGTAGCCACTGCTTGCTGGACCTATCTAGGCTTGGGGTTCAGCAGGACAGTAGGACACTTCAGGAACTAAAACAGGCTTTAAACCAAATAGGTAAGCCGTTCCTGAAGGTAGTATCCTATAGTATCCAAACTGCTAACGCTTTTTAACTCCTGATCATGAATGTAAGATCAACAATTCTAAATTGAAATCAATAAAATGCCCTGGTACTAAATGTTTGATATAGTTATTTTTATTTATAATCCATCTTCTCAACTTTTATTGTTAAATTTCATATGTTTCTTGCAATTAATAGCCATTAACCTATTTCACGGCTTAATTTACTGAGGAGCTCAGCTCCGGTGAGCTCCGGAGTGAATTTTTACATGTTAGGCAAAACCCAGCGGAGCTCATGAACATTGGATTTCAGAGCCCAACGGTAAACTCAAAATCCCCCCCCCCCTTTTCACACACAAACCGATTTTAGCGGACAGACCACTCAAGATTCGTTCCGTCTCGAACTGATCTGACAGTCCTGAGACGAACAGATTTTTTTTTTTTTTTTTTTTTTTTTGGTCTTCTGTTGTGCATTGTTTAGATTTCTTCATGCTAATTTCCGGCAATTTCATTTAATTTCAGAATTCTGTGAAGTTGTGAAAATATTTCCAATACTATTACATAGAAAAATATTGTATTATAATTATTTTAATACAATATACTTTCGAATTCTATACTGCAGGGGTCACGGCGATTCCCAGTCCGCCACAGTTTGAACATGAGCTCTAGATAATATTAGGTCTCCCGCACTTTTTTTTTTTTTGTTAGAAATGAAGCCCTGAGCAGAACCTAACAGTTAATTTAACAAATTTTTCTAACGAAATTCTCATATATTTTGCTTCTTGTGTGTAAAAAATGCTTTCGTTCATACTGCATAAAGGATTTACTTGCTGGCGAAAAAGCAAATTTTTTTTTAAAGAAGGAGCGAAAACTATCAACTTCATTTAATTGCTTAACAAATTTTGCTGCATAAGGCTGTTTAACTTAAACATCATGAAACTTTTGAACAGCTTTTTAAAAAATGTAATTTCGCTAGAGACTCTGAAAAATTTTGAATGTCACTTTGCAAGTTGCACTGTGAACTGACATTGACAGTGAACTTAGAGCAGTTACGAAACTCTCAGGAAAAGTGCTAAACATACGGAATTGGGAGATATTTCCAGAAACGGGTCAATCCTCGGTCCATTTTAGAAGGCAAATTTTGTGCTTATGGATTTTTTCTGGAAGTTGCAGGAGACAGACAGCTTTACTGTTACCCAGACATCACAAGCAGATTCTCTGAACGTTAATAGACGTTCAGAGAACCTGTATGTGCTGTCTGGGTAGTGTTAGTCCATAGTGCAGAGGGTCAAGAAGCATTATTAACTTTTTCGAGTATTTAACATCATTGGTTTCTTTTTAAAGCTGTTCAAAAGTCCTATGACGACGATCACTCTTCAGGCAGAACACGTTTAATTTCCATTCAGCACGCATAGGTTCTCTGAACGTCTATTAACGTTCAGACAACGTTTACTGAACGTTAAGAAACGTCAAGAGAACCTGTATGTGCTGTCTGGGTAGTGTCAGTCCATAGTGCAGAGGGTCAAAAAGCATTATTCACTTTTTCGAGTATTTAACATCATTGGTTTCTTTTTAAAGCTGTTCAAAAGTCCTATGACGACGATCACTCTTCAGGCAGAACACGTTTAATTTCCATTCAGCACGCATAGGTTCTCTGAACGTCTATTAACGTTCAGACAACGTTTACTGAACGTTAAGAAACGTCAAGAGAACCTGTATGTGCTGTCTGGGTAGTGTCAGTCCATAGTGCAGAGGGTCAAAAAGCATTATTCACTTTTTCGAGTATTTAACATCATTGGTTTCTTTTTAAAGCTGTTCAAAAGTCCTATGACGACGATCACTCTTCAGGCAGAACACGTTTAATTTCCATTCAGCACGCATAGGTTCTCTGAACGTCTATTAACGTTCAGACAACGTTTACTGAACGTTAAGAAACGTCAAGAGAACCTGTATGTGCTGTCTGGGTAGTGTCAGTCCATAGTGCAGAGGGTCAAAAAGCATTATTCACTTTTTCGAGTATTTAACATCATTGGTTTCTTTTTAAAGCTGTTCAAAAGTCCTATGACGACGATCACTCTTCAGGCAGAACACGTTTAATTTCCATTCAGCACGCATAGGTTCTCTGAACGTCTATTAACGTTCAGACAACGTTTACTGAACGTTAAGAAACGTCAAGAGAACCTGTATGTGCTGTCTGGGTAGTGTCAGTCCATAGTGCAGAGGGTCAAAAAGCATTATTCACTTTTTCGAGTATTTAACATCATTGGTTTCTTTTTAAAGCTGTTCAAAAGTCCTATGACGACGATCACTCTTCAGGCAGAACACGTTTAATTTCCATTCAGCACGCATAGGTTCTCTGAACGTCTATTAACGTTCAGACAACGTTTACTGAACGTTAAGAAACGTCAAGAGAACCTGTATGTGCTGTCTGGGTAGTGTCAGTCCATAGTGCAGAGGGTCAAAAAGCATTATTCACTTTTTCGAGTATTTAACATCATTGGTTTCTTTTTAAAGCTGTTCAAAAGTCCTATGACGACGATCACTCTTCAGGCAGAACACGTTTAATTTCCATTCAGCACGCATAGGTTCTCTGAACGTCTATTAACGTTCAGACAACGTTTACTGAACGTTAAGAAACGTCAAGAGAACCTGTATGTGCTGTCTGGGTAGTGTCAGTCCATAGTGCAGAGGGTCAAAAAGCATTATTCACTTTTTCGAGTATTTAACATCATTGGTTTCTTTTTAAAGCTGTTCAAAAGTCCTATGACGACGATCACTCTTCAGGCAGAACACGTTTAATTTCCATTCAGCACGCATAGGTTCTCTGAACGTCTATTAACGTTCAGACAACGTTTACTGAACGTTAAGAAACGTCAAGAGAACCTGTATGTGCTGTCTGGGTAGTGTCAGTCCATAGTGCAGAGGGTCAAAAAGCATTATTCACTTTTTCGAGTATTTAACATCATTGGTTTCTTTATAAAGCTGTCCAAAAGTCCTATGACGACGATCACTCTTCAGGCAGAACACGCTTAATTTCCATTCAGCACGCATAGGTTCTCTGAACGTCTATTAACGTCCAGAGAACGTTTACTGAACGTTAATAGACGTCCAGAGAACCTGTATGTGCTGACTGGGTAGTGTCAGTCTATAGTGCAGAGGGTCAAAAAGCATTATTAACTTTTTCGAGTATTTAACACCGTTAGTTTGTTCTTAAAGCTGTTCAAAAGTCCTGTGACACCGATCACTTTTCAGGTGGAACACCTTTAACTTCCCATGCAGCACGCATAGATTCTCTGAACGTCTATTAACGTTCACAGAGCGTTTTCTGAAAGTTAAAGCCGTTCAGAGAACCCATGGTTGCTGTACGGGTTAATAAAATCTCATTCTGCACTCAGGTCACGCACCAAGACAACGGCGGCAAGTGCGGGGTCTGCGGCGACCGGTACGACTTGCCCGCTCCCAGGCCTCACGAGTCCGGAGGGAACTACACGAACAACGTCATCGCCAGGACGTACCAGCCGGGACGTGTCCTGGACGTCATGATTGAACTGGTCGCCAACCACAAGGGCCACTTCGAGTTCTCCCTGTGCGAGCGGGACGACCCGAACCAGAGAGAGACGGAAGAGTGCTTCGACAAGAGGAAACTGGAGCTGGCGGATGGCACGGGAACCAAGTTCTACATACCGAAGGACGACAATGGCTTTTACATCGTGCCAGTGATCATTCCGAAGGACGTCAGCTGTTCGCACTGCGTCTTCAGGTGGCACTGGAGATCAGGTAATCATTTAGCTTTTTACTTTCCGAACATGTACCATGTAAGGAAAGTATTGTAATCATGAAAAAATTCGACTTCGAGATTTTGGTGTTTTTACATGTTTTGAGGGCTTCTGAATCCATTTATGCTATTTTTACGAGATGTATGTATGTGTGTGTGTGTGTGTGTGTGTGTGTGTGTGTGTGTGTGTGTGTGTGTGTGTGTGTGAGTGAACACGATACCTCCTGAACGGATCATTCGATTGAGCTCAAATTGGATATATATGTCATAAACCACCGTCGCAAGACCGTTATTGTTTTTGGTGTGTATAGGACTTATAGTTTTTCTACAGGGCTATGACAAAGATTTATTTTACATTATGGCCTATGGGAGGAATTTCTTGAAAGTGCGCTAGCGTTTAAACGGTAGATTCGATTGAGCTCAAATTAGGTATATATGTTATAAACCACCGTCGCAAGACCGGTATTGATTTTGGTGTGTATAGGACTTATAGTTTTTCTACAGGGCTACGACAAAGATTTCTCTTACATTATGGCCTTTGGGGGGAAATTCTTGAAAGTGCGCTAGCGTTTAAACGGTAGATTCTATTGAGCTCAAATTCGGTATATATGTTATAAACCACCGTCGCAAGACCCGTATTGATTTTGGTGTGTATAGGACTTATAGTTTTTCTATAGGGCTACGACAAAGATTTCTCTTACATTAAGGCCTATCGGGGAAAATTCTTGAAAGTGCGCTAGCGTTTAAACGGTACCTTCGATTGAGCTGAAATTGGATATATATGTAATAAATCACCATCTTAAGGCCGGTATTGATTTTGGTGTGTATAAGACTATAGTTTTTATACAGGGCTACGACAAAAATTTCTTTTATATTATGGCATAATGGCATATGGGAAGAAATTCTTGAAAGTGCGCTAGCGTTTAAACGGTAGCTTCGACTGATCTGAAATTGGGTATATATGTTATAAATCATCATCTTAAGACCGGTATTGATTTTGGTGTGTATATGACTTTTAGTTTTTTTCTACAGGGCTACGACAAAAATTTCTTTTATATTATGGCATAATGGCATATGGGGAGAAATTCTTGAAAATGCCCAAGCGTTTAAACGGGGCATTCGATTGAGTTTCAATTTGGTATATATGTTTGAATTATTCATCAATTAAAATTTATTTAAATGCTTTGTAATGATCTTAATCGTAAGTGTTCGGAAAGTCGAGTGGAGTCACTCCAGATTTTTTTAAATAAATATTTTCTTAAAACTGTACAGTGGAATCGTGCTACAAAGCGATCTGACTTACGCGAATTGGCTTTTTCGTGAGTTTTTCACGAGTGTGTACAGGTTGTGCCACAATTACCTCCCGGGTTTGGACGGTTTATGAAAAATATACAGGGAAACTTCTATGAGAGACCACCCCTATTAAGCGACCCCGTCCAACAACGACCACTTTTTTAATACACCGATTTATTACCCTACCTACTTAATGTTAAAAAACCTCTAGAAGAGACCACAAAACACTATAAACCCTCTATGAGCGACCACCCCTATTAAGCGACCCCCTCCAACAACGACCAATTTTTTTAATGCACCGATTTTTCACCCTACCTACGTAATGTTAAAAAACCTCTAGAAGAGACCACAAAACCCTCTATAAGCGATCATGCCGAGTCCTTGTTCAAAAAAATTTTTTTTGCATTTTCCGTTGACGTATGTGTCACGTGATATTTTAAGGATTTATTTTCGCGTTTTAACTTTAAAAAATGAGAAATGAATGTGGATTAATATTATACTTAAATGATGAAGCCTAATTTACTTTTATTTTGTACTTTCTTTAGCTTAAACGCAGAAATAAGCTCTCAAAACACCACGTGATCACACGTCATAGCTACCATCTCGTCTCATCATGCACTCTTAATCACTCTCATCATCTGCTATCAGATTCAAAAAATAAAATAGAGGAAAAAGTGTCGGAGAAATTAAAAAAAAAAATGAAACAATCCGAGATTTCTTAATATCTTATTATCATTTATATTAGAAAGACATATTTGTTTAATTACTTATTATTATGCAAAATCATGAATAACAACATAAACAATTTTTAGCGAGTTTTTTTTTTGGGGGGGGGGGGGCTATCATACTTCTCCGAGAGACTCCTTCTGTTAACGACCAATTTTCTGCGGAACGGAGGGTGTTCGCTCCCGAGAAGTTTCGCTGTTGCATTTGCCTTACCTAGGTAAAATAAAGAAACTCTGAATTCCAAACGTTAACGGAGCTAATAAGTTAATCGGCGGATTAGCTAGATAATGTGCACATGAACGACTTTCGAGCTTCGGCGGTAGCATATATATACAGGGTGCCATAAAAACGCTGATTTAGGCTTTCATTAATCAAATGTTGATTATAGACATTTATAATAAATTACCAATTTACCGTAAAAAAAGACAGAGAATTTTATAGTATCTATTAAAATTTATCCGGAGACAATGTATAGAATTTTTTTTTTTTTTTTTTTTACTGTCCCCGTACAAAAAAATTCCCAATTAGTGAAATGTGTCCCATATATTAATTGTGTGATGTACGAAATTTCAGCCTTTCATCATAAGTAGGTTCAGATTCAGATATATGTATTTAAATAAAGTTGATGATGGGTTATACAATACCGACACTAGTAAAAGTATTATGCATTTATGCAATCAATGTTTTTCTTCGTAATTTATGTACAGACCCTGAAAAATGAACTTCTCTCATCGAGAGCCATTGAAAAATGGTTTAAGTCAACATATATTTATTTTCACATTTTTGAGCTTCTTTATGATGAAAGACTGAAACTTTGTACATTATCTTACTAATGTAAGGGGCACATTTTACTGATTGGGAACTTTTTCTGTACGGGCGCCGTATAAATAATGAAATTTGTGTTTACTCAAATTTAACATCCTGAAAATGTTAATTGATACCATAAAATTCTGCACTTATTTTTAGGTAACACTGTAATTTATTGTATATATTTACGGTATAATCAGTATTTAATGAATAAAAGCAATGGACAATATTTTCGGGACGCCTGTGTACTATTTAAAAGACAAAATCTGAATGCCTTGAGTTAGCTCATATTTGTCTTACTTGTTTATTACAGCTAACAACTGGGGCGACTGCGACAATGACACCAAAGCTGTTGGATGCGGGCCTCAAGAAATTTATCGCAACTGCGCAGACATAGCCGTTCTGGCCGGCGCTGGAATAAGAGGATCTGCAGCGTTCAATCCCCGAATTCGAGGACCCAAAGCACTCAAAAAGCACCCCAAGCACCTTACATCTTTCTACAGACACCCGCACCATCATAAAAGACGTTAATTTAAGGAACGCCTGAAAATAATTTATTATGTTCTTCATTTGTATCCCCATAAGGTTACTACTTGCGATGAAATGTCGAAATCAGGACGTTTGAACCTGAACGAGACCTGATTTCGGAACCTGAAAATAGAAATCTTGCCGAAACTTGAACTGAAGTCGAACCTTTTGCTAATATGACCACCAATTCCGAATTTCGTTTTGTTAACCAGTACTAAAAGTTTTACGCTGCTATTTTAATTCCCATTTAGGGAAAATTTTTACAAGCGATTTCTACTTCTTCCATTTTTTTTTTTTTTTTTTTTTTTTTTTTTTTCAAAATTTTCCAAAAAGACAATAACGAAAAAGACAGAAATTCAAAATATACTTATAGATCATGTGAAACCTTTGATATGAAAGGAAAGTTTAAATTTTGGTCAAAAGAAACAATACACAGCGAGGTTAAGTTCGTGATTTATTTGTAATGATAGTCACTGTTTGTAATTGTCTTATTGGTATAAAACTGCATAATTATTCATTATGAAGTGTTATTCTATGTTCAGTTAGGACTGCTGGAAAGTTTTTTTTTATTTTTTATTGGTGCTTTCTTATTGTCCTTCCTGTTTGAAACTTCACATTACTTTTATAATATTTTGCATTACATCTAAATTGAAATAAATATATAGATAAGTTGTATCAATATAACATACTTTTAAAAATGATATGAACGTATGTAGTAACCTTTAGGTGACCTTGTACAGTCTAAAGTGCCAGAGTCTATAACACAACATGCTGTGACATGTTCCAGATAGCTGTAAATATGCTTACCATGAAAGTAATGAAGCGTGGAAAATTGTACCAATCAGTTGTATTTGAGTACTTGCTATACCTTGTTATGTGCTGCTTAGTCATGCATTAATGGCTAATTTATTGTAAATAAATTATTTATTATGTTAATTTCTGTATGAACTTGTTATTATTATGAGTTATTTTAGAATTTATACAGGACCAACACAATGAAATATCTTAAGATATTTACTTTAGGGCTACCATAACTCCTAAAGAACGATCATATTTACACGGAACAATTCCTTTCAATAGCATTAAAATCCCATGCTGCTAACTTGAAGTATTGGCTGTCATTCAGATGCAGCGAATTTGGAACCGGACGACAATAAAGATTAAGTGGAAACGCACTTTAAGGATCCAGATAAACGAGCTGGAGCAATCCGCCTTTTTTGTGCTAAAATATTCAATGACAGTTGTACCCAACACTACCTTCAATTATAATAAGTCATGAGAGACACACGTGTAAATCTATATAAATAAAATTAGACTTTTTGTCTGTACATTTCTTGGAATTCAGAAATTTTGCTATTTCTATCCGTTTCAAGCACCTGGGAATCCGGTGCGACCCTCATAAAAAAGTTTGTCTGTCTGTCGTTCTGTCATTCTGTCATTCTGTCCGTGACGCTTTTTTTGTTCAAGCATCACGTAAAAACGACTGAAGCGAATGATATGAAATTGGGTGTCATGATAGGTGGTCACTCAACTTAAAACATAGGCGTCGAATTTTAAAAAAACCTTGATTGGATTTTGAGATTTTGCGAAAATCCTTTCAAACTGCGTAAATTTGTATTCGAGCATCACCAGGGCCGATCCCAGAAGAAAATCTTGGGGGGGTGAAGAGAAGTAAATTGCCGACTGAAAAAACAAATTTGCCGATTCAGTTTCCAAGTTGGTCACCTTCCTATATTAGACAGTTTTCCGAAGAACAGAACGTACCCATAACATACAAACAGCATAAATACCTCTGTTAAGTTGTACAGAGGGAGCCGCTAACGTTCGACTTTCAGAGGAATCACATTATTTACGCACTAATGATCAGTCTGGTTTTTACATTAATAAATTGCAGAGGGGAGTACGTAAAAGGCGGAATTTTCTACAAAAAGGCTAGATTATCACTTTGTCAACAAAACTCCACATTTTTGTTGGGGAGGAATGGTTACATTCCTGACTCTGTCACAAGTAATTAAATTTTCATAAAATATTCATAACTTTTAATTGAGTCATAAAATACTATCTCCGGACTGAAGAAAATATTTGCTTATCCGTATGCGACAAAACTATCAGGCCATAGTTTGGGTTGGCGAAAATGAGTTTGGGGGTACCCTGAATGGAGTCTTTACATTAACTTAAAAAAAGGAAAGGAAGCCATACAGAGAGCACTGTTTATACTTTCAACACTGTCTTATTTGCGTATATACTATTGTATACCTGCCAATTCTACTGGATTTTTCAGGAGAGTACTAGATTTTGATGGTTTCTCCTGGTCTCCTGATTTTACATTAAATCTCCTGGTTTTCTAACATTTTGAAGCTTTAATAATCGATACATTTATTTCTCCACCAATTCTGAAAGATTACCGTTCTCTGGGTCTATTCATTCAATATAGACAAATATACCATGGTATTTTGGTCCAATAATAAAGGTTTGTGATTATATTTATAACACATTTGTGAGCGATTCTTGAAGTTTTCAGAATTCGATGGCAAAACGATTAATTGTAACATTTTTTGAGTTCAAAGTTCCAAAATTTTACTATTTCTTTTAGTCTTAGATTTTGTAAAATTTCGAACATTTGAGAAAAACTTGTGAATGTTAAGAAACATTGACGTTTTATTCATTTTATGTTAAAAGAATTCTATTTCTGAGCTCTTTTACAAATTCTACTTTTAATATCGCGACCTTATGTGTGATTAAAATTACAAACATAAGCTGTTATAAAAAGCTTTTCACTTTAGAAACCATAACTGTGTCGTGTTATGTCAAATTTTATTTTTAAAAAAATGATACATAGAATAAATGGCGAAATTTAATGTGTGAAAAAATTTCGAAGAATATTTTGTGACTTAGATAAGTAATTATGACTTTAAGATTATGATACCACATAAAAATGCTGGATTTTCTTAGCTAGATGTTGGCTGGAATACTATTGCACGACGAACAGTTAACTGTTTGCTCCTGGCGTTGTTAAGGCGACATACGCTGGTAGAAAACGAAACTGAGACTTCCCATGTTAACCTACGGGAAGCGTATTTTCTCGTCCCACGTCTACAATTTTTGCTATTTTAAATCAGTTTTTTTTTCCTTGCCAAGATATTAATGCGATACAGATTATTTAGTTTCTAAAATTTTGAAATCAATTCTATTAATATTTTTAATATTCAATTAAAGTTGGGAAAAACAGGTTTTTTGTGTTTGAACAGCCGTAAAATATTTGCTAATTAAGATAAACGAATTTCGTAAACGGGAGATACATTCTCAAAGTGTTTACTGATTTTTCAATTAAAAGGAAAAACTATTTGATGAAAAATAAATTAACGATAAGTAAAACTATCGAGTCTACATTTCTGTGAAATAGCCGCTGCCCTGTTTGTAGGGGAGAGAATGATAAATTACTATCCCGCTGGGCAAGAGGGCTATTCTTAAGGGGGGGGGGGTGTTGTACGTAGAGTACGTATGAGAAGGGGAAAAGAAATTGGGTTGGGACGGGAAACCGAAATTTGTGTTCTCAAAAGTGTTTGAAAAGGAATAATATTTGTCACACGAGAATTTTGCAGAAAGCGTTTTTGTGGAAAAAAAATAAGTTGCTTTGTAATAACTTTTACAAATCGGGACTCATTTACTGCTTCTTTACATTTTAAAATACACCTTTCAATCTTTTTTATAGCTGCCAGACAACTTTTTTATGTTGAACGTAAATTGCCTTCAAATGAGAGAAAAACTGAAAGGTGGGGTGGAGGAGTTTTCATCAGAGAAATCATATGTAATAAAAATATTTGTAAAGTGTTAATTAAATTATTAGACACAGCAGTAGAGATTTCAGCTTTTTTTTCTTTTGTACAGGATTATTTAAATATTATACACAATACAACAACATATTTATTTGATTTATAAGGAAAATGAACCATTGTTTCGTTTTAATTTATTATTATAATTACTTATTTATTTATAGCGTTGTGTGTTAGAGATGAATTCGGCTCATTTTTTGAAGTCCGAGCCCTAGGACTTTTAATCCGAGTCTGCCAGAGCCCCAGCAATATTCTTGAAGTCGGAACCCGAGCCCAAAATTACTTTTAATAGAATACAATAATTTTGCCGTTCCTGCATTTTAATTACACGCACCTTCTAAGCGGCCGTGCAGCTATGAGCTATTTTACTTTCCGAACATGTACCATATAAGTAAAGTATTGTAATCATGAAAAAATTCGACTTCGAGATTTTGGTGTATTGACACGTTTTGAGGTCTTCTGAATTCATTTATGCTATTTTTACGTGATGTATGTATGTACATATGTACATACGTATACATACATATACGTACATACGTATACATATACGTACATACGTATACATACGTACGTACGTATACATACGTACGTACGTTTACATACGTACGTACGTATACATACGTACGTATACATACATATACGTACATACGTATACATACATATACGTACGTACGTATACATACGCACGTACGTATACGTACGCACGTACGTATACATACGCACGTACGTATACGTACGCACGTACGTATACATACGCACGTACGTATACATACGTACGTACGTATACATACGTACGTACGTATACATACGTACGTACGTATACATACATATACGTACATACGCACGTACGTATACATACGTACGTACGTATACATACGCACGTACGTATACTTACGCACGTACGTATACATACGTACGTATACATACATATACGTACATACGCACGTACGTACGTATACATACATATACGTACATACGTATACGTACGTACGTATGTGCGTATACGTATACGTACGTGCGTATATACGTACGTACGTACACATACGTACGTACGTATACATACGCACGTACGTATACATACGCACGTACGTATACGTACGCACGTACGTATACATACGCACGTACGTATACATACGCACGTACGTATACATACGTACGTACGTATACATACGCACGTACGTATACATACGTACGTACGTATACATACGCACGTACGTATACATACGCACGTACGTATACATACGTACGTATACATACGCACGTACGTATACATACGTACGTACGTATACATACGCACGTACGTATACATACGCACGTACGTATACCTACGCACGTACGTAAACATACGTACGTACGTATACCTACGCACGTACGTAAACATACGTACGTACGTATACATACGCACGGACGTATACATACGCACGTACGTATACATACGTACGTATACGTACGCACGTACGTATACATACGTACGTACGTATACATACGCACGTACGTATACATACGCACGTACGTATACGTACGCACGTACGTATACATACGTACGTACGTATACGTACGCACGTACGTATACATACGCACGTACGTATACATACGCACGTACGTATACATACGTACGTACGTATACATACGCACGTACGTATACATACGTACGTACGTATACTTACGTACATACGTATACATACGTACGTATACGTACGTACGTATACATACGTACGTATACATACGTACGTATGTACGTACGTATGTTGTGTGTGTGTGTGTGAGTGAGTGAGTGAGTAGGTGAACACGATAGCTCCTAAACGGGGCATTCGATTGAGCTCAAATTGGGTATATATGTTCGCAAGGGTATATATGTAATTGGGTTCACCGTCGCAAGACCGGTATTGATTTTGGTGTGTATAGGACTTATAGTTTTTCTACAGGGCTACGACAAAGATTTCTTTTACATAATGTGCTAGCGTTTAAACGGCTTCGATTGAGCTTCAATTTTGTATATACGTTTGAATTATTCATCGATTAAAATTTATTTAAATGCTTGGTAATGATCTTAATCGTAAGTGTTCGGAAAAACAAGTGGAGCCACTCCAGATTTTTATTTTTTAATAAGTATGTTTACTTTCCTTTATCAATGGCTTACTTTACTTTATCAATGGCTTTTTAAAATTTGTTTCACATGGCACAGTGGTTATGTCACCGAAAATGGTAGACGGCCGAAGTGTGAAGGTCCCGGCTTCGGGTCCATCGCGTGGCTGTCGATCTAACGGTCTGGAGTTTTGGTAGGTTTTCTCCAGATGTAACGTCAAGTCCCCCCCCCCCATGAGGAATATTTTGTCATACAAAATGTATATTCTTCACTCCCTTATCACACACGCGTATACATATATATGAGCTGCTGTACTCGACCCCCCCCCCATGAAAAATTTTGGCTACGCCACTGTATCCTGCATAATATCATTACTATTAAACTATTGCATTTTATTTTGCATCTTGATTAAGTAATCATTTTCATGGTGTAGTAACATCTTTCTCTGAATGGTGTGATATGAAAGTTGTTTTGTAAGACACTGGGATCCAAGTTCTGCAAATTGTTTCCTGTTCATGACGTCAAAATGATGCCAATATCACGTACGATCAGTGGCGCAGAGAGAGGGGGGGGGAGCAGAGAAAAATCCCCAGGGCCCCACCTCGTAAAGGAGCCCGCTTTTGTTGATTATATATAATACTAAATTGCATGATGACAATTCTATAAAAAAAAAAAAAAAAGTCCAAATACAGATTAAGTCTCCGGAAGTTTCAAATTAATTTTTGAATGAAATTGCAAAAAAATGCAGCTAGCACAATCCACAAACTTGACAAAAAGGAGGAGTGTTAGTGATTGAGTCTTCTTTAAGAAATCTAATTATGCATTTCTAAGAGTATGAACTAAGCATGAGACACATATTCATTTGAATAAGAATTCTACAAGTTTATTGTAATTTTGCTCGAACATAAACTTTAATTTCTAAGAAGTGTAAATGAAAGTAAATTGCTTCTATAATGATTTCAAGCTGATGTATAGATAAACCTGTAAAATTTCGCAAGATTTTCTTATGTGTATCAGCGTATTTCCTGTATTTTTATATAACTTTTGTAAATGCATTTTTGAGAGTATGAACCGAGTATAAGTTATACACGGTATGTTTATTTGAATAAGAATGGTAAGTTTATTCTAATTACTAGAAAGACTCTTTGAAAAATATTTGAAAGAAATAAAAGAATGGCTTTATTATGTTTCAGGTTAAAGTAGAATTTCTGCAAAAATAAAGTTTAGAAGATATTCCTTACTTACATAAACGTAACGTACATATTTGTAATGAACGTATCAAGTTACACTCGTAAAACGTAATAAAATTCACATTGAAGGATCGGCTTACTTTTTTTAAATTGTTTATATATATATATATATATATATATATATATATATATATATATATATATATATATATATTAATGTATATATACTTAAAAACTAATTCTTTAAAATTCTGAAAATCCACATTTTACCTAATCTTTTTTTTTTTTCTTTCTTTCTTTTGTGTGTGTGTGTTATTTTTAACTGTATAAAATTGCTATTTTTGGGAAGAATGAAACTATGTCATCTAAGTCAGCGGCGCTAACTTAGACTGCTAACCGGTAGTGCGCGCAGAACTGCAGGAAGGGCGGGGAGGTGAGAGAAAGGCAACGAGCAGGTGATAATGCATGTTTAAAAACTCATTTCATTTATACTTATTTTTAATCCAAATATTTTTTTCTCCTAAAATATTTATTCAGACATTATCAATAACAATATTTTGTAGGACTAAAATTTAGTAGGATTAATGGGACTAAATATTCATTGTTAAAGAACTTAAAAAATGTATGCATGCTAAGGAATGTGGGCTGGAGGGGGGGGGGCGTCATCATAAATTATTCTTTGTTGGTAGAAATTGTTGCACAATTTTTAGAAACTGCTGATCTAAGTCATAATTTTATTTTCAAACATATTCATTTGCAAATTTTGCGATATAAATCGACTCATGAACCCATTTTCGAGAAACATTATTTTAGCCTTACATTAAAGCCAATATAATATCCTGATTAATCTGAAATTTCACTATCTTGCCTCCTAAAAAAGTCCAACCCCTTACGAAAAGGTGACTAGTGTCGATTTTCCTTTCTTACTACATCCTGCGCGTGCCCACTTGTCATGGTTTAGGTTTTTGTTTTTAGGGACTCAAAGTTCAGCGAAATTTTGTTTCTTCGAGGTCTCTTATTGGATTTTATGAGTTAAAAAAAGACAGCAGCTGGGCTTGGGGGAAGAACGGCTACTCAGTTAGAAATAAATAAATTGCTTTGTAAAAACGTTTGGGGGAAAATTTTGATGCGCAATGAATTGATTTATATATGCTACATACAATGCATATGAATGTTTGTGTTTTTATTAGCAGGTTTTTTTTAAAGTGTATATATAGAGAGATTTTAAAGTCCACTTTCCTGTGCTATATGGTTCCAGCTAGTCAGAAAAATTATGTCTAGGTATAGTAAAGTGGCTATGCGCTACTTGGTGAGACCACTTACAGTCACAATGTATCATGCATCTAGGCTTTTTGGTATCAGATGCATCTGGACATGAAAGGTTTCATCAAAGCATAGAACCTAGTGATATTTCTTTAAACTTGCGATGAAAAGTGCTAAACTTTTGATAAAATATACGTGAATTTTCAATATTTCTATAGAAATTTTAGTTTTATTAGAATTCCTTATTTTTGAATTGCGACTGGTAGAAAACGATAAAGTTAGCGTAATTGTCTTGTACCGTGAATTAATTGGCTCTGTAAGTAGTCTCATCCAGCAGTGCGTAGCCGCTACAATACACGACTGGAGCCGTTGGACAATTAAAACAAAATGTTGGCTATAGGAGCACGTCTATTTATGTGTATTTACGTAAATGTGTATATTACTTTATGGATAGTTATTTTCTTCATTCTTTTATCCCTTCTTGTACTATTTCTTCATTTTAATAAATAATATAAATTACCCTTGTATTATATTCATTTTGGTTTTTGGAAGAAACTGAAAGAGTTCTTTTAATAAAATAAACAATATAGGTTTATAGGGATTTTACATATAAATTTAAAAATGCCGTTGATAAAAGCTCTAGAAAAACTAGCAAATAGGAATACGTATTTTAAAACTTTTCCTCATTGCTATTATGCTTTCAAAATACAAAAATATAATCAAAGATATACAGTTTCAGGTACATGAAGAACTGACAGTCGCAATTGTAAGAGGGGCTCCATTTTTTTTTATCTTCTTACTGGCTCAACATGATTAGAAAGTGACCAGAAAGCCGCCCATAACAATCTTTCATTAATGGAACAGGTTGCCACGATATAAACTTATTAAATGAAGTGTTTGTTAGCTGTTTTTCAAAGAATGAATTAATGACTTTTTAAATATTTTTATGTTTACTGTACTTCTAAATACCACCAGTAGATAAAAGATTTTAAAACATTCCTGAAAGTCTAAAATAGTACTCAAAGGCAATTATTTTGGCAACAATCATAGAAAAGTTAATCTACACTTAGACATTAATTAGCGTACAGTCGAACCTCAATTTAACGTACATTGATTTTACGAATTCTCCGATTTAACGAATGTTTTTTCTGTCCCGACAAAAAGGGTGCTAAAATGCTTTGATTTAACGAATTTTTAGCATTGATTTAACGAACAACAATTGCTGAAATAAAATTCTCACATAAAGCTAAAACGAATTTACGAAGACAGCGATACAGAAACAGTCATTAGAATTACGCCGTGGATAACGAAAAAAAAAAAAATCACTAACTCCTTTACATTATTACTAATTATTTTAAAATGATTTAATTCCTTTTATATCTAGTTTATGTCTACAAACCAGGGCCTGACTTTCACTATAACACTTTTGTGCCCAGGGCACTTTTAAGATTTTGTGTCCTTTAGCTGGCTCAATTTTTGTGCCCTGTGTATCGTGTTAAACTCAATTTTTTTGCTTATTTCTCCATGTGTGCCCCGGGCACGTGCACCAAGTGTCCGTCCAATAGTCAGGGCCTGCTACAAAAGGAGTATTAAAATTTTAAAATAATTTTTATGTTTATAGATTTGTTCATCTTAAAAAACATTTTTTATCTCAATAATTTTTGTACTACGTTTCACTTTTCATGATTAACACTAAATAAACCTCAGCATAACCCAGCAACCGTTAAGTATAACCCAGCAACTGCAGTTTTATATTGATTATTTTTCGCTGTTACTTAATTACGTCGAATTACTTTTTGTGGATCACTGGCATATGTCTTGTTTCAGTCATGAAAATTTTGACTACTTAACAGGTACTTTTGAAGGTCAGAACAAGGGAAACTTAATCAGAAACATGACTTTAACATCAAAGTTCAGAAGAATTCTTTACTTGGACAGGGCCGGCCCAAGGGGGGTGCGAATGTAGGCGATCGCCTAAGGCCCCGCGCTTATAGAGGCCCCGCTCCTGGGCCTTTTTATTGCTATCTCATAAGACATGATAGAGAAGAGGCCCCGCTCTTGCACTTCGCCTGGGGCCCCGCACGCCTCTCGGGCCGGCTCTGACTTGGATAAAATCAACCAAAAATTTAACATTCCTTCAAGAACATATATTTATAAATATTTAAATATATTCATAAATTTCCCGTTTGGAACTGAAAAACTAAGCAGTTTAATAGTAAAAGTAAACTTTCTGTTTAGTCTAATTTTTCTGTTTATTCAAAAACTGTCAATAAGTTTAGGACTATTAATAATGAGTAATTAGGTATGAATAATATATATATATATATATATACACACACACACACACAAAATATTATTGACTTAAAAATAAATTCCACTTTATAATGGGTAAATGGGTATGCTCTAAGCTTCGGTCCTAGGTTTATTATTAATGTTTAGCATTTTCATCTGCGACTATAAAATACATGCCGTATTTATAATATAGTTATCATAAATATTTTTTAGTTGAAAACAAAAAATTAAACTAATCATCATTTGTTTTTTTAAAGTTTTTAATTAACTGTGTATGACATTCCAGTTCAAAATTTGTCTATGAATTTTAACCCACTATCATCCGATCGAGCTGAAACTTTTGCACGCATGTGAAATTTCGGTGACGCTAAGTATTGCTTTCTTTAATTTTTCAATACTTTTTTTTTTTAACTATCAAATATCTTCTCCCAATCCCCCCAAAAAAGTGTTATCGCACATGTATCAACTCATATCTTTTTAATTATTGGTCGGCAATTTTTTATCATTGCATACTCGGAAAGTTTTGATTCCAAAAAAAGATAAAATCGGTTATCCCTAGCTTAAATTTTTAATTGTTAGTTTTTTCGAAAGAAGATAAATTATTGTTTTCAATTTCTTTTATATCGTGACAACCAACAACAATTATATATTCTAGGTATATTTGAAAATTTCACTGAATACAGAGTGTCCTTTCCTAAATCATATAACCTTTGAAGCGCAACCCTTTCCCAATGCTGAAAAAAGGGCAGCCGTTGCCATCGCTCGACTTAACTACCAGCAAGATGGCGGGCGATCGAAACGTTCAATGCGTGCCACAGATGTAGAGACCCTTTTTTTGACGACAGCTGGCTGTGCGCGAGCACAGCCAGCTGTCGTCAAAAAAAGGGTCGGCCCAACCAGTGGCTGAGCGCATAGCACTCTGAACTGGGAGACGGAATGTGCCTGGTTCAAAACCAGGTCGCATCCGCCAACCTAACCGTTAGGAATTTTCCGTGGTTTCCTCCAAAACTTAGCGTAAATAGGGGTTAGAATCCCTTAGAAAGACCCCCAAGGGGAGCACCCACACCCATCGGCATAGATCCTACTTGTAGATAATTGGCCGTAATCCCCCAACCCAACCCAACTAATTGATTCCGGATAAGAAAAGGCATAGGGACCCTCTGCACCTGTATTTTTTGAGATAAAAATATAGTGAGCAAATTAAAACAATACAAAAAATCTAGGAATTTTTCTTGGAAATAATGGACAGTTGAGGGCCCTAAAATTCCAAGGAATGTTGCATGAAAATACCAGGAACTATATTGAACAGCTCAGGAAAGATCCACTGAATTGCATATTGTTCAGTAAAGTTCTTGGTATTTTCGTGCAACTTTCCTTGGAATTTAGGGCACCTCAGCTGCCTATAATTTTCAAGGAACACTACTGGAATTTTTTTTAATTATTTTTTTTTTTACAGTTCTAGTCATTTTTAAGTGAACTGCCTGTTTTTTAAGGTCGTGAGACCACTATTCGGTTAAGTGACGGGTTGAACGAAACAGTAAAGTTTTCAAAGGGAAATGTATACTTTCTGTATAGTATTTGTAAGTCTAACTTATCCTTATTTCCAAGGAACGTTTCTGAATATTTTTACAGTGAAATACGGACTTAAAGCATCAATTACTTGTAAACTAAAAGTATTCGTATTAAAATATTAGTTTAGATTATGGTCCAATGCTGTGAAGAGGAAAACGAGTCACCAAAGGAAAGATTGTTCAAAAGCGCTTTCTACTCTAGAAGCGATCCTGAAACTATGAACAAAGTTTATGTCTCTTGAACAGATATTTACATATAGTTTTTTTCTTTCTGAAAACTGAATTTGGTGGCCCCTTAGAAATATGAGTCCCGAGGCGCGCGCCTCATGCGCCTATTGGGAAATCCGCCACTGACCATACTCTTTACAAAAATTGATATTCCATTGAACGAATTGCTTCGATTTAATGAACAAATTTGCGGGTCCCAATCAATTCGTTAAATCGAGGTTCGACTGTATTTCAGGTAAAGGGTCACACCGGTGCGTAGCATTAGCGCTTTGAACTGGGAGACGGAAGGTGCCTGGTTCGAAACCAGGTCGCGTGCGTCGGCCTAACCGTTCGGAGTTCTCCGAGGTTTTTTCCGAAACTTCGAGTGAATGCGGGTTAGGATCCCTTAGAAAGTCTAGGCCTAGATCCCTCGAGCCTTTTTTTTTACAATTCTTGAAAAAAGAAATCTGTCATTTGCAAGATATTTGAGTTATCTGTATTTTTTTTTTCAGGTGAACCTTTTATAAAATGAATAAACTACATCCCATTTAAATATGTCAAATACAATGTCCTATACAAGATTTCAATATTCTGCAAAAAAAGGCAAACAAACTTTGCTCTTTAATAATATGAAAGTAATGCATTCTCAAAAAAATTTTTATGTTAAGAATTTAATTTTTCGCACTGGCATGATTTTTACATTTTAACAATAAATGTTTAATTAAGAGTACCCTAAACGAAAATTGAGCACTTCAATTACTAGAATTTCTCAATAACTAGCTCTAACTACGCATACAATATTTTATGATATTTTTAAATTATAAAGCATAACGGAAAAAGTAAAACTTTTTTTATTTTCCTCATTTTATTAAAATAAATAAATAATTGTTTAATCTAAACATTATTTACCGTGATAAAAAAAAAGACACCATAAATAAATATATATGTACATACATTATTTCTTTTTTCAAATTAAAAATCAAATTTTAAGCTTTTACACTCTGTATAAAGCTTATTGTAACGAACACAAATTTATCAAAAATAAAATAACCATCTTTCTTTCAGAATTCGTAAACAGACAAGCAGCTAAAAAGAACTGTTTTTGAAGAAGATCGCGGAGAAAAAATTTCCCTCTTCTCTCTCCCCCCACAGTCATAAAGTCATAAAAGTGTCAAAACTTCCCCCCTCTAAGAAACCCCTTTTATCCTTACGCCCACTCTGCAGGGGGCCGCTTCGCTCACCAGAGGTCGCTCGTTTCCCATCTGAGCAGGGATTTTTTGCGAATGTCGCCTTAACGACGCGATGGTAGAGATTACTCCTTTCTGCGTCCATCGTTTCTTTCCGGCATGAGTCTTAGAATGTTTCTGCTCTGGCCACAGCCTTGCACAAGCGCATGGCTGGGCAATGCCAGGGCATTCAAAGACCCATGCCGGAAAGCAACGATTTATACAGGAGGGAGAATTTTCTGCCATTGTATCTTAGCAACGACGGTAGTGAACAGGTTAAAGCAAACAAGAAACTAAAATATTGTTTTAACTACTGCTCTTAAAGCCTAATCCAAAGCGTATCTAATTCAATGTATATGTGCTTTGGCCTAATCTTTGAGTGTTATTTTGTTAGCCCTGCATAGGTATCAACGCTACGTCCACCCATGCCGATGGATAGAATGCCCTCATAAACCTCAATAATAAATACCAATTTCGTTTCGCTTGAAGTGGATGAACGTTTCTAAAATGTACTCTAAACATTCTCTGCCCATAGGCTGCAAAGCATTGGAATTATTTTGTGTGTTCCTGTAAAAGAACTATAAATGGTACCTACATCCTTTTCAATAGGGTACATGGTACGGTAATTTTCATTATCACATAAAAATTCGATCGATGGATATATGCGGCAGTTAGAGCACGAGCAGACAAACTGAAAGCATAAACATTTCAAGTTCTTTGGAAAGCGTTAAAAAATAAAGGCTTAAAAAGAATGTGAGGCTTAAAGGGGAAAAAATGGAATAAGAAAATAATTCTAGCTCGAAAAGTTAATTTTTCCTGTAATTTAAGAGAAAATGGAAAATTAAGCATATTGATTTCGAAGCTCCTAAGGTCGCGACTCCCCACTATTTGCTATGCCACGTCTTCCTATTTTAACGGGCCTTTGATCTATACTCTTGCATTTTATCTCTTCTAACTGACCTATTATTTTTCTAAAATCAAATTAAATTACAAAATTGGGGTTGTTTCTATATGAATGATATGAAAGTAAATTATAATAAAAAGTAGTACAAATATAATCTAATCGGCGGCGGCGATGATCTTTTTCTTGGATTTGACGGAGCTCCAACAGTTTGTATAGAAATTCTCTTTACATTATGACAGTTATTTCGCGTTCTTCTTTTAGTCATTATCAAAGCAACTACATATCACATTTTGTGCACTGCACTTTTTGTCATTTTCTTTTGCTTACAACTACTATATGTTTCATGTTTTTGTGTACAACTGGTTTCAAACTTGTCTTAAATGCACACTGAAGCAAACTTTTACTTCATTTTATTAAATGCTAGAGATTTTTTTATTTATTTATTTTTACCAAATTCATGTATTAATAATATCTTAAAAGCTAAATATGGTTTTCTTCTAATCAAAGTATGCTTAGATTCCAAGGTATGCCAAGGCTCCAAGTATATGTTTGACTTTGGCTCGGTTGCTGTCTAGCTAACCGGAATAGGGGGCTACTGTTCAAAGTGAATTTCTTTTTCCCATGCATTTCAAAGAAGCAAAGAAAATACATCTATTTCCCAGAAAAGACCACGCTGGACCAAAGGGTGGTGACAGCCTCAGGCCAGTTGCGGCCTTCTTGCGATATTTTTACTTCTTACAGAATGGTATTTCTTAATTTGTCTCAGGGCAATATATAAGACTGGAACATTTTCGTTGTTGTTGTTGCTAATGCCCTCTGGCAACCGCGGGGCGGTGCCAGATCCCCCATATAGGCAGGCGATGGGCGGAAGGGGAGTATTCCATTTTAATGATCCCCAGTCGGAGGAAGTCCGACTCAGCTCGGGAGTCCCCTAATTTTGAACCAATTCCAGAGGAGGGACCCAACCCCCTGAAATCGGCACCACCAGAGGTATCGTTTAACAACTTGGAGGACATTGGAGCCACGGCGGATTTTACGTGCACCAGCTCCCATTAGCGTACACGCTCCAACAGCAGTCGAACCGAGAGGAAGTTGACCCTCTCAAGCACTGGCCAAGCTGGATGTTGCTTCCCTTGCCGTGTTCTTATTGGAACTGAGTTTAGCGCCCAGACCACTGCGGGACAGAACATTCTCGTTCTCATCTTCAGTATTTCTCCCATAGAGATGTGCACAGAAGATTCTTAATTAGATTACTATGGACATGTGAGATAACTATTTGCATAGGGAAAAATGCCGAGACAGGTGCTATGGGATGTATGTGGTGTCAATTGCAGAGAGCTGATTTTCCGACTCCTCCTTCTGTGTATCTGGCCACCCAGTGCCGAGCGCTCTTTATACATTCCCACTTCTTTCTTTTGACTGATGCGAATGAGAAAGGAATTTCTCACTCGGTTTGGTATGCATTGGAAGTACTAGGACGTCAAAGGGACAAAAGTTAGGAAAAGTGCCGATTAAATGAGAAGTTTGGAATAGCGATTTTGCCGACTGTATTTTCAGTGGGGGGGTGTCTCACCCCCCCACACCCCCCCCGTGGGATCGGCCCTGAGCATCACGTGTAAACGACTGAAGCAATTGGAATGAATTTCGGTATCATGTGATTGGTGGTCACTCAACTTGAAAAATTGACGTCGAATTTTTAAAAAATCTTGATTAGATTTTGAGATTTTGCGAAAATCGTTTCAAACTGCGTAAATTTGTGTTCGAACATCATGTAATTACTGCAAAGGTGAAAAAATGATATTTGGTGAAATGATATCTCATCAAAGGTGACCACCTAAAATGAGATGGTGAATGAAATGATATTACTTAGGATAGGTGATCACCTTAAACTATAAGCATCTAATTTAAAAAAATCGATCAGATTTCGAGATTTTGCGAAAATCGTTTAAAACTGAGTGAATCTTTGTTCACGCATTACGTAATAACGACTAAAGCGAAAGATATGAAATTTGTTCACATTATAGGTGGTTGCTCAACATAAACTATAGGTGTCCATTTTTTTAAACATTTTTATTAGATTTTGAGATTTTGTGAAAATTCTCTCCAAATACGTTTATATTTCTTCAAACATCACGTAATAACGACTAGTACGAATGATACGAAATTTCGTGATATGATAGGTAGTTGCTAATCTTAATTTATAGGGGTTGAATTTTTAAAATATTTTGATTAAATTTTGAGATTTTGTGAAAATCGTTTTAAAATGCTGAAATTTTGTTCCAGCATCACGAAATAAAGACTGCAGGGAATGAAACGAAATTGGGTGACACGATAGGTTGTCACTCAACTTAAATTCTAGGCTTCCAATTTTTCAAAAATATTGATTAGATTTTGAGATTTTGCGAAAATTATTTCAATATGCGTAAATAGCCGTTCGCGCATCACATAATTACGACTAAAGCGAATGAAATGATATTACTTAGTTACACTCTAACCTGTAATATTTTAACAATACATAAAAATTATAACTTCGCTTTCTTTACTTTGGCAACATACTACATCCAGTCTGTGTACTCCTACAATGCTGACGAAAGTTCTTGCTTTTTCGAAATTTGCATTCAGTACTAACCCGTCAACGACGGGTACCTCAGCTAGTTTACAATAATATTCTTCCTAAATCAAGGGAACGATTCTTTTGAACGAATTGAACAAAAGCCCAGAAAAAGTCATAAAATGTTAACATTTCCTGTAGATATTGCTAAAATAATACGCCGTATAAAATTTCTCTAACATGGCTGATTTTGCTTAGAATTAGGACAGATTTGATTTGATTTGATTTTGGGAATACTGTCGATTATCCCCAAGAGATCTAGGCCGAGGGGAGGTGCCTTCCTTGGGGTCTTTCAAAGGGGCCTAACCCTTATTTACTTGAAGTTTCGGGGAAAACCATGGAAAACTCTGAACGGCTAGGTCGACGGACGCGACCTGGGTTTTAACCAGGCACTGTCCTTCTCCCAGTTGAGAGCTCTATGCGCTCGTCTACTGGTCAGGCTGAATTAGGACGGAATACGAATGATGGACATTTTAATTAGATAACATTTTATTTTTATCTTGTAGCTATCTACATTATGTCCGTAAGATATAGTGCACTTTTTACCAGTAATGAACTGGGTAGAAATGTGAAATCTTCAAATAAAAGGAAAACTCTCGAATTACGTTATTCACTCTGCTACACCATGTCTTTTACTGTGTGTGGAAAGTTGGCGTGAAGTTACAGAGAAGTCTATGATGGTCATTATATGACGACACAGAAACTATCCCAACCACCCATTTGTCCGTCGTAACAGCCTCTCCCCGACTTATACATGTTGTCAAATGAAGTTACAAAGTCAGCATGACCAGTATGCATAAATGTTGCGACGTCATAATACTATGTGGATAAATATTTACAGAGGAGTGAAGGATATTATAGAATAGTCGAAAAATATGGAATACCTTGTTTTTGGCTCTGTTAGATGTTGTTGTCATGTGGGGATACTATGATCTACTCAAGAAAGACTTATATATTACAATGCAGTGAGAATTGACCGCTTATTGTAGCCATACCACTTGCTACAGAACAAAGTTTGTTTTGAGATTTTCAAGAGTTTTCTGATAAATTTTCAGACACTTTAACCTGTTAGTATACACGTGACTTGTGATGTTATCATAATGTACACTAAAAGAAACGCAGTTTGTTGTACTGGTGTTTCTTAGAAGACAGTGCATTGTCCATAAGATTAAAGGGATTATTTTCCTAGATGGCTTATCCGGTATTATGGAATACCAGGTAATATTGTAATGGATTTCGTTCCATTCACTAAAGAACAGGAAAAAAAAAAAAGACCCTGAATGTATCTTCTGTAGCAGAAAATCCTCGGAAGATCAACGAGGAGAAATTTGTATTCAATGGCTCAAATAACTGCTCTCTGTGAGCTAACCTTGACTGTACAAGAGCAGAGAAATTTGATTTTGATTTGATAAGTTTTATTTAAAAATGGAAATATTAGTCTATTATTCCCTTCTTTCCTATACTCCCTACGTAACTATGGAGTGAGGTATGCTCTTTTTCCCAGCAATATCGCTTCAGCCTTTTGCTAATCTTCAATGTCGCTTGATTGCGCCGCACAATCGCTCTCGGTATTATTGATAACTGTTGAACCAGGTGTAGAAATTTATCTTTTTTGATTCGATAAAGATATTTTAATCTCCTCATTTTTTAACACTTTCCAGCAACTTTGAGAAGTGTTCGTGGTTTCGGTTTGTCTGCTCGTTTACAAGAGCATCCAAAGAAGTTTCATGCGCAAGGGGTGGGGTGGGGGGTGCGATAAGTATGACGAAGCATATTGTCGAGATAAGTCACTGTTCATTTTAAATATTGAACCCATGTTTAACCTGCTCGCCATCATCTTTAAAAAGACGCAAACGGAGAAGACTCTCTTTTTTAAACCAATGTTGAGTCTCGTAAAGAACATTCCGTCATTGGGCCAACCCACAGACGTATTGGATACGCTATCTAATACGGTAGACAGCGTATTCTATGGCCAATACATATGTAGCGCAGTAATAAGGATTCTCCACGTGACTGATGCAGCCAGCTTGAGATAGTTATTGCTCTTATGACGCTATTATGGTGGAAAATAATCCTTAAGAGCTGTGGTTTTTGATCACGGGCATCTATTACTGTAGACAGACCATCCTACAGCGCAGGCATGCAGCACAGTAATAAGGATATGCCACGTGGCTATTTGACTGAGGCGATGGTTATCTTGTGCACACGCCAGGTTGCCGGATGCGCCGTCTATTGCATTAGATGTCTGTGGGCGCAACCGTCGCGCTTGCGCAATCGCTTAGGTCTGACGATGCGTTTAAAGACCATTCTGGAAAGCAGCAAAAACGGAGAGTTTCCCCCTTTGGGTCTTTTTAATGAGCGAGCGAATAGGTTGAACAACTTTCATCAAATAATCCACTGTCGGAATTAAAACGAGAAGGCGCAAGAGAACACTGCAGGCGGTGTTGCTGTACTAGACAAAAACACACGACTAGCTTACTAAAGCAATTTGAATGGCATGCGATTACAATAAGTGTTCTAAAACAGTGACCGGCAGCCTCTATGCACCTGGTACAACGGCGAAGAAAGGGTTGGCGAACATTCTGAAACACATAAGACGTTGCACACTTCTCCTGCTGCAACCGAAGTTTGCAGACGATTTCTTCTGCAGATTTGAAGTCTCGTGTAAAAGAGCTTTCAGATGTTCCTACTAAAAAATCGAGATATGAGATATCTGGTGTATACAGTGGCCATGCTACAAGACCACCTTGCCTATGCCAATGGCTCTGATGGTTACTTTCAGAGAGTTCCGCATCTCTCGTAGGTAATGGGCTGGTGCTCCATCCAGCTGGAACCGCATTCCCCGCCAGAAGTATGAGGGAACGGGAACGTCTTTCAACACGTCCGACAGCAGCTGTTGTAGAAACCTGAATTTTTTTTCCCTGGAAAGGCGCTCTGACGGAAGATGATTCGCCTATATAAATACTGATGGAAAGGCGTTAATCACATGTCATTAAACTTGCTTTTACTAACTTAATCGTACTTTCTGTTTTCCTGTTTAGTTTTGGACATCATCTTCTGCGCCGTCTAACGACTTTTCGTTTTAATTCCGACCGTGCATTCTTTGATGAAAGTTGTTTGGATGCATGTGTACTATCATCTCTTAACCCTTTAATGCGCATCGTTCCCGCTCTGGGAACACCAAACTCTGACGTTTTGACTGTTGCCAGTCACGAAGAATATTTTTGATTTCTATAAAAATAGTTGCGGGTGATATAGCTCCACGAGAATCCTTTACTTTTTAGCACGTCATTTGCCGTAAAAAAATTGTCACGAATATTTTTAACAGCACTGACATCTGCTGAAAAATGGAAGAATGCGAAAACAGCTGGATAGATTGCCCAATGCTGAAAAAAGGGCAGCCGTTGACATCGCTAGACTACCATCAAGATGGCGGGCGATCGAAACGTTTATCGCGTTCCACAGATCTAGAGATCCTATGGCACAGCCAGCTGTCGTCAAAACAGGGTCTCTAGATCTGTGCCACGCGATGAACGTTTCGATCGTCAGCCATCTTGCTGGTAGTTAAGTCGAACGATAGCAACGGCTGCCCTTTTTTCAGCATTGGAAAAGGGTTGGGCCTCAAAGGGTTAAAGCTTTGACCAACTCAAGTTAACTTGAGCCAACTCAAATGCTCTCATTAAAGTTCTATCGCTTCAATACCAATCAACCGATAAAGGAGGTGTATATTTGTAGTGAAGGAAAATACTTTATTTGTGCTATGTATCTGTATACATAATTTACTCTATTTTCACATCAGCACATCCCCTGAAATATTCCTGGGGTCCACATCCTTTGCGTCCTGTGCCGTTATCACAGATACCCCAGTTGTTGGCTGAAAAAATAATTAATTAATTAATTAATAAGAAAATCTGAAACATTCTCATATTTTATATAAATTCACACTAAAAGCGCTCTACAGGTTGTCCAAAAAGGTGGTAACGGGCTTTAGTTCTATATCTATCAGCGATAAGTGGTCAGTGTAAATTGAAAAAATGTTGAAAATAAGATCAGAAGAAAAAATTCTTCTCGTCAATTTTCAAAAGTTTCACTTTTTAAATTTGTGTACGAAACCCCGTATAAATCAATTCCCGGTTAGTAAAATGTGCCCCATACAGTAATGAGGTGACATAATTTGAAAATTATATTCTTAAAAGTGTCAGATATATGCTGACTTAAATCACTTTTCAACGAATTTCCAAGGGGAAAAAAATCACGACAAATGATCGCACTTCAGTTGTCGTACAGGGATTACGAAAGAAATATATATATTCCCTTTCTAGCAATAAATGTTTGCATTGAAAATCATGTATATCACCCGATCATGTTTATTTAAAAATATCTCTGAGACGTTTTATGATGAAAGGCTAAAATTTTGAACATCATCTCATTAGTGTATGGGGCACTATTAATTGGGAATTATTTTTTAGCAGAGGTCGTTTACAAATTTTAAAAGTGTAACTTTTTAAAAATTATCGAGAGGAATTTTTCTGAACAGTCTTATTTCCGAGATTATTTTGAACATTTTTTCAATTTACTCTGCCAATTAATCTCTAATAAATAAAGAATTGAAGCTCGTTACCACCTTTTTGGGACACCCTGTATGTTAAAAACGTATCATATCCATGCATCGGCCCTGTTTGTCCTTTCTGTAGGAAAGTGTATCATAATCTATGTATGTACCATGTTTGACTTTCTTGTTTTGTAAAACAGTTCTAAAGAATTGAAATCTAATTAAAATTGCCTACCATTAGTTTATTAATTCCGTATATTGCCGTGCAGCGTGTGAAGTAACGCGTAGTTAAAGAAGAGATTTCAAGACAAATTTAGTTTAAACTATTAAAACAGAGACTGTGCCCTCCAAATTTCTGAGTGCTTTATTCTAACATTTTAGTTAAAATTTTATTTTGTTTACTTGAAAATAATGGCTGTTAATCATTATGGAATACTGTAAATAAACTGTAGCAACAATACATTCTTTATAACTCACGTAGTTTATATTCATTAGATCATACATACAGAGGGGGGCAGACTCTTCGTATGATATCAGATACTTTTCTGGTCCCCTTTTTTTTAAAGCTTGTTTGGAAGAGGGTGGTTTTAAGCTTTTTAGAAGCGCTTATTGGATACCCGTTCTCTGCGTTGAATAAATACAATAGAAAGACTAGAGTGGTGGCTAAAATTGTGGACACTTTTAGAAACTTTTTTTTTGTTTTCTAAGTTCGAACGCGTATAAAAAAATGTTATGTTTCACAAAATGCAAACTATTATACATCATTTTAGAGATAGTTTAATACTGATTTCAATTCAAAAAACTAAATTAAAATATTTGCAATTCAAAAAAAGTTAAACGGCAATAATTATCGAGATACATTAGATATTGATGACTGCACTGAGCTATCAACAGTTTGTAGGGTAGCCGTAATTTTTTATTACAACTTCACATCGATGTTTTATTGAGTTTACGAGAGTTTTAAGCTCAGAAAAATAACAGTGATTGACCTGGAAAGTTAGAAATTACAATCCACTTCATCACTGTATTTGTTATTCAGATTAAAGTAATTATAACTTTTATCCTATTACACATATTGAAATTTAGTTTTGTATATTGAAATCAGTATTAAATTCTCTTTAAAATGATATATGAGTTTGCATTTTGTGAAACGTAGCACTTCCTATAAGCGTACAAAGTTACAAAACCTAAACATTTTCAAAAGTGTCCACAATTTTGGCCACCACTGTATAGGAGAATCTGAGAAGAAAGGATGTGCAGTAGGCTGTCACTCGGATAACGTCACTGAAACGTCACGTCGAAGTGCTCTATTAAGCTCTATTAACATTTATTGCAGTGTTGTTGTTGTTGTTGTTGTCACTTATGTTCTCTAACAACTGCATACGGTACCAGATCTTCCAGGTAGGGAGGTGATGGGCAGAGAAGGGGGCGGAAGCCATTTTTAGGGCCCCAGAGGGAGGAAATCCGACTTTAGTCCGACGCGGGCCCCTAATTTTGAACCAATTGCAGAGGATGGATGAACCACCTGAAATCAGCACCCCCAGAGGTATCGTTTAACAACTTGGAGGACATTGGAGCCATGTCGGATTTTACTTGCACCAGCTCCCATTAGTGTACACGGTCCCACAGCAGTCGAGCAGAGAGGGAGTTGACCCTCCCAAGCACTGGCCAAGCCTGGATGCTGCTTCAGTTGCCGTGTTCTTACGGGGACGGAGTTTAGCTCCCAGACCACTGCGGGACATTTTATTTTAGTAAAAGATAGTGTTACATGTACTTGGTACTCACCGCATTTCCAGTGCCACTGAAAGACACATCTCTCGCAAGTCAAACCTTCAGGAAGTCTCAGTTTGATGTCGACCATGCCTTTCTGGGCGCCGAGGTCGTATCTGTAGCCAGATCCGTCAGCCAGAGGAATGGGGTGCTTGTCCAGACATGCCTGATCGGCCACGTTGCCTCCATCAACCGGGCACAGTTTGAACTCGAAGTAACCGTAGTGGTTGGCGACGACGTTGATCTTGGCCGTAATCTCCTGTCCTGATTTGTAAGTCCTGACCACGATGCCCCGCCCGTATATTCCACCGTCTTCGTTGGGCCTAGGTTCTGGCAGGTCCCAAGCGTCACCGCAAATGCCACATTTGCCTTTGTTGATTTGCCATAATTTCTAACGGTGAAAGAGTAGATCAAAAAGAAATGACAATTAAATGACGAATTTTTTGAATATGCAATTAAAAGTAAATTCATTGGTGAAAAAAAAATCCTTAAGTCCTTATTACATGAACAAAATTTCGAGCAATTTGGTTGTCGCAACCACGTGCGGAAACTCGTTCCGGTAAATCGATGAGTATGCAGGGTTGCCATAATAAACAAACTCAGCAGTGCTCACAAACGCCAAAGATTTGACGAATCGGCGATTGCTAGAGTATATAATTATAGGTAGCATATCGCCTCTTAGCAACCTTTTTAAATATTTAGGATCTCGAGGGCCCCTTAAAGGTGGAATTTTACTAATGCTTTAAATCAGATCTATTTCCATATTGCTATTTCATTTGAGAGACATTTTTTCTTCGCTCATCACTACGACTGGTATCGCTGAGTCTTTTGCCATCTTGTGAAGTAGAAATAGGACGCACTACGATTGGCTGGCAACCAGCAATATTTTCGCCTCTGAACGAAAAAGTTGGAGTTCACCGTTCCCTGTAAACCAGGGAAATTTCCGGGAAAGAAGTTTCCGCACTGGTTGCGGCAACCAAATTGCTCGAAATTTTGTTCGTGTAATAAGGCCTTCAGTATTTGACGGAGTTGACTTGATTATTATTATTATTACATCAGCCGTAAAAAAAAAAAAAATGTGAAATACTTTTATGTTTTAAGTACGCATTAAAGCACTAGATGCATGTTTCAAAAGATTTCCGGCAAAATTTAACGATAGGTAGGGCGCATAGTAATGATTCAAAATCACATAGCAATGTGGGTCGGAAACGTCATGGTAGCTGTTAATAATCACTTTGGAACAAGTGCTGAAAAGGTACAAGTGCGACAATTGTTCGTCAAAACTAATGTATCTGTCGCAGAAAACACATAATCAAAATTGATAGTTTAAAAATTATGTTTCATTTCATTCGCGAAATTTTTGGAGGCAAGTCATTTGCTTATGAAACTTGGCTAAGAAAATAGATGAACACTTCAACACTTTTCCCTGAGTGATTATTAATAGGTAAGTGAACACAGCGTTTTTGACCCCACATTGCTGTGTGATATACATACATTATTATGTGATCTATCTTTATTTAGAGTTTTTCGGAACTCCTTTTTAAAAATAACCTTAACTAGCATGGCCCATATGCCTCCTGAGTTTGTCTTTGTTGTTACATTATGTTATAAAAGGCTTTATAACCGATGAGTGGAACATATTTGTCTTTCTTGCTTTATTATGGTTGAAAGTGCAGCATAATGTATGCGTTGTCACTCCATCTTTCTTGCTACAGTTTGTTCCAAAGACTATCATTATCCGTGGGCTATTTGCCCTCCTTGCTTCATAATGCTAGTAAGTACATCGTAATAAATGCAAAAGCCGTGTTTGTCTGTCATGTTTTATTTTGTTGAAAAATATACTGAAATTCGTACGTTGACCTTTACACTAATTACATAAACTACTAACAGACGAACAGAACTAATTACAGAATTTAAAAAATATATTCTGAAACTTGAATTTTGAAACTTAAAATTGTCACACATTTTCGAGTTTTGAAATTAATAACACTGTAAAGCTAATAATAATTATAATAATAACAACAATAAAAATAATTCTTAAAAAAATATTTGTAACTTTGACCAAGCAACTCAGTTTGAAAGCGGAAATCACAGCGAAAAAGGAATATTACCAAATCTTAGCTTTGGTAATTTTAATTTTTCAAAATTTATTTTAAGGACGTGATTATGTATTATTTACCTGATTGTTCTCTCTCTTAAAAGAAATTCTCTGAAGGTGCAATTATTTTCATAGCAGCTTATAAGCTGATATGAAAATGCTGTTGTGAAATCGCCTATAGAAGTATATTTGGAACCCATCTCTAGATCGTAAAATCGAGTTTGAAATCGCCTATGGAAGTGTACTTGGAACCACTCACTAGTTCGTGTAAAATCGAGTTGTGAAATCGCCAGTGGAAGTGTATTTGGGACCACTCGCTAGTTCGTAAAATTCGCTTAGTGAAATGGCCTATATAAGTGCATTTGGAACCACTCGCTAGTTCGTAAAATCGAGTTGTGAAATCGCCAGTGGAAGTGTATTTGGGACCACTCGCTAGTTCGTAAAATCGCGTAGTGAAATGCCCTATGAAAGTGAACTTGGAACCACTCGCTAGTTCGTATACAATCAAGTTGTGAAATCGCCAATGGAAGTGTATTTGGGACCACTCGCTTGTTCGTAAAATCGAGTTGTGAAATCACCTACGGAAATATATTTGGTACCAATCGCTAGTTCGTAAAATCGAGTTGTGAAATCGCACATGGAAGTGTATTTGGCGCCACTCGCTAGTTCGTAAAATCGCTGGTCTTCGTAAAAACGATTGCTCGACTGTATACCAAGTTATTCAAAATTACAGCATTGTAAACGCATTACCGTTATTCCTCCGCAAAACAGTTCCATGTCGTTGACATTCGTTTCGGTGTCGAATCCGAACCTCCACATGGATGACCGACCCGGAGGTTCATACAGAGATCCATGTCCCCAGACTTGTCCAACACAGAGCACAGAGATTACGAGCCACAGCATCATGCCAGAGCTAAGACTTCAAAGGCTTAAACCGATTAAATCCTGCAATTGTAAATTTATACATTCGATTTTCATTTTCAAGCAGGTGAGGCGATTCCCACGGATCTTCCCGTGATTTTGCATTTTATCGGAACTCGCGTTTTCCTGAGAAAAAGGAGATTTTGCTGCAAGTGTAAGCTTGATAATAATATTTTTGAAACTATGTTTGCAGGTTTTTTTTTTTATAAAAAATGTTTTTAGTAGCTATTTATTAAATACAATTTTCAACATCTTAAGTATAATGCGACAATGCTCCACAATCGAGAGTTCCAATCCTATAGCCTGCAGCTGCTTTTTATAGCGTAAAATTCTGCCTGTTTTTGTGATCATGTACAAATTAATCTACTCCATGAAATTTAAGTGTTTATCTTTATATATAAAAATGAATGTTTGTGGGTGTGTATGACGTTGAAAAACTCCAAAACCGTTTGACCGATCATCATGAAATTTGGTACACATAAGTCGTTTATCACGGACAAGGTTTTTATGCTATGAATGTTTTCCTCTACCTCGCCGCTAGGTGGCGCTGCAAAATGTCGAATTCTATTCAACCGCTTGCTATGAAAATACCGCTCGACCTATCTTGACGAAAATTGATACGTATGGATATTTGAACACGGAGAATATTTTTACACAATCCCTTTTGCCATAACTTGCCGCTAGGTGGAGCTGCAGAGCGTCACTGCAGCACATTATTACTTTAACTCTCCGCTAGATGGCACTGCAACAATCAACTTCTTGATCGTCAACTGACCGCTCTGAAAATCGGTATACATACATATTTGAATACGGAGAATGTTTTCGCGTTATCCATTTTGCTATAACTCGCCCATTGATGGCGCTGTAGCGTATTATTATTTTAATTCGGCACTAGATGGCGCTACAGCGTATCTTGACCGTTAAATTATTTACTATGGCAATTGGTACACATAGACATTTGAACATGAGAATATTTTGATGCTATCCATTTTGCAGTAACTTTGACAGTAGATGGCGCTGCGCCCAATTATCTTCTTCACCATTCAAACGATCGCCATGAAATTCTATTTGCATGATTATTGAACACAGATAATATTTATGCGATATCCATTTTGCTATATCTATTTATTATGATAAATAGTAATTACAACAAACCCTAATATAAAAAATCTATTCATTCACGTGCGAAGAACTGGGCCCTCCAGCTAGTTCTATAGTATATACTGAGGTAAAAGCGATATTAGAAAAGCTATGACTAACAACACTCTCAGAAAAACTCTTCTATATACACTAATTTACTCATTTTTCAACGAATAATTTCCGTGCTCAATGGAAACTAATATTTCCGCGAATTCTTCTTCCCGAAAATCTGAAGAAGGGAAAAAAATTGCCGAATCGGAAGAAATTTCTTCAACTGACAGGAGAAAAAAGAAACGGATATTCGTCAAATAACGGAGATAATCGGATAGCAGTGTTTGAAAAAATGTTTTCGTGAATTGAAGAAATAATTTTTGGGAGTGTGGCTTTATAAACTAATTTATTCCTCATTTTTTTTCTTACGAATAATTTCCGTACTCCTTGAAATGTTATATTTCCATGAATTCTTTCTGAAAATCTGAAGAAGAGGAAAGAATCGTCCAATCTGACGAGATTGTTTCATTTGAGAGGAGAAAGGGGTGGGCGGGAGAAAAAAAAAAGAATATTCGTCAAATAACGGAGATACTCCGACAGCACTACTTCCAGTAAAATTTCCGTGAATTGAAGAAATAATTTTTGAAGGTTTTTGTATATTAAAATATAACAATAAAGAACGTAAATTCGAGCAACCAGCAATGACCTAGTATGTTTACTGTAAAAATACTGTATTTTTTAAGTAATATTTTATAGTAAATTACGGTACTTCATTTTTATAAAATTTTACTGTAAGCCGTTCATACGGAAGAAATCCGTACCCTGATTGCCGGTGTTTTTACGGCCAATATGATGAAATTTTCAAAGATCAAACACAACAAATTAGATGCATTGTTATAAGCACGTGTATTACAGCTTATTAAAGAACATCTTGGATATTTTCATGCTGGCATATTTTATTTGCTTAACAGCTAAATGAAGTGTATAGTCACCCACAGCACTCCAAGAACAACCTCTTGGATTTTTAATTTAAATTTAACACCACAAAGCTCTATAATATATAACTTCTTTCATGTAGAAAGGAAATTTACTATCCAAAGAAGCTCTTTTATTATTCAGTAGGCACTTGAGATGTTTAGACGAGTAACACAAAAACAAACAACATATTTATAATGATTTAATGGGAAATGACAGAGTACAAATGAGCTTACACAAAATAAGTATGAATAATCACAATAAATCATAAGTGCTTCTCAACACAAAAGCACAAAACTAAATCTAATCAGAAGAAAATTACTTAATACGTATATTAAAAATTCTTACTTGATCAAGTAATATTTTTTAAGAACTGGCCAATATTCCCAATCAATTTATTTGCATTTGGTCCCTACTTTTAACACAACTATAACTGTAATAATATTTAGATGCACAATAATAATTTATAGTTAATTATGACAGCATTTATTTCTATTGGATAAATCAAATTTCAAATTAACGTTTTATTCGTTTTATAATGGATTATTTAAATTGAAGAGGTGAAGCAAAATCAACCTATTATAATAACTTATGGATATAATATTATTAATAAAATTAAAACTACTTAACAAATTTTGTATAAGATACTTTTGATTTCTTTGATAGAGTTTGTAGAGTTAATCTTTTCTTATGGGTATATACAAATTGTTTTGGAAATGGCTAATAAACTTTTCTACGCCAATTTACGCCTACAAATAATACACCCAAAATTTAGCTGCTCTGATACATAAGACAAGACCATTGCTCTACAACAGACAAAATTTTGCAAAAATATACATAACGCATAAATTCAAGTGTATAGTTTTGCAAAATATTACTAAATTGCGCTTTTAGTATCAGGGTTGCCATTCGGTTTCTAAAATAAAATTTCCTGACTTTTCCAGAACTTTGATAAAATTCTAGGTTACATTGTTGGTAGTTATACATATGGCCATATCAATACAGATTATCATTAAATTCTATGTCAAATGTTATCTGGAGCCCGGGTCGGATTACCTATAGGCTCAGTATGCTTTAGCGTATGGGTTCTGACAATTTTAGCAGGCCCGAGGCAGAAAACAAGTATAATCAAAGGAGTCTGCAGCATACCAGATTTATGACAAATGGTGGAATTATTTATAAATGCAAACTCCTGATAATTTCTAGACTACATTTATTAATTTTCCAGCTTTTGAATAAAAATTTTCAATATTCCCCGACTATCTCATGATTTTATTTTTATTTATTTATTTATGTATATTGTCAAAATAAAATTCCCTCCTTATTCCGATTTTTCACAAGTATTGTGAAACATCAGTCCTCCCAAGTTTAACAAGTAGCCGGTGGCAACCCTATAATATGCAGTTACCCGATTCCTTGATATACACATCGGTAAATCAACAAGAAATTTTGTAATCAACTTGCAACAAAACAGATAAATTCAGAGTAAGATTACCTACACATACTTAGTTATAGAATACCACGTGTGAAGAGCTGCAGTCATAAGTGTAAGTTTCAAATGATGGCAGGAGCTGGAGCTTAAAGCCACTCTTTCACATTTATACATATAAAATATGTATAACAGAGTTTTTTTTAGGAAACTCAAGCTCCATGTTTCCATATAACTGTGCACATATGACTATAATACAGAAATGGGATATGCGTAGATTTATGAAATTAAATCATTAAAACAAAACTAAAGCACAATTTTAAAATTTTCAACAAAATAAGCAAGCAACTATTTTTATTTATTCATTTCTTTTTAACCCTTAAATGCACTGAGTTTCAAATTTGATACCAGATATTCACTGCCGGATTAGAGTACAAACCAAATTTCTTAGGTCAATTTCACATTTAAAATACAGTTTTCAGTGAATAATAAAAAATTTCACGTATTTCTTTCACACTGATTGTTCATTGAAAAATTAATTAGTTATTCCCAAAACTGATTTAGGAAATTTAGCTTGCACTCGTAGATCGGCAGCTAACTTGCTTAAAATCCAGGCTTTTAATGGTTTATCTAACTCTATACTGTGGATAGTACACATAAATTATTTTTGCAGAGATTTCAAAACTAAAGGACAATTTAAAAATCTTGAACATTGCACTTATTTTTCATATTATTATACATAAAAAACATATTAAATTAATTGGTTTCTTAAGTTTTAAAAATATGTTTAAGAGATAAATAATATTTGTATGTAATCAAAACAAAATAGCTAAATTAGAATTTTTGAATAGTATATTGATTAAAAATCTCTCATTTTTTCTAATTCATTATCGGATTAATTATTAATATCTCATAAGTGATTCTTGGTTGGATATGATTTTCAGTTCATATCGACAATTTGCAAGATAAAGATTGTTTATAAAAGTACATTAAAAAATTAAGTTTATAGTATAAAAAAATCAGTTATCTATCAATTATGCCTGATTCAAAATTTTTATACTGAAATGAAAAATCTAAACTTTATACATGAAAAAAAAAATTCTCAAAAATTTCATTTTCTAAATGTGATTACCAAAGTTATTCTATGTTATTAATACCACATTTTTTTTAAGTGGTACTAGAACTATAACATGATGGTTCATAAAAATATTTCATTGTTACCCTGTAGAGTAGCAAAATCCAAGAAAGAACACCAGAAATGCAATAGTTTGTTTTTATAAAAAAATGTTTTCTAATGAATAGTCACAATTTTTAAAAAATAATTTTTGTATCAAAAATAAACTTATTATAACAAACTCTCGTTTTTCCTAGGTATCTAATCTTGATTGAACATCACCGGTATAAAAAAACACATGAAGTATATAATAAACTTTTTTTTTTTTAGTCACAGGTAATTGAGTGATATCATCTTCTCACAAAAAGCACCTGTTTAGAAGGTATGACTTAAATTCGAATTCTTTATCTTCAAAAGAATTTTATCTTGCATTTGAAAAATGTTACATTGGAAGAAACTTTTATAGAAAGAACTATAAATTCTTTCTTAGTTTTGCTCTAGATAAAAATTAACAGAAAAAATTATTAAAACTCTCGTGATAAATATAGAGTATTCTTTTAGGCACTTGCTTCTATTTTAAGTTTCTAAAGAGTTTGTTGGCAATCATTTTTAAAACATAGCTCTAAAATATTTTTATCAGAGAACTTACATATATTCAACACTTGACAAACATTGTTTTGAAAAACCTTAAATTATCGCTTGAGACTGGCTCAAATCTATAAGGCACTTGAAATGTTTTAATAATAATAATAATCAATTAGGCAGTATAAGCACATAACATACCAATAGAAAGACTTTCACATATTCATATACAAAAAGAGGAAAGATATAGTATGGATTAAAAAAGACACTGCTTATAAAAATTTACAGATAAATAAAATCAGCTTAACAGTTTAAACTGTAAGCTAATAATATACACATAGTGCAAAAAACATGAAACATTAAAAAATAGAAAGAAGATAAAAACATCATATAAATACAACAAAATTATAAACATATAAAAATACAAACATTTTTCTATTTTTTTTCAAATAAACAAACAAACAAGAAAAAAAAACATTTCGTGGCTTAGGTTAAATTAAAATCGTAAATTTATAAAATGTACATATATGATAAGATTATAATATTGCAAGAGAAATATATCTGATGTTTCGATTTCAAAATTTAGTTAAGTATAAAACTTCAAAATGATTGATTTAAATAAGGTATTTAAATGGTTTAAAAAAAAGGATGTCCAGTTTTAAAAATAAGGTTACAGAAAGCTTAAATATAAGGCACATCAAAAGAACTGCATTAGAGCGCTACCAATCCAGACTTATTATTTTTTAAATTAGCATTTAATAAGTAATGTCTTATACAGTTGCAGTATATTTACAGTCAAGCCTTGATTAACAGAATGGAGTAAACGTTAATATAAATGCTAAATAAAATCATTGGTCGATATAAATTTTTCTAAACATTTCTTTTCTGCAAACTTAAAAGTGAGATTCGTTTTCAATTTTCAGTACCACATATAATTGTATCTTTTTTCATTCGCCAATGCTAGGGACGTAAGAAGAGGGACGGAATTTAATTCCTGTTAATAAAATGCTAAAAATTCAGCCTCTCTGCGAGAAATTCTGTGTTATCCAAGTGGTTATAACGTCCATCCATGGGACGTATTCTAAGAAAATTTTCTGGATAGTCACAGAATAATAGTTTGAAGCATTTGGTTGTTCTTTTCTCTATAGTTTTTCAAAAGACTATGTATTGTCTAAACTGCCGCAATCGATGAACATCCAGAAGCTTTAAAAATTTGAAACAACAGTCTGACACTCATGAGACATTGGGAATTGTGGGTTATAACAGTTTTAACGAGTATATCTGAATAAATTTAATAATTATATAATCTTAAAAGCATTTCCCTTTTAAATATGAGGAAGACAAAATGAAAATGGCACTTTAACAACCTGAAAGTTTGAACCACAAACCAGACAACAAGACCTCATCTGAAAAATGTCCAAAACATTACTTCGAGTTCCTCCATAAAATATCATTTACTTATAGAGCTCTGGCAAAAATAAACTCTTTGACATTTTCCTTCCTTTCTTTATACTTCTTTGGCTCCAGAGCTTAATAGAATTATGACACACGTGTCTCTTTTGACACGCGAGCCCATTTTGGATGACACACAGCACGCATTTCCAAGACCTCTGATAGCGACAAAAAAATTGCATTGTACAAAAATGTTTTTTTTTTTTTTTTTTTTTTGGATCATTCCTCAAGATAGCTTGACAGTCTGGCTAGATATGTTGTTCCTAAATTGCAATTTTTATGAAAAATTTAAACTTAAACAGGCTCGCCGCCGTCTGTGGTTCAAACAGCTAACAGTGAAATATGCAGCATTCTTATGCATTATTATCCATATAGCATATATGGCATGTTAAAAAAAATCAACTGAAGCGGAACATTTAAAAATATACAAAATAGTTCTTTAAAAGAATCTATTACAACATCCTTCACAGCACATAAATGATAGTCAGATCTTTTCAAAAATAGTCTGCGTACCCTAGTATCACAACTAGTTCAAAAAACGTTCACAGAACGTTCAAAAACGTTGAAAAAACGACTTTTGAACTAGTCGTGCTAGTAGGAGTAACAAATAATTCCATCCAGCCTTTTATCTTCCACTACTACAAGAAGATAATGTTTATTGTATCGTAGCACAGTTCTCGTCCATCATAGCATCTTTTCACAAATCACTCTACCAGCAAACTAATTCGTCAGTTCGTTCTCAGCCGGTTTGATGATTTCTGGTTCGGGCTTCAAATTCTCCGGCTCTGGCTTCGGTTTGACTTGAATCACTTTATAGCCATCGACGTCGTCCAGCTCGCGGGACCAGAATTTGGCAGAGATGGTCTTCTCGCCGGATGTTTTAGGTGTGAGTTTAAATGTAACTTCCGTGGAACCCTCTGGAGCCACATCCCTGAAATTAAGAATGAATTTGATTTACATCAAGATGAATGCTCCAATTCACATGTAACATATAAATTAGTATTTAACTCATAGAATCAGGGCTAGCGCGTACTCGTGTTTTACGCATAAATCGATATTTTTTGAAAAAATTGACTCTCATTTTTTGAAACTGCAAGTCAAAGTTTGACTCGCGAAATTTAGGTCCATTTGTATTGATGCAAAATTCGTGAAAATTGTCATTTCACATTGTAATGCTCATCGTCGCGCATCATTTCACAAAGATAACGCTCGCAGGTTGTATATACAGTGAAAGGTATGAAAAGTGCTGCGCCTGCAATATTTTACACATTTTGACTTTCCAAGGTTGGCAAATCTGCAGAGCTATTCTGAATATTCGATGATGCTTGACGTACCAATCTTCAGGATTCAAGTTTACGATTTGTATGTGTTTCTAAACACAAGCACATGTGAATCTCATCTTACTAGCTTTGACCTTAATATTTAGGAGTAAAATCGTTAATTACATGAGGAAAAAATAAATAAAATAACGTGTTTTCTAATGCTATAATTAAAAAATTCTTTTTTTTTTTAACTTTTAAAATTGGCTTATTAGCATTTTCCAAAAATGGACTCTTACTTTTATTGATAGTGATCTTGCAGATTTTTAAATCTAGCGCAAGTACTGCAAAGAAGTATAAATCAACACACGCACTTTTTAAAGATAGTTTACTATTATTATTATTATTAACACATAGTTTTATTTACGATAACGCTAATGTTACACATCATAGAGCAGTAAAGCTTCAGAATAGCGGTCGCTAGATCGCCAGTGGCGACTGTGGGATTATTCCTGGCAACTTTAAAACGGTTTGTCTATCACCAAAATTGGCGACCCGTGAAATTGACCTTTTTGTAAGCTAGTACTAGGGCTGAGTACCGAAACTAAAGCAGAACATGTCCAAATCGGCGAAGTACGTCGCAGAACAAACATCTCTGCTACAGAACAATTTTGGATGGAGAAAAACTCGACACACGGAAGCAATACAAACGAAATTCGGATCTGTTGTAAGAGGAGTACTAAAAATTATGGCCACTAACAATGTCAAAGTGGCCACTGAACTTTGTGAAGTCATTAGCCACTGGTTACTATGAATTTCTTTTTTATTCTGAAGCTTTACAAACAGTGTGAGGGAACTTGAAAAGATCACACTTTGCCATCTGAAGGTCAGATATACCACGTGCAGTTGGATAATGCTATTTAGTCGCTTACATTCTAGGTCCAAAGCTTGATTACAGCTCAGTAATTCCGAATGCATCGATTATAAAGCCCTTTCCAACGCAATCGTAATTACGTTTGCACTACTGCTTAACGCATAATTAGACTGTTCTCTCTCATCGTTACAAAGACGCGGCGACAACTATTTTCCTTCTTTGCCCATCGTTGCTGTCCGAAGTGGGCCCTTGAATTCTCTCTTCATGAACCAAGGCTACAGCAGAGCATTCAGAGACCCAAGCTAGGAAGCAACGATGGGAGCAGAAGAGCGAAGTATTTCGTTTTTTAAGTCTAATTTTAACCTCTAAAGTTCTCTATAAACGATTACTACTAACGTGTTGGAAATCTTTGGTGTTCTCTTGTAAAAAGGAAATTAGTCATATTATATGCCCCATTTTAATAACGTGTAGTACATAATAATTACATACGCTGCGAATTTTGTGATACTGCATATTTTCGGCTGTTTGAGAATAGGCAGGTAATCGGAAATACGAAATTTTTTCAACTTTGTTGGAAAATGTTAAAAAACGTTAAACTATAGTAAGATATTAAAAATGTGATCTTAAGATACATATCATTTAAATAAAAGATAAATAAAGTTGTACCTGCATTTTTATATTTTCTGTTCATTATGTATACAATGAAACAATTTAAGTGAATGCAAGTAAGAAATAAATCTCAGACTAAATATAATTTTTATACATAAAATGCGGAATGTTTGAAAATATACACAACCTTTCATCGCGAATATACGGAATAGATATCTGCATGCATTCTTAAAAAAAATTATATCGTATTAAATGACAAATAATTTTTTAAAAGTTGAATTCTAAGTTATATCGTGTGGATGTGCACTCTCAGAAAACCTCATTTTTGTGCACTAATTTATCTGTCATTTATCAACGAATAATTTCCGTACTCTATGGAAACGTAATATTTCCGAAAATTTTTCTTCCCGTAATCTGAAGAAGAGGAAATAATTTCGTTGAACCCGAAGGTTTCTTCAACTAACAGGAGAAAAAAAAAAGAAACGAATATTCGTCAAATAACGGAGATATTCCGTCAGCACTGCAGACAGTAAAATTTTCGTAAATTCAAGAAACAATTTTTGAGACTGTATATACTTGTCATACATTTTAAAATGAGTGCAATTTATATTGACAAAAAAACTTACCCTTTAGCTTTTAATTTCAATGGTTGACTTAAACCTGGACCTTCAATGATAAAAAGTCCTTTCTTTAGAGGTTTCGGGAGTGGATTCTTTAGCTGAGCCGTTACTTTAATTTCTTGGCCTTGAGTTGGTTCACCTTCAACCTGCATAAAAGAATAAAATATTTTTTAAATCTATCCCTAATTTATATATATATATATATATATATATATATATATATATAAACGCCTAAATTAAACCCTGTCAATTATTTTTATCGGGTTTAAATTACATTCGAATAGCTCATTCTCAACAGCATCTCTGTAGTCGAGGGAACAACATTCCCATACTTTTTCCAATTCAGCTGATATGTTTAAAAATATTTTCTATATTCAAATAGGGTACTCAAATTTATTTTCAACGAATTAAAATTTAAGTGTTGTGGCAGGAAACCAAAACGATCTTTATGGTCAACTCCACTTACAATCTTTTTGTCAATGCCAATACATGTATGCGGTCGAATTTGTCTATCTCGAATTTTTATTTTCTTTCCCATGAAATTCAAGATAAAGAGGCTCCGAGTTATAGAGGTTTTAAATGGTTTCAGTTAAAAACGTTTTATTTGAATTTGCTGTAGAAAAAAAAATACAGCGGTATGATTACAGATTTATTTTACATACACCCGTAACACTTAAAAAAAATAAATCTGTACCTTAAACAATAAAAATAGTCTTTCAATGACTTTTAATGTTTAACTTCCTTTGTTTCTGCTAGCTTTCTAGGGTTACCAAGAACTGTGAATCCCTTATAACAAAATACGGCCTTCTATGTTGCTTTTTAGTCTCTAGACGAAGGTATGCAACTTTTGTTGAAGAAAGTTGTTCTTTAAGCACTGATTTTTTAAATTTACACTAAGTAAAATTCAAGATATATTGAGGTTTTGAAGGAAATCTTTTCGAGAAAAACAGGGAAAATACATTGAATTTTGATTGTAAATGTGGAGAAATTTAGAAATTTCGAGATATAGAGGTTTTCGAGATATACGGGCTTGAGATAGACAGGTTTGATGTGTAAGCTAAATAATTTGTAAATGCTAACATAACATATACTCTTAACGGTGGAGTGCATAGTTAAAAAAAAATTTTTTTTTTTGTTACAGTGAAAATTTCCCCATAGTCTTTTCAACCCAGGGGTCCTACAATGATGTTACCGGAGAGTAACAATCACAAATAGCTCTCACTCAAGAATTGTCAAATTCTTCGATGAAATAGTCTCGACCTTTAATTCGGTGCTAACCATGAATATAGCGTGTAAGAGAAAAAATTTTTATACCTGTTATTGAAGGACATCGTCTTCAGAATTTAAAAGAGGTTGGGGGACATCGATCAACGAAGGGGTGAGTTTTTTTGCGAGGGAAGGAAATTCAAGCTTGCCAAGGAAAGGGGGCCTTTTTTGGGGGTGCTTAACATCCTATGATACACATAACAAAGAATCTTCTAGTATCGGTATCCGAATAAGCTTTTCGCCTCCATTTATCCTCTTGGGAAAAAAAAACAGTATTTCCGATGGAGATTCAAACATCGGAACGATTTTGACACCTTCGTGGTAACACAGAGAAATGTTCTTTTAGGATTGCTTGTGTGATTATGGCGACGCTACGCTAGGGCGATCTGCCAAGAATGGGGGTTGATAGGAGGACTTTCTAAGGGGTTCTAACGCATATTAACGTTACATCTGGAGAAAACCTACGAAATCATCAGACCGTTAGATCAACAGCCGCGCGATGGGACCCAAACCTGAGACCTTCACAGTTTGGCCATCTACCATTTTCAGTGACATAAGCACTGTGCCATGGTGAGGCATGTTCTTCAGGAATGCGGCGTCATGAGTGGAGAAGAGTTTATTTATCCATTACGGACATCGTTTTAGGGCCTCAGGAATGCTTTTTTACTCAATGACAATATTTTAGAGAGCTTACTTCAATTTTGATGTCAGGCTTCCTGACTCTGAAGTCGTCTTGTGCGAAGTAGTCGAATCCTGTTTCATCAACGTTCGCCATGGCCAGAATGTTGAAAGCTGCCTGGTCCACCAACATGCGCTCATATTCCTCATACGATACTTGCAGGGAGATGTCCTTTTCTAAAAGAAAAATGTGAATAGTTTTATATTAACTTTGTAAATGTTGCAATGCATGAAAAATCCCACTAATTCGAGATAAGAAAAAAAAAAAAAAAAGAGCAATAAAAGAATATTTCGCATGCAGGAGGCACGGCAGCTTTAGATGTTGCCCTTCGCTGAATTGAGGATGCATTCGTAAACGACAAACTCGCTGCACGAGTTTTCGTAAGAAAACTGGAATGTATTTGTTCAGTGCGATCAGTTTCTTTTGCCTTTTCGAACAACTTCAGTTTATTTAGCTTCGTCGCCTAGGATATGTGTGTGTTTACAATTCGCATCTATTTATTTTTTTTTTTTTTCGAGGAGAGTTATTAGTACATACTCAATATAAAATCAACAGGCTTTTCAAAGAAAGAATGGCCACAATTAAAATGCACATTTAAAATTTAGAAATTTCAACCTATTTTTTCAAAGGTATTTAGCAAGAGAATCAAATTTCGCTAATAACGGTTTAAATCCACTTCAATCTCAATACTAAAAATACGCATTTTTCAATTTACTAAAATGAAAAATACAAGAAAATGATTTCCGTTGAAACAATTTTGTACATTCGTTGCAGTTTCTAGCGTATAAACGAACTTCCTAATTGAAAAAATAACACTTGCAGCTTCAGCAAACTTAAGATACTTTTCATAACAACAACAAAGTGCAGCAAGTGTATCTTCTCAAGAACTAGATGAACCTGCACCGTGCTCAGTTTACTTAGTTTGAAATTAAACGAACCACGACTTGTGTACGAACGCTCTAGTTTATAAACTGAATGCACTCAGTTTCGTTTACAAACACCTTAGATGGAAACTCGTTGCACGAGTTAACTGGTTTGCCGTTTACGAATGCGGCCTGAGTAGCAGCCACATACTCACTAAATAACTATTTTATTTGTTTTATTTTTGAAAAGCTTTCGAGACAACGCAGAAAGAAAGATAGACTTTCTGTTTAGCAACATTGGGTTCATTTTTTAAGTAATTAATCAAGTCAGTGTGACATTATTAAAATACATTTTTATACTTACAAATCTGTGTGTTCGTCACTTTTTAGCTATTTGATCTCTGCACATACTGAACATAAAACTATATTTTTCTCTTCAATTTTAAAATGCAGTCCGTACAATTTGAGTTTTCAGTAATCTGAGTTGGTGTCAGTCACGATCAACTCGGATTATCTGGACTCTACTGTATTTCAAAGAGCAGCCTAATTTTTAGTACATCGGAAAAATAACAGTTGTTTTAAAAATATTTTTAAACATGGCATAAAAAAAAACCTGAACAATCTTTCAGATGTTATCATGTACTCTATGATTTCATTTCTGACTCTTTCACTACAAATTTTGTTTTTCTGAGAAAAAAATAAAAGTGAGGCTTTAATACATCAATTACTATACAAATGTCAATGAATTGCTGAAAAAATGCACTGAGTTGTCAGTTATATCAAGGATTACCAGTGGGGTATGCATTCATATTAATACAAATCATATTTATCCCATAGAGCCATTTGAAACTACCTGTGGGACATATATTTCCCGGTGGTAGTGAACAGGTTAATGGGCATGGATGAATGATAACCTCAAAAAAAGGAAACCAAAATATTTTTCCAACTTTTTTTTTATTCGAATACTTTCTTTACTTTATAGTACTAATAATAACAAATGTAAGAAGTGGTTAAATTTCAATTAATTTTGTAAGTCATTTGGCATAAAAATAATTCACATATTTCCACGAATAACCACGGTTTTGTGGGGAGGGGGATCGAGTTCGTAACTGTATAAGCTGATCTAGGAATGTAATAATTATTATTCGTAACAGTACTCCAAACAGTATGTCTGCCTCTCTGTCTGTTTTTTCATGGATTTATAGGGGCTGGGCACTTCTGCTTTTTACAGCACTTTGTACCCACTAAATCCAGTTTAGATCGATAGCGGCGGAACCTGTTAGTGAGTGTTAATTTCTATCACAAACTCCTGAAGAGTTCATTTCAATCTCATTTAGCAGTTGATAGATGGCAGCACTACCGATCGTCAGCGGAGCTTCAGCAAGTACCAAGCAAAAGACCCAAGGCTTAGTTTTGTCGCCTCCAGACTTTTCTTTTTGCCTGGGAACTTGGAGGGCATAGCGACCATGATACATTAACGTGCCTCAGTCGCCATTAGCGAGAGCGGCGGACTTTGGTTGGTCCCACAATTGAACTTGTAATCCTTCGGCCACGACAATGACGCCTATTCCAACTGGGCTACAGCAGCCCCGTCACAAACAGTATGCACAAATTTTTAATGGTAATAGTACTAATTTGTGCTCGATACTGCAGACTCAGATCTAGGAAAAATAAGCTATGTTTGCAACTCTATGTTCTTAACTGAAACAGGAAATCACAACCTTTGTAAGTATATTTACAGATTCAGCGAAAATTTTCATGATTTTATATCTATATGCATCCGCCGCAACTAGAATTAGTGTGCATAGCTACTTATTAGTTTGATTTCCAGGAAATTCTACGCATTAACTAGGATTTTTGATAACTTTTTTTTTCCACAGAAGCTGCATTTAAAAAAAAATCATGCAAAAATTTACCTGCTCCTTCAGCAATCTTCTCTTCAAATCTTTGTTTTTTAACGGTGTTTTTCAGTTCCCCCGTGTACAGAACTGTGTGCACAGCAAGGACTCCCTTGACTGTGTATGCTTTCTTCTCGATACCTTTGTTCTTCATCCTAAGTTTCACCTGAAATTTGAGTACGAAATTCAAATTTTTCAATTTCACTAAAAAATAAATACCGTCAACTCCGGTTATAGTGAACCTCTAGGGACCATCAAATTTACTTCACTATATCCGAAGTTCAATAAATCCGAAGTGTCTCCTTGGTGAACAGAGATACTGTATGTGAATCCGGACTAATGGTTTGCGTTCACTATTGCCGAAAGTTCACTATATCCGGGTCCACTATAGCCGAAATTTCACTATATACGGAGTTGACTGTATCTGAGAAAGAACAAAACAATTTTAATCATCAACCTTGGTATCAATGAATAAATGTGCTGAGTGGCTTGAAAGATTGAGAAATTTCTACTGCAATTCGGAAAATAAAAAGTACACCTTAATCATATTTAGGGTCAGTTTGGGTAAACGGACACATGCATCACACCGTCCCACGTGATTACTCAAAGAACTAGTTATGTTTTATAAATCTTAACCCTTTGAGGCGCAACCCTTTCCCAATCCTGAAAAAAGGACAGCCGTTGCCATCGCTCGACTTAACTACCAGCAAGATGGCGGACGATCGAAACGTTCATCGCGTGCCAGAGATCTAGAGACCCTATTTTGACGACAGCTGGCTGTGCGCGCACAGCCAGCTGCGTCAAAAAAGGGTCTCCAGATCTCTGGCACGCGATGAACGTTTCGATCGTCCGCCATCTTGCTGGTAGTTAAGTCGAGCGATGGCAACGGCTGTCCTTTTTTCAGCATTGGGCAATCTATCCAGCTGTTCTTCCATTCTTTAGAGATGTCAGTGCTGTTAAAAAGAATCATGACCATTTTTTTACGGGAAATGACGTGCTAAAAAGTAAAGGATTCTCGTGGAGCTATATCACCCCCAACTTTTTTATTGAAATCAAATCTATTCTTCGTGACTGGCAACAGTCAAAACGTCAGAGTTTGGTGTTCCCAGAGCGGAAACACTGCGCGTTAAAGGGTTAACTGAGATTAATAAAAGTTTAAAGGGGCTAGTTACACACGCGCTTTGCACTTTGAAAGCGGAACAACGCTACTTGAATATTCTGCATGCTTACGTTGAAAGGAGATCCGATTACGATGTCGTCTAACAGTTCGAAGTCAAACGAGACGTCTTCAAATTCGTCATTGAGGTAATATCGTGAGAATACACTCTCATTCTGTCGAAGAGCTCTGAGCATCACTTCTCGCTCTTCCCGAGTATCTAAAAGAAAAGAGAAACGTTTTCAATATAAGAATCGTGAGTTCTTTCATTTCTACGAACAAGCATCCATATCAATAAATACAAATTTCATAACAATCGATCACTATTAATGTCACTTAGAATACGAATAGACGGACAAATCAAAATTATGTAAGTTTTGCCCAGATGAAAAGTGGACAATTTGCATCAAATATACACCGTTATTGAAAATCAAAAGAAATCGCCATGGGCTCTATAACACATCCCTCAATATTTCGCAACAAGTACTGTTCGGCTACTGATTAGATAAAAACGCAAACATCCCGTTTAGAGGCGGAAACGGACACGTCCATTAGTTGTTGAAGGTACCAGTTAGATGTGCGCTTGCAGAATTACTTCGAAACGATTTATTCTTGGATGTTCCAGCCATTTTATTCTTTAGGAATACTATGTTTACAAAATACCAACAAAATTCAGAAGGATGTTATCAAATTAAATGAACTAAGAATAAGAATTCAATGAACACGACGAAACCAGTGCATTCATTCCGCTCGCTCCTCCCCCCCCCCTCCTCGACCGGCTCATTTTGGTTCACCTTTACTGGCAGCTTGCCAATTTTCCACGCTAAATGCAGTCAGACAGTATATGCCCTTGCTGTAGAAAGATCGTGGTTACTTCTTGAAGAAGTCCAGCATAACTTCCTTCACTTCATCATCCGAATGGAAATGTTTCTCTAGCGATGATATCTCAAATGCTCAAATCTCTCAGTCAAGATCTGGAAGTCAGAGCCGGCACTGTACAACAGGTATTCCAACACTTCTACCCAATGGAATTTCTTTGTTATCTTTGTTTCACGGGAGACACGTGCACAAGCATTATAATGCAGGGAAATCACTGGCTGTGTGAAGACCTAGCTGTTTGCTTTTGGTTGTTTTCTGTAGTTTCGTCGGAGGGCTGCAGTAGTGTGTTGAATTTGTTGTGCCATTTCCTATACCGCAAACAGGTTTCACTGTTGAATGATGTATGAAGTGTACATCTCCTACCGCCTTTTACATTCCTGTTCGGTGTCGCTGCTACAGCTGCAGTCATTCTAACGCAATCGCACGTATCCACTTCTTATTTGGGCAATCCTTATGAAAACTTTTTAACTTTATTAGAAAGTGTAATAAGAAAAAATATTCTTCACTTACTTTCTTGGTGTTTGTATTCATTTGTGATGTCTTCTCTGTCGTAGGAGCCAACTGCTTTCGTACTAATGAACTGTCCAATTCTGTAGAAGAGAAATAACAGAATGTATACTCAAAAGTAAATGAGAAGAAAAGGCTGGTATTTTTGTCACATGCTTTACACTAATTCAAATTAGTTATTATGGGTTTTCAGGTTATGTGAAAAGCATGAACAATTATGAGTCGTGAGCTTATAGTAAAGTTATTGACATTTTTAGAAAGAAGCGAAGTCAAACTTTTTTTTCCAATGGGCTGGAACTGGCCACAAGCCTCTGCCACTACTAAAGCCCAAACTACTAGCCATTTTATCGTGGGAGTGCCCAATGGGCTGCTGACGTTACCCCTATGAAGGGACGGACAATTGAACAACCAATCCTAAGCCGGGAATCGAACTCGGATCCAAGATGGTTCTTCAGCTACTGCACCACATGGGTAGCATGAAGTAAAACTGAAAATTCGGAAACGTAGGTATGGTTGAACAAAATGTACGGAACGGAATTTCGTTGTTTCATCTTTTATTCAACTCGTTCCCAAAATTTAGTCAAAATTTCGCAAGCTTTCAATTTTCAAAGTGTTTTTGACACCGTTAGATGTGGATCAATATGTTAAAAATGTTGAAAATATATGCAAATACATATGCAGAAAAGCATTATTCCTAACTCTCAGCCTTTATGAAGAACAAATACTAAAGTAGTTAAAAAAAAAAAAAAAAAAAAAAAACATGATTCCTTTTCTTTTTAACTGATTTTTTTTCTGGTTATTTGGTATTCGACTTTGTTTGGAGAACATTTTCTTAAAATAACTAATATACAACATGTTAAATACTTTTTGTGGTGTGTTTCAAAAAAAAAATATGATAACAATTTAAATTAAAGTTATATTTATTTTTTAAAAAATTAAATGAAAATTTCATCGTTGGGAAAAATGGGCTACGAAATTTTTTTTTCAAAATAATCATCTGCGGCTTTACATGTATACTCATATATCTAACTGTTGTTAATGTAACAAACCGCAATTTAAGTTGTATTTTCTAAACTTAGGAATCTATATTATTAGTCCAGTGTGGTAAATAAGCACTTTTTCAAAATTCATTCTATTTTCTGAAATACAAGTGCGCTGTAAAAGATAGTAAAATAGATCTATACCAAAACCTGATGTCCATTACACTCATATAGGTGTAAGAAACGTATATGCAAAGTTAAATCACTTATCTTTCATTAGTTATTGACAAATCATGTTTTTCGTCCTGTAACTGAAGTTTTTTTTAAATAAAAGCATTTAAAATTTTGACAGCCGTCTCTTGCTACTTAGATGTCCATATCTAGTTTTCTACGACACGTAGAATTAAAAAAAGAGGCAGTTTTAGAATCCAAAGTATGGGGAAGGGGTGACTTTGGGACAGCGAAACAAAATATGAATTTACACTAATATTGACCTTTACAATGTAGTTGGATACCTCCGGCTGTTTGTTTTGGAAATTATGCAATGATTAAACAGCTTTAAAAAAATTAATAGCACTATAGACTCGAAAAAAATTAGAATTTCTCTTTACAAGTTGTACTGTGAACTGTTACAAACAATGAATCTATTGGAGTTACGAAGCACTCGGGGAAAAAATGCTAAACATACGGAATTTTACAGTATACGGTGTCCCAAAAATGGCCTAAGGTTTGGAAAATCAACTAAAGAAAACCGGAAGGCAATAGAAATGTGCGGTTTGCTGCATTCTGTTTAGTGAACCAGAGAATTTATTCTCACCAATTTTCAACATTAATTACAAAGTTCGTCAATAGATGGCGCTGCTATTATGTCCGCATTCCGCCCTTTCAGATAGGTATTATTTCTAAAGCCTTGCTTCGAAAATGGTTTATTCGCTGGAAAAGCGTATTTTTATCGCTTTGGAGTTTCATCAACTGGACCACAGTTTTCAAAGGAAACTCGATGTCAGAAACGGTCCGGCAAACAGAACATTACCCTTCATCACGAAAAGCATTCGTAAAGTGGCATGGATAGGCCTTCCTATTCGCGAGATTTGACGCCACGCGATTTTTTTTAGCGAGGGGTACTTGAAAGACCAGGTGTATCGTCGCAATCCGCAAACAGTAAATGAACTAGAACAATACATCTCTGCTGCTTGTCAGAACCTTCCAACTGAAATGTTTTCACTCGCGTTTGCAAATTTATCCTCCAACTGCGACACGCTGTTGCTACAAATGGTGGTCATTTTGAAAAAAATATTTTACAGTTTTTCCTAGTCAGCAGCGCCATCTGCTGATGAATCTTGTAAATAATTTTGAAAATTGGTAATAATAAATTCCCCGGTTAACTAAGCAGAATGCAGCAAACCGTACATTTCTATCGCTTTCGGTTTTCCTTTAATTGCTTTTACAGATCGTCAGTCATTTTTGGGACACCCTATATTTCCCTAAACAGGTAACTCCTCGGCCCATTTTTGAAGTCGATTTCCATGCTTATGAAGTTTCCGTGAAAAGTTGCACGTGATATAGTTCTGTACTGTCAGCATTAGTCTATAGTGTATTGGGTGAAGAGGTGTTATAAATTTTTTCGAGTTAAAAACAAACCAATTAAAATCATTGGTTCGTTTTTAAAGCTGTTTAAAAGTCCTGTGACGGCGATCGCTCTTCGGTAGAACACCCTTGATTAACATCAATGGTTTGTTTTTACAGCTGTTCAAAAGTCATGTGACGAGTGGCGACTATCGCACTTCAGGTAGAACACCTTTGATTAACATCAATGGTTTCTTTTTACAGCTGTTCTAAAGTGATGTGACGACGATCGCTCTTCAGGTAAAACACCCTGAATTGTTGACCGGAACAACCAACGGTTTTTGACGCGTACCTGAACCCTTTTATGAGTACTAAATGGTCTTAACGTATTAAAGTACTTGTATTAAAGACATAATATTATTACTTACGCTTCAGTCTTCTTGCTAATCAGCTTCAGTGGATTGTTTTTTCCGCGATACCTCCAGTATACCTTGTCTGCGTTCACTTCCGCGAAAATGAAAGGTGCATCGTACGGCTTCTGGATTTCACCTCGTTTTATAGCTGCTACACTGCACGGGCCGCACCTGTATTCTCCTGTAGTTCAAAGCAAAGAATGTTTATCGTTAGTAAGACGAAAAAGGACATTTAATGTTGCCCTTTTTAGAAACATGCAATTGTCTAACAGATTTTTTTTAAAAATATGTTGTTAGAGACTCGAAAAAAAAAATTAGAATGTCTCTTTACAAGCTGTACTACACACGATTACAAACAGTGATCCTATAAGAATCACGTAACTTTTAGGTAGAGAATCTTAAACATGAGAAATTTTACTTTCACTTAGATTATGTAAATACATTTCCTCAACATAATGAATTCTAAAACACAATAAAATCTAAACAGCTGTCTGATTCTTTTATCGTGCGAGCCTCTTTCAGAAATCTGTTAAACCAACATGGTAACAATTTTCCCGCCGTGTTATACGAATCCGTCTTATACAAGGTCGAGTTAAATGAAAGTGAGCCAAACCCCCCCCCCCCCCTCTGCTCAAGACGGTAGTATGACATAATGAACGCTCCAAAAGAGGAACAGCGTGGTGTGGTCAGGTTTTTGACAGCTGAAGGTGTTTCCCAACAAGAAATGAGTCGCCGTATGACTGCCGTGTACGGTGAACATGCATCTCATTGGCCACTGTGAAGCGTTGGAGCAAACGGTTCAGAGAAGGACATGAAAGTTGCAAAGACGATCCAAGACTGGGCCAAAGCCACCTCGCAATCTTCGCCGACACAATTGCACATTGCATATGTTGATGAGCTGATTCGACAAATCCATTCAGCCCAGATTTGTTGCCATGCGACTTTCACATTTTCGGGAAACTGAAAAAACATCTCAAGGGTACCAGATTCGTGTCGGACGCCGCCGTGAAGGAGTCAGTTACAGACTTTTTGAATCAGCAGCCTACGGAGTTTTATGAGACGGGAATCATGCGGCTCGTTTGTCAATGGGACAAATGTCTCAATGTTCATGGAGACTACTTTTAAATAAAGTACTCTGGTTGTCATATATTCGCATTGGCTCACTTTCATTTGACTCGCTGTCGTATAAACGTGCGTTATAGTGGTTTACAATATACACCGTTTTTCAATTGGCACCTTAAAACTAACTAATCTCACGTTAAAACATCTTGCGGTAGTTTTAACAACACACACTAATTGATTTAATTAATTTACCTATTTGCAGTTTCTTTTTTCTTATTATTAAATCAACGTTTCAAGGCATCCTATGTATGCTCAATAATGTTCATGTCTGGAGATTAAGGTGGCCACACACACAAGGGAAGTTTCTGAAGAGCCTTCCTGGAGCAACTAAGCGGTGTCGCAACTGTTAAAGCCCTTCGTAAGTGATGTACCATTCGAATGATTTCTATTATCGATTAATACTGTTCGAATTGAATCAATAATCGATTAATCGAATTTTGAATATTCGTAATTTTTAATTCAGATGGTTTTAGTGGTTCACTATGCAGCGAATAGTATTCGTGATTTCCACTATTCAAGTAGTATTCGCGATTTCACTATTCCAGTAATATTAGCGATTTCACTATTCGAAATTTTGAATACCATGTGCATTCGAAAGCTATGTGCTGAACGTTCGAATGCATTTTTCAAAATTGATTGTTTCGAATGCATTTAAGTTCGAATAGTTCGATTTCACTCATGCCTATCGCCAGTCGGAATGCTCAGTGGACATGGTAAACAGTCGACTCTCGATATCTCGACTAAGTTTATCTCGATTTTCCGCTTATATTGGCGTTTTTAAAAGTCCTAAATTGATGTAATAGAATTAGTTTTTCAATATCTGGAAGAAAAAATTAATCACTCCGATTATCTCGATTTTGTGACTTCGTAGATGTAGACGAAGGAGTAATAACATGTAAAGAATTCTGCGATGAAGGCATCACAAAAATAACAGCTCAAGAAGACACTGATGAAGATGTTTCATCAGTTTCTATCGATAATAATGTGAAAACGAATACCGATGTTCTTAATGCAATATCGGTTATTTATCGTTCGATTGAAAGCCCTGTTAAAGTACGGGAAGGTGTCTTTAATGCTTTGTATAAAATTAATGATGTCATACATAAATAAGGATAGCATGAAATCAAAGCTAAAACAAGTAAGTTTGAAAAAATACCTAGTGATCCAATCCTAAATAGAATTAGTAATTGTTTTAATTCTGTGTATTATATATTAATTCTTCTTAAATTATTCGAAATGATGAAATTATGCTTTTGTCTTTAGAAAAGTAAAAATATTTTGCTTCATGGTTTAATTTGATGGTATATTTTCACCACACGATTGAAATATAGCCCTTAATAAGAGATTATGTGTGATTTTCAATATCTCGAATTTCGGTTATCTCAAATATTTTTGCCGGTCCCACCGACTTCGAGATATCGGGAGTCGACTGCACTTTAAATATCTAATCTACACATGTACGTCTTGACATTGATTTAAGCATGGAACTTTTGAATTTGTATGCTATTATTTGAATAAATCAACTGTATTTAACTGTATTTAAATCTCGGGTTTGTTTTTTAACAATTGATGGCAGAACATACCATCTGATTCTTCTTGTGGCGTTGCATCAATTGCTTGCCATCCAGAGTAGCCACCAGGTTCCAAGTCTGGCCTTTCCATCCATACCTCGTTCCACACGTGGAAGTTCCTACGGTAAGACAGTGTCTATGTTAAATAAAACAAGATTTTTGTCTGTGCATTGCTGGGGGTTTAAAATGAAAATAAAATTGGGAAATTATCACTATTTGGTGCACTAAGGTAGCCAAAACGACCTCCAAAAGGAGTTTGATACTTATATGTTAAGGGAGTTCTTTTTGGAAATCATGCAACTTTTGAACAGCTTTTTAAAGAATTTAACTGCGCTAAAGACTCGGAAAATTTTCGAATGTCTCTTTCAAACTTGTACTGTGAACTGAGAGAAACAATGAACCTATAGGAGTTGACGAAGCACTCGGGGGAAAGTGCAAAACATGCGGAATTTGGCAATGTTTCCCTAAACAGGTAACTCCCTGGCCGATTTTTGAAAGAAGTTTTTGTGCTTGTTCAACTTTCAGAAAAAATTCATACGGCGTACAGCTTTACGGTTAGTATTAGCCCATAGCGTATTGAGGGAAGAAACATTATTAATTTTTTCGAGAGCTTGATGTCATTGGTTTGTTTTTAAAGCTGTTCAAAAGTCCTTTGATGACGATCGATCAACAGTACTACAATGTGCCACGGTTAGCGGCCAACTTCGTGTCTATTATTTATCGCTCCAAGGTTAGCATTCTTATGTGTTTACATAAATCATAACTATGGTTGCTAGAATAAGTATAAAATAACACTTAGTTCTGCTTTAACTGGCACCAATACTTTAGCTAAACAGTAGCAGCTGCAAAAATTCCAGCTTAGCGATTATTAATGAGACTCACAATAAATAACATTAATAATAAATTAAAACAAGTAATATTAAAAAATTAAAGTTAATTCCTACTTAGGTCAACAAAGAAAAATTTTATTTTAGTTACTTTTTATTAAATTCAATTAATTAATTAATGCAGAGCCGTTTGTGAAGCAAGGGTCGATACCGTTAATCCAGTTTGTTTGTTTAGTTTATTGTTTTCATTCATTTTTAATCCCACGTAACAGGATCGAAAATTAATTAATTAAATTTAATTAATTAAGTAATATTTGAAAAAAAAAGTATTAACATCAAGTGTCATCCACTACAAGTTTAAAAAAATGCATTTAAACTTGAGTGGATGAATAAAAAGTATTTCATTAATGATTGAAAATTTGAACAAAATATATATATTGAACTAATAACATAGGAAGTGAAAAAAAAAAGGTGGTTTGTTTCGTGTGTCAAATGGCTTAGCAATCAAATGCAATAAAATTAGGCTACGAAATAGGAATAATTCAACTTGATCAACAAACCCTGAACTTTTGCAAAACATTTTATCAATTTTGTGATTCAGTTAAAATCATGTAAAATTTTATTAGTGTATCACAATAAAACTACTGTAATGAATATCATAAAATTTGATTACGTGATAGATACACGTGGTTGTAAAATTTAACAGTAGGTGTAGAAACTTTCGAAATTTTAGAAAAACGCAAGAAAATTTTTTTCGCCTCCAAAATTTTCGACTATTTTGAGGTTTTTCTCAAATTCTGAAAACCTAGTTAAGTAATTTTCGGCGATATGATAATGATTTAAGCCTTATCATGATTAAAAATTGAGCTTTTAAAACTGACCTCGATTTTAAGATATTTGTCGAAATATTTAAAGATTTTATATTATTCAAAGAGATTTAACAAACTAGAAAACATAATCCATTAAACAGGTTTATTTTTAGTAAAGATTGCGGTTCTGGGGACGACTTCAACACAGAATATCAAACTAAAATTTCAGAAGCAGATCACCTTGTAAATTCGCAAAATTGCACACTTCTTAGATTACATCAAAGACATCCCAGAGACGCATAGAAAATGTCATTCACAGCACACTCGGATATTGCATGAACATTTCCAAAAATCATACAAATTATGTCTAATGTACGTCTGCTTTCCATCAAAATGTTACTCATCTACATATCCACAGGCCCTCCCAAGTAGACAATTTTTGTACAACTGCAAGATAGTCTAGAAGTATGATTCAGAAGACCAGCCGTCTTACTCTTGATTAGGACGTCCGATACACAAGGCCGTACTCAGGGTGTGGTCCGGGGGTCCTCACTCCCCCCCCAAAAAAAAATATTATAATTATGAAGTCTTTTTGTGAATTTTTCCTTTTTCACCGTTTGGAACTTGCAAATTTTTTTCCTGGATAAGACCCAGCTGATGAATGCCTACAGGTATCCACCGTGCAGATTGCCTGAAAATTGTCCCACATATGATGACCGACGGACGTCTTCTGATAGCCCCACTGTATTCAGTGGCGTAGATAGAAATTTTTCATGTGGGGGGGGGGGTTACGACTACTGCAACTCATTATATATGTGTGTGTGATAAGGAAGGGAAGAAATATAAAATAACAGTTACCATATATTTTGTATGGCGAAAATTCCTCATAGGGGCTTGTGACCAGACTTCGTGTAATCATAATCGTGTAATCGTAATCGACTGTAATCGATTACATTTTCTTGTGTAATCGTAATATAATCGTAATCTGGCAATTAAATTTTTCACGTAATCGTAATCTAGTCATAATCTAGAAGTTTATTTTTTCGCGTAATCGTAGTCTAATCGTAATCTAGAAATTTCATTTGCCAGATAGTCGTAATCGAAGAGCCTGTAATCGTAGTCGCTTTGATTACGGGACGATTACAAAACGATTACAGTTGCCCAGTTTTAGTTTTTGTTCAGCTTGCTGGGAAAATTTTCACGGGGAGGCACAGGCATGCCCTGAAGACAGGAAGTTCCCCTGGAGCTCCGACGTTTGGAGGAAGACAGGAGCTCACTTGTATTATTTTTTTTTCCCCGGGAAAATATTTAGATGACCATTCTTTTGTTGTTGTTGTCTGTCGTCTTCTGTTCATCCAAGTCTGGACTGGTGAGAGACAAGAATGGACTTCCCAGAAGAAAGTGAGGGTTGCACGGGAGGGAATAGCTAAAACTATTTCTTGTGGTGTCAGATCTTTCCTTCATTTCTTCATTTTGATTTGCGATCGTGAAAAAGAACATAAATGGCACCTACACAGGAAAAAGTGCAGCATGTTTTTTCAGTTTTAGAAAAGTATAAAAATAAAAATGGAAAAGGATGTGCATTTAAAAACTATGAATGTGTTGTTTGGATTAGTGGACAACAGATAAACTTTGGTTCCTTGTGTTGTTTGGATAAGCAGGTAGGAGCGCATATATTTCCGTTAAAACTTAGTATATCTTTGTGCTATTAATAAGAATGTAATTGCATAAGAATGTAATAATTTTATAATGTATAAAGACCTTTAGAAATATCAATATTTTTTAATGATCGATAAATTTCTGGATAAATGGGTAAAGAGTAGGGAACATAGACAATGATCTACAAAATCCCTTTTCCCCCTTAAATAGAATTAACATTTTTTTTCCTTCAATAGAATTTGATGGTGAGTAAAAATGCGTAAAAATACATAATGAAGTATTAAAAATCAATTTTGTCTTATTTTCGACTTGATTGGCTGCCTTGACTTATCTGAAAGTTTAACGGATAAATAATTTATTTTCATTTATGCCAGTGTTAGTGATTAGACACAGAAAACAGTTCATTTTTTAAAAATATGATTCACAAAGTATTCATACTTCGTTTTTTTCACTGATGAGTGTGAAAATTATTTAAAATATTTTGTTTTTATCTAATTTGTACTGTACACATATTATATTAAAACATAGTACGTCTTTCGAACTTGAATTGTTGGTATCTATTTATTATCAATTTGAATTAAACTGGATACTAATTATATATAACTTTTCTATTGTGTGTATTATAAGCTTTTATAATTTCTCCGAGAATTCGCATTAAACAACATAGGCGTAGGACAGGGGACAACATCCGCTTGCTGTCTACTTTGTTTAAAATACCATCGATTCAAAAGTCTTTTCCTCACGCATAACCTATAAAAATTTCACTATTTCCACTCTTGAATATATTATATACACACATCCCTCCCCCCCCCCATCCGCAAATCTTTGACATCTCTACGTCTATATTAACCTATTTTCTATCTCTCATAAAAATGTTAGCTCCTTTATACCACATTCAAAAGTTTAAACAACTTTTGGCACTATACTATTTTCATTAAATTTCAAATGCATGTATGTATGTGTATATTAAATATTCAATATGTAAAAGGAATTCTTGACCGGAGACAAAAATTTGTGTCAGTTCTTTATCATATATAACAGCAAATTGCTTAGAAAGTGAGCATCTTTGAACGATTAATTATTTATAAAATAGTTTTACAGTAAATTCGGGCCTTTTTTATTGTAATTGGCATTACGTTGGGTTTTACCGTTCACACCGCCAATATCACTGTCCAGTTTTGTTTATTACGTCGTACCAGCACCAATACACTATATATGACCCACCACACTTTTAAGATGTATGTTTAGAGATATCTTTAGACATCTCCATTATGCTATTCTTAAGTAATTCTTATTAGTAGTATTCTTAAGTCTTTCTTCAATAGATAGTATGCATGTAGTTTTGAGTTAGTAGTTAGTTTTGAATTTTTAAAACTGCGTGTGTATTCTAGAAATTAAAAGTTTGTTTGTTTGGCAGGCCAGGTTTTAGATATTTAATGCCCATATACGTGTTATGAAAGTATAAAAAAAGAAGTTAAACTGTGCGGGAAGTTTTCTGTGAAATAATAACTGCAATATACGTCCAGCCTCATCTATTCAGATTCAGGCTAATGGTTATTGTGGAGAAAACAATGCATTTGTCGAGAGCCCCTGTTTTTAGCATTTTACTCAATGCATTAAAAAATCTTAAACTTTGGTTTAACATGTTCGCGCACATCGTTGCAAGATCGTAATGACAGAGGTTCCTCCTTCACGGCTGAATAGGAACCACGGCTAACTTTTCATGCGTCTGCCAGTACCTCTTTCGAAACCAGAAAACCAGGACATAGGCAAGGAAGCAACGCCGATCATACAAGGGATCAAATATCAATTTTTGTATACTAATTTTTTCTTGATTAGGATAAACCTGGGTTCATTTCAAAGATGTGTTAAACCACCAAGCCTGTCCCCCCCCCTCCCACCCCACACGCACACTGCAAATGACATATGTTTAAGTTAAAATCGAAAAATGCCATGTTCAAATAGAGGTTCGTATGCATTAAAAAACTTTTCACAAGTGGGCCTAGGAAATCAACCAGGTTCGTCTAATAGTATGGAAGTTCTTGCTGTATGGCATTCTTGTAATTTAGCTCCCTGAACAAATGGACCCATTATTCTGTTCTTGAGTTAAAATTGTAAAATTTAGATATTATAATATCAATGCCAGAAGGGTGAAAAGAAAAGTTTTGTAATCGTAATGTAATCGTAATCGGACTCAAATGTAATCATAATCGAATGTCTTAATACACTGCTGGCCACCCAAATTGCAACACCAAGAAAAACAAGAGATATCACAACAAAATTTATTGTGTAGATAACATGTTGACCAAGTAACAAATGATTAAATTTACAGCATTCTATGAAGCGTGGTTCCTGCCAAAATCAGTACCCAGAGTAGCCGCCGTTGTTGGAGATCACAGCTGCCACACGCCTCGGCATTGATTCAAAGAGACTTTGAATGTGTTCTTGGGGTACAGCAGACCAAGCAGCTTCCACACGTTGCCAAAGTTGATCTGGTGTGACAGCTGGGGATGAACTCTGGGTCAGTCGTTGAGCAACCATGGACCACATGTTTTCTATCGGCGAAAGATCCGGAGAGCGCGCCGGCCAGGGAAGCAATTCAATCTGGTGATTGACGAAGAACCCTTGGACAATGCGTGCCACGTGTGGCCGTGCATTATCCTGCTGAAATATGGCTGTTGGCAAGCCCTGAAGGTAAGAAAGGACAACTGGCTCCAACACCTCGGAGATGTAGCGCTGGCTGGTTAAAGTACCGGCAATGCGTACTAGAGGAGTGCGAGAGAGATATCCGATACCGCCCCATACCATAATACCCGGTGCAGGACCAGTGTGACGGTGCATAATGCAGCTGTTCAGCATCCTCTCTCCACGGTGTCTCCAGACTCGAATCCGACCGTCGTGGTGTTGCATACAGAAGCGTGACTCGTCAGTAAAGAGAATTTCATTCCATTCTGTCGTCCACATCCTTCTTTCATCGCACCATTGGCGGCGGAGACGTCTGTGGTTCCGCGTCAGAGGTAGACAAAGCAACGGACGTCTTGCGGACAGACCATTCTGCTGTAAACGACGTCGAATGGTACGCGCAGACACTGGATGATGCGTTACAGACTGAATCTGCTGTGATATGGTTCGTGATGTGACTGAGCGGTCCGTCACTGCCATGCGTACAATCTGCCTGTCATCACGTGACGTGGTGCACTGAGGTCGATGCGGTCGATCACGTCTGTCCGTCGTACCCTCCTGCACCCAACGATCACATATCCGCATCACAGTTGTTTGGTTTCGTCCAATACGACGACCGATTTCCCTGAAAGATAACCCACAATCTCGGTATGCCACTATCCTTCCTCTGTCAAACTCGGATACTTGATCAAAAGATGATCGTTGTTTCCTACGAGGCATAATTTATCGTTTTTTTGAAAAAAAAGCAAGAAAAACACAATTGCTGTACTTGAAACCGTCGAAATCTCCAAGCCTTAAATAGCGCTTTGAGGTGGCGCCACAGGCGCGCTTGATGTGCGTCTGCGCTGAAATTCTAATCATTTGCATATCTCACCTCAGCTAATGCATGTTGTAAATTTCATATTATTTGCATGCTTCCTTCAGGGTGTTGCATTTACGATGGCCAGCAGTGTAGATTACATAATCGTAATCTAATCGTAATCGGAAATTGGGTTTTATATGATAATCGTAATCTAACCATAATCGGGAATTACACTTTCTCCGGTAATCGTAATCCTGGTCTAAAAGAGAAAATTAATCGTAATCGTAATCGATTACACGTCTGTGTAATCGGCACGAAGTCTGCTTGTGACCCCCCCCCCCTGTCCCCCTTGGCTACGCCACTGACTGCATGATATGTCGGTTGATGGATATGGAGAATTATTGTATTATATTTGAGGTTATCTGGGTTCCTAAAGACTGCATGCGCGGAGCATCAATCATGTTATTATCAAGGTAAATTATTTTTGTTTCTTATCTTTCGTGCCTTTTTTAAGGACTTTCTGTCACATTTTATGCCCTATTTCATGTGAAAATCTTAAAATATGCGTGCATGTTACAAATTGATGGACTTTTGCATACGACACGACTTACCATACGGAATCGCTGTTTAGCTTCTCCAGAGGTTCACCGTCTTGGTCGTAAAAGTAATCTATGGTCAGACTGTTGTGAGTGTCGTGAGCTGAAGCAAAGTTCGTCACACTACGAGCTGGTATTCCAAGAGCCCTGCATACTGCAGAAAAATTAATTTCATGTTAATGTAATCATAGTAACCATATCATATGTACAAGGGGCATTCAAAAAGTAAGTTACACTTGTTCCTCCACGGATGGCAACATTGTGAAACAAGACCGAAGCTTAATCAGACGATAGTTCAGTTCCACGGCTTCCAACGGTAGCAATTTCATTCGAATAGTGATAATCGTTGGTGTGTACTACGAGAAGGAAATGCCGCGTAAACTAGAAGCTTACTCCAAGGGGTTCCAGTTCGGGACTGTACGGTGGATGCTGCCAGACCTCCCATCCAAAGCTGCGAGACAATTCCTGTGTTATGCGTGCCTTGTGAGGTCTTGTATTGTCATGCAAGAGGGCAATGCCTTTGCTTGAAGCGTTTTGACCACAAAAACGTAGTGTCCTGCGTACTTCAACGTTAGAGTAAGCTTCCAGTTTACGCGGCATTTCCTTCTCGCAGTACGCACCAACGATTGTCACAACCTGAATGAAATTGCTACCGTTGGAAGCCGTGGAACTGAACTATCGTCTGATTAAGCTTCGGTCTTGTTTCACAATGTTGCCATCCGTGGAGGAACAAGTGTAACTTACTTTTTGAATGCCCCTTGTACAAAGATTTGGAACTGAATAATGACAACAGAATCACACCCATATATTTATATTTTTATGACATCAATTTACCTGTTGTAACAACACCAGAGAACACCCAGCACTGCCCGTATTTAACCGGCTTTTTCGATTTATAATACTGCTGTAAAATGGCAACACTACCACCCCAGGCAGTAGGAGCTTGCCCACCTCCATAGTCACCAGACCAATTGCCAACCAGGACCCCGTGATCGTCTGGAGAATTGACCTAAAAATTAATAAGGACATTTTTTATAGACCACTTTCCAATTACTTTTTTAATGGGAAAGTTTGAAGAAATCGTTTAAAATTAAAAATAACTCAATAACGAAGCAAATGATTTATTTAATCATTTAACATATTTAGGTAAATTTATTATTCACGTAAAAGAATAATTATAGCAGTAAATTTCATTTTTTACCTTTGTTTGTTAAAATCGTTTGGAATTTTTACTTTCCGAACATGTACCATGTAAGGGAAGTATTGTAATCATGAAAAAATTCGACGTCGAGATTTTGGTGTATTTACACGTTTTAGCGTTTTCTGAATTCATTTATGCAGTTTTTACGAGATGTATGTATGCGTGTGTGTGTGCGTATGTGTGTGTGTGTGTATGTGAGTGAACACGATAGCTCCTAAACGGAGCATTCGATGGAGCTCAAATTGGGTATATATGTTATGAACCACCGTCGCAAGACCGGTATTGACTTTGGTGTGTATAGGACTTACAGTTTTTCTACAGGGCTGCGACAAAGATTTCTTTTACATTATGGCCTATGGGGGGAATTCTCGAAAGTGCGCTAGCGTTTAAACGGTACATTCGATTGAGCTTCAATTTGGTATGTATGTTTGAATTATTCATCGATTAAAGTTTATTTAACCCCTTAACTGCCATATTAGGCAACCCCCCCCCTCCCCTATTCAAAGAAATAAGTTCATGTAGGGCGAACGCTTCTTCAAATTGAAGTTGTTACCTGTCAAAACATTTAGAGTATTTGCAATACTGGCAATAAATTACTGAGGAAATTACTTGAGATAGGCGTATATATACGTCCTGAGCAGTTAAAGCATCGACTACGCAAAACGTATTTATACGCCCGGGGTAGTTAAGGGGTGAAATGCTTGGTAATGATCTTAATTGTAAGTGTTCGGAAAATCGAGTGGAGTCGCTCCGGATTTTTTAAATAGATCACCAATTTTGTGCTAAAGTGACTGAAATAAACTTCTAATAATGGAATTTAAAATTGGTTATTCTCAACTCTAAATCTCCTTTTCTTTCAACATCAAATCTCCTTTTAGAAAGGAAGGTGAAAATGTTATTAAATTTTTTGTTCTCTCAAAGTGGATAAGTAGAATGAAATTTTGCAGCATCAAACATGTTTCTTTCACTTAAATCTTTTCAGAAGAAAAATAAATAAATAAAAAATCACGTATCTCTTAAACACTTACAAATTTAAGAAGATTGTGCCAGACTCGTAAAAATTAGTAATATTTCCTTACAAACTGTTCTGCATCTTTTTATAATTGATAAACATATATGCCATAAGCAAACTTAAAAAAAACATTCCTAATCAATTGCAGTGGAAGCATTGCAAAATACTACAAGATATTAAGATTAATTTTCCTGAATATTTCAAAATTATTATAGGTATATCGTCTGTTAAGGTATGACGATACGTGAGAAGATATTCTGATTGAGCTTCTGAAGTGCTAAAACTTACATTGAAACTTATGAAATAAAAGAATATGCTTAAATTATATTAATTATTTGATAATTTTGATTAGTATTAAAAAATATAAAAGGCGGAACGCTTTAAATTTTTCATACATATAGTAAGAATCCGGCTTAATGTGTTTATGATTTTGTAAAACCTTGAATATGCACAGAATAATAAGAAATTCATGCATTCCATCGAAAACGATGTAGGGGGTTTAAAATTATTTTAGAGAAGTACCCATAAGAATTCAGTTATGTTATGCTCTTTCTATGGCCAATCATCTTTTAATGTGTACTGTGTATTGAATTTAAGCAAATATACACGTAGAGTATCTGCCTAGGGGGGTGCTTTATGTGGGGCCTGTTTAAAGGGTTCTAACGCGTATTCATGATACAGCTGGAGAAAATCTCCCAAAATTCCAAACTGTTCGATCGATAGCCCCCTCGGTAGATCAGAACCCTAGACATCCACACTTCACCCATCTACTATGTTCAGTGTCGTATTTACTCAGCCGTGGTGTAACCCTTATTTTGTATTGTATCTTGGAGACTTTCATCTGTTTCAAGCTAAACAAAATGTATTCATATACAAAACAATGTTCACCATCAAAAATAGAGAAATGTATTTAAAGTTCTTTTACAAAATCACTTAATTACAATACATAATTGTTTATGGCATATTCGATATTTTCTTTCATTTCAAGCCCAATAAAGGCGTTAATGACAGCTTACTCTTAAAGGATGGAAATAGCATTTAAAATTCTACAGAATCTCGCAAAATCGCATTAAACTGATCGATACATCGTCAAATTTGGCACAACAGGAGGAAAATGTTTTAAAATCTATGCGCTCTGCATACTTTATTTTCTTGTTTATATTAAAAATCAGGTTCTTTTTTAAACTTTGAAACGCACTGTGTGTGAGGTTTGTTTATGTCACGCAAACGCAATTGCTCCAATTATTGCTACGTTCATGAAAATGCTTTGTTCATTTTGCGTATGCGAAAGCTGAATCTCCTTCAGCACGTACTTACCACTGCTGAAATATGTCGTACTACTTTCACCGGGTCTGCCCTGGCCACAACAGAAAGCTTAGCAATATGTCCCAAAAGGTAAACTGAACACTGGAGTACATCTTCTTCAAACTACAAAAAAATAAAAAGAAATGCAGATAAAATTGAATGTTGAGTTTTAATGAAATTGTAACAAAATAATAACTGAATAAAATGTTTTTAGTGAGAACTTTTAATTTTGTTGAATTATTACTTTCTTCCTATAGACCAGTGGTTCTCAACCTTTTAACGTCACCCCCCCCAACAAAGGCTAACTTACGGTGGCGCCGCCCCCCCCCTCACATTTTTCAGCATACATTCAAACTTTTAATCTTTAACAATGAACATTTAGTCGAATTTTCTACAAAATAGTGTTATCAGTAAAGTTTGAATGAACCTTTTAAGCGAAAATGGATGTATTTTTGAGTAAAAATGAGAATAAATAGTATGGGGCCATAGGGGGGGGCAAGGTAGGCCTACCTTGCCCCCCCCCTAGAGTTTTAGGTTAATGTCTCATGATGTATACAAATGGCAAAACCAGAACTGAATTTGTTAAAAGTTTGAAATTTGCCCCCTTCTAAAAAACTTTTTGGAGTTTCCCCCCCCCCCTAGAAAATTTTTTATGGGCGAACATTTAAATAAGATGATTTTTTTTTTTTTTAAATATGCATCACTACTTGCTCTTTGGTTTTTCTCGCCCCCCTTCTCGCAAATGCTCTGCGCCGCCTTGGGGGTCGCGCCCCACACGTTGAGAAACGCGGATATCGACAAAAAAAAAAAAAAAAAAAAAAAAAGAACTTTATTGAATACCGACATCGATCTTTATCGCATACCAACAGAAACAAATGCACTGCAAATTTTACCGAATTATAAAACTTCGTAAGAAATTGGAAGATACGGATTTTTTTTCGGGGGGGGGTAAAAAAATGCTTATTTAATCGAAGGATTTTTTTTTTTATTTCAACAAAAAGAAAGCAAAAGTTTACGTTAAAGCGATGTCATATTTTTTGGGTGGAGGTAATTTCTAAAAACAAAAGCTTATTCGAATTAAAAGATACAATATGGAGCAAAATGTTACCCACAGGCGATATCTTCTGGGCGCGATGAAGCACATTAGCTCCATAGAGGTATAAATATTAACTACTAGAGAGGACATATTAATGCTCCGTCTGTGACAAAAAATAAAGGCTCAGGCGTGGAGCAATGAGCTGCCATAGCTTCCAGAAGATCGAAATTGAGCGATTTACGCTTCTTCATTCGGGCTAATCGAATTAAGCTGCATGAATTCCTCATTGCCAAAGCGAAAAAGTGTCAGTATATCGATATCGGAACGCTGTGGCAGCTCGTTGCTTCCCCCATGACTCCCGTTCATTTTTGTCACAGTCGAAGAATAGGATTATGAAGTCACGCACCATCAGAAACAAACGAACTTCGAATTTCCATGCAGAATAAAAAAATTATTCAGTTTTAACTTTAATGTACTTCTCCCCCTTCTAACATTATTCCCCCTGGGTTGAATAATCATAACCCCTGTTAAGGTCGGTTAGGGGGGCTGACACCTCCCCCCCCCTAAAGCTGAAGAGTTAGATCTGAAAAGCTTAACAAATTGAAAATTGCCATTAATAAATTAACTTTAATGTACTTCTCCCCCTTCTAACATTATTCCCCCTGGGTTGAATAATCATAACCCCTGTTAAGGTCGGTTAGGGGGGGCTGACACCCCCCCCCCCAAAGCTGAAGAGTTAGATCTGAAAAGCTTAACAAATTGAAAATTGCCATTAATAAATTAAAATATTTTATTTTTAAAATTTGTCTACAAATTATTTCTAAGATTATTTTTTACAAAAAAAAAAAAAAAAAACCATTGGTTTTTAACCCTTTAACGCGCAGTGTTCTCACTCTGGGAGCACCAAACTCTGACGTTTTGACTGTTACCAGTCGCGAAGAATAGATTTAATTTCTATAAAAATAGTTGCGGGTGACATAGCTCCACGAGAATCCTTTACTTTTTAGCACGTCATTTCCCGTAAAAAAAATTGTTTACGGTTATTTTTAACAGCACTGACATCTGCTGAAAAATGGAAGAATGCGAGAACAGCTGGATAGATTGCCCAATGCTGAAAAAGGGCATCCGTTGCCATCGCTCGACTTAACTACCAGCAAGATGGCGGACGATCGAAACGTTCATCGCGTGCCACATATCTGGAGACCCTTTTTGGACGGCAGCTGGCTGTGCCGCACAGCCTCTTTTTTATACTTCGTTATAAGAGAGTAATTACTATAATCAAAGTCATTATAACCAAGATCATCAGTATTTTTTGCCACTGCTCCAGAGAGTACCCTAACTTACTCTTTTTAACATAAAGATTGTGTATAAATAACTACCCCTCCTCACAAAAACGAAGTCTGTGTACGTCAGTAATAGTACTGTAATAATTAAGAATCATCCTCTCTTACCTGACCGTAGTTCCAAACAGTGGGTCTAAGTCTGTTATTTGTACCTCGCCATATTAGGCCCCCCTCGTTGAGCACGTATTCCTTCCTGTGTTGGCTATCACTCATATAAACGGTGTCCTCTGAAAGGTAAAAATGCTCTCATCATTACTCTGCAAAAATATAAACATTAATTGAAGGCACACTTTAGAATTCTACTTAAAATAGCAGTATATCTACGGTAAAATATAAATGAATAAATATGTGGCAAAATAAAAAATCTAAATTTCTTTCAGATTTTATTTACGCACCAGAGTGCTTCCTGCATCCAGTTTTTTATCAGTCAATTCTCCCATATAAAAGGAAGTAATAGCTGTAGGAGGCACTCGTGTAAAGTCTGTTCTCATACTTTGATTTCAAAATACTGCATACTATTGTGGATTCTTTTGAAGAATAATGTTTCGGATTTTTTCGTAATTCCAAACGTTTTTCCTTTTTCAGAATTGAAATCTATGTTGAAATCCCCTACCAAAACTGTTTTAAATTCTTCGTCTTCTATGTTCCATTAATATTTCCTTCACAAAATCATAACCCCAGATGGTTTTCTTGTATGGTAATCGCTGTCTATTTTTTCTACTAGGATGAAACCTGGGATTTCGTAACTATCCGATGGAATTGTCCGGGTTTCTGCTAAGAGTAATAAATCGCTTTGAATAAAACACGGGCTCAGTGCCAAATTTTTACGAAACAGTGCACTCCTGAAAACTGATTCTAAAGTAGGATAAAAGAACCACCTAAACCGCAAGATTATAGATTGGAAACTAAAAAAACCCTACAGAAGTCCTTAAAAAAAAAAAAAAAATTGAAAAGGGATACACCGCTCGTGTCTACACACACACACACACACACAAAAAAAAAAAAACGTAATAGGGTAAAAAAAAAAAACGTAAAAGGGGAAAAAAACCCTCATAAATTGCAAGAATATAGATTGGAAACTAAGGAAAACCCTGCACAAGCCCTTAAAAAAAAAAAAACACATTTGAAAAGTGACTCGACGCGAAAATTGTACCAAAATCGTGTCTACACAAATAACAAGGTTGAAATTAATAGCACTCTGGTGCTAATAAACATACTTTAATAAGTTATCAAAAGTATATTAATACTTACGTTTGCACCAAGGATTAAATAAAATATAGACAGGTTGTTTGGAAGTATATCTGAGCGACTTAGCCTGTTCTTCGCGTTCCTTCTTCACTTTGGTATCCACCTCTAAAATCCAGCTTCCGACAATGGAGTTAGGCGTAGGTGTGACCTGTTCAAACAATTAAATTGGTTATCCAAACCTTCACAAATTCATGTTCGACACAATTAAAGATTTTGGAGAAAAAAAATTTGATTAAAAAATAAAATCACCTCCAATTCGATTCCATTCTCTTCTGTCGATAGAAGCTTCGTCTGCCATCCGTCAGATGGCAGCACTGAATTCTCTGATTGCACCACCGGGCAGAATATCATGCTACCCTGAGCATAAGATGCATTTGCCGCATCTAAAATGTGTGCATTAATAATCAACACAGAGGAATGAGAAACTTCAAGATTATGAAGCAATTAAAAATTAAAAAAGCTATTAGTGCACTTATATATAATCTCTAGCTTTATTTTAGCGAGGCGACCACAGAGAAAACTAAAATGCATTATTTCTTCATTATAACCCTTCTAAATTTTGGAAGGTTGAAAAATAACGTTTAATGATATGCAGTTTCAATACCGGATCCAGATGAGAGACTTAATGGATTCAGCTCCCCGCCCCCTTAAAGAAAGAAAAAAAAAATCTTAAGCAGGGGCGACCCTAGGGTGAGTAGCGCCCCTTGCAATCATAAAAAAGGCGCCCCCTTTAATGCTCTAAAATCAAGTTTTTCTCAATTTTTGAATTCGAAATGGCGCCCCTTCAAAGTAGCGCCCCGATGCAATGCTTACTATGCTTACCGTGTCGGGCCGCCCCTGTGCTCAACCCTGCCTTGCGTGAGCCACTCAGGCGCGGACTGGCCAGGTCGACGCGTTGACGATTGCTGAGGGCCCCCGGCCCAAGGAACACCGGAGAGGTCTCCCAAATTGTATATACTACTCTATAATTAGAGTAATTTAATACATATATAAATCAAATAATTTGATTATTTATTTCTCGGTAATTTTAGTCTTACGCAGTCACGCAGCGGAGGACACCGGGAGCCCCGCGGCTTTTTGGAAGAGTCAGGAGCCCCGAAAGGCTCTGAAATAGTTAAATGTGGTTTGCAGGCAAGTAAGCCTAATTTTCAAATATTACAAATTCCAATGCTCTATTCTCTTTAAATTCCTCAGTAAGAGGCCCCTTTCACTCTCTAGCACCCGATCGCGGAAGGCCGAGCGCAAAGCGTTCTGAACTGGAAGGGTCTGGAGTTTTGGTAGGTTTTCTCCAGATGTAACGTGAATACGCGTTAGAACCCCATTGAAAGTCCTCCTACCAAGGCACACCCCCCTTGGCAGATCGCCCTAGTGTAGCGTTGCCATAATCACACACACAACAACAACAACTGAACTGGAAGACGGAAGGTGTCAGGTTCAAAACCAGGTCCTGTCCTGCGACCTAACCTTTCTTCAGTTTTCCGTGGTTTCCTCCAAAACTTAACGTACATACGGGTTAGGACCCCTTAGAAAATCCCCCACAGAGGGCATCTCACCCATAGGCCTAGATTCCTCGTGTAGATAATTGGCCTCAACGGCGGATTAAAGGGGGGCGGAGGAGGACCACCCCCCCCGAGACAAAGGAACTTAATGTAAAAGTCAATATGTCAATCTTCTAGCTAACCGCCCCCCCTGACAAACTTGCATTAATACGCCACTGATTGGCCTTAATTCAACAGCAACAATCTCTAGCCGGGGCCTCCAAAGGAGCCAGCCCGGGGCTGGCGCCACTCTTCATAAGACACATGCAGTTCCCAGCTAAATGTTCCTCAACTCGTTATAAATTTACTGCACGCATCCAAACTATTTTGGGTCCCTCGACACACGCCCCAAATGATGAATCCGAAGTTAGCCCCTGTTCGGTCTATGACAGTAACCAGCCTCGCTATGGCACAATGGTTATGTCACTGGAAATGCTAGACTGGCGAAGTCTGAACGTCCCGGGTTCGGGCCCCATCGCACGTCCGTCGACCTAACCGTTCGGAGTTTTCCGTGGTTTTTTCCGAAACTTAGCGTAAGTACGGGTTGGGACCCCCACGGAGGATACCTCTTGTAATGTTTTTTCTGAGAAGGATTTATAAGCGGGCTTCGAGCCAAGCACACAAATCCGATATACATGCTCACCACAACAACGTCAGTGACCTTACCTTTGACGGTGAAAACCAGGCACACGACGTCCTTTTCCTTGTCGTACGATCGGTTGAAATTGACTCCCAACTTGAACGGAAACCCTCTCCTGACGACCAGGGAAGGGTTTTCCACCTGGACGATATCGTAGTCGCCGGTGTAGTGCTCCGTGGCATTTTCATCGATGTGGTAATTGATGCCCTGCACTTGCAACACTGCGTCTTCATTTGCTTTTTCGGGAGAAACTAAAAATAAAAAAATAAATGTTATATAGCAAGGTAGAAACAAGTCAGAAAGGTAAGAAATAAGTTATACTACACATTAAAAGGAAGCTTTACACATTTATCCAAAAAGTGACCTTTGTGTATTGCAGACGTGTTATAGAACTTGATAGATTATTCAGGCTCCACGAGTTTGCATGTTTCCTGTATAAAATAGTTAAAACTTTGTAAAATAACACACGTAAACGGTACTCATATCGAAGTGTACACATGTTTCGACCGAAAGATTTCGACATGATCGAAACACGTGTACACTTTGATAAGTAAATTTTACGTGAGCTATCTTTTTAAACTTTTTAAAATACTTTCTTTTTCTATACAGATCTTTAAAAATTAAACAATGCTGTTCAAAAAAATTTAATAAATTTACCCCTAAAGAAAGCGGTTTTGAATGCTCTACAAACTCATAAAATTTTCTCTTAAACCATTTTCCATCCAGTACTAAAGTTTTAATTATTTTCTAACCTAAGTTTTTAGAACTGTACGGCATTTCTACAATGTTTGTGAATAATTTTTTTCTTTTTTCTTTTAAACTATTTCACGTTCGACTGAAAAAAAAAACTTGAAATTTTCTTAAAAACCATGTATTTCAAAGCCATTTTTAAGGGCCCCACCATGACATAGTGGATAAGACACTGAGCATGGTAGACGGCTGAAGTGTGAAGTTTTCGGGCCCGGCGGCGTGACTGCCAATCTAACGGTCAGGAGTTTTGGTCTGTTTTCTCCATATGTAACGCGAATACGCTTTAGAACTCCTTAAAAAGTCCTCCGACCAAGGCAACACCCTCCCCCGTTGGCAGATGTAACCCACGTATTAGCTTGGCGTTACACAGAACCATACATATCACTGCAAATTAAACAACTCCGCTCAAACAAATTTAATACATTTATGTCTGAAGCTACTAATTTAAACGTTTTACACTCTCATACTCATAAATAATTTCTCTTATTTTCCATTCATTAGCAAATAAATACTAATTATTTTCTAATCAAAATTTTAAGAACTGTACGAGATACATGCAATGCTGATTAATCAAAATCCATTTTCTTTATTTATAAACTGTTTCCCGTTCTTTAGAAAAAATTACTTAAAATTATCTGATAACAAAATGCAGTAGATCCCCCCCTTATAGCAAGGTAGATGCATTCCCTGTTTCATGAATCCAAATTATACGAGTTACTTATAGATTACACAGGTAATACAGAAACACGTGTCTCATTCTTTTGCCAGTTATACGAACCTCATAACGTGTTATACGAACACGATCGCAATTTTTTTCTCCGTGTTATTCCAGTGGCTGGGTGGTTCTGATCTCGAAGAAGGCGGGAGGTGCCAGGTTCAAACCCCGGTCACGCCTGTCGACCTAGGTGCTTTTGCTAGGTGTTCGGAGTTTACCGTGATTTTCTCCGAAACCTCGCGCAAATGCGGGCTAGGTTCCCTTAGAAAGTCCCCCCACGGAGGGCATTATCCCTATAGGCCTACGACCCTAGTGTAGTCAATCGGCCTTAATCCACAAACACAAACACTTCTAATAGGAGCTCGTGTTATAGAAGTATCTAAAACCGAATTCTCTTTAAAGAAAATTCTCTTCTTTAAAGATATTTTTCTTTGAAGCTACTATAAACAATTTGAACGCTCAACAGCACGCAAAAATTTTCCTCAAAGTATTTTGTATTCAGTAGCAAAAATAAACTCGAAATTCCTTGACAACCGGATGTGGAATATTTATAAACATAATAATCGTTCAATACATTTTTCATTTTTTTTTGTTTTATTATTATTATTTCTGATGAAAAAAAAAAAAAAAAAATGTTTAGAGATAGAATTTCCAAGTAACCTTGGCGTGACGTTGTTATCACGTTCCGTTCAGCTTTATAAATACAGAATGGATGAAACGGTGGGAGGGAATAGAAGCAAAAATCTGAAAACAATAGGTGTTCATCACCTGTTGAATATTTATATGGCGGGAGGAATTTTGATATGCTAAACAAGACCCATATGCAGGTTTAGATGCGACGGTTGGGAGAGTTTTGTCATAACGGGAATGTGTCATGCAGAATATATTGAAGGATTTAATTTGAAATATTTTGCTGTATGCGACCCTTTTGTGTTGCAGGTGAAAATGCTATCTTTGGGCAATAGAAAAACATAAAATTCTCGATGATGTATATGATCGGTATGCTTATCTATCGTTTCGCATTTTTTTAAATATTTATGAAAAGCTCAATTTCCCAACCACAGTCCAACCCTATTAATGGATTGTATGTTAAAGGAATATCCCGTTTAATGTAATAAATTTTCTATGTACCAAACCATAATAACTTATTAGAATAAATTTTGGTGGCAAATTGGCTATTCCACTAAGCCGCTCGACTGAATCTAAGATCGGATTTTTTCAGAAGCCATGCCATTTTTAAGCAGTTAAAAAAAAAAAAAAATGATTTAAATCATCACGTCATGAATTTGAAATCAGAATGTCTTATAAATTCTACGATGCACTCTTAAAAAAAAATGGTTAACTACATGTTTAATTTTCAAATAGGGGGCAGAAATTTTGGTGCGTTAAGCAAACTTAGGATTTAACGGTCTGACCATTGTATACAGTAAATTTTGACTTAAGGGGCCATCTACATATTAAAACATAAGTTACAGTTTGGAAAGTTCAATGGCAGTATTTTTTTTTACTCACGAGGGTCGTTCAAAAAGCAGCCGTCATCTATTTCACAAAGAAACTTTATTGTCGAAAAAATTACACCATGGAATCCAGAACTATACGGCCTGCAATATTTTTTCACATATATACTTTTAAAAATTTGTCGCAATATTTCACCAAAACAAGGTAAAACATGGTACTAGAAAAGTTGGCTCCATAAGATGGTGGAACCTTGTTCCAACCTTTTGTGCTTCACCACAAAAGTATGGTTAAACCTGAGCACCAAATTTTGGAACAAGGTTTCATAATCTTATGTAACCAACTTCTCAAGTACCATGTTTTGGTGAAATGTTGCTTCAAATTTTTAAGAGTGTAGTCACCTCCGACATTTGAGCCCGACTAAGCCAACATGGGGCATTGGGCAGAAAATTCTCATGGGGCACTTTCCATACATATCCATTCAGTTAACAAATATAAGAAAGCCTACAACTATAGGCTTACTTAAGTTCCAGACTTTCCACTCTTGTGGATTCTTGGAACCTATTTTGCAACTGGAAAAGGGTGGATCTTTGGCACAGCCCAACATGATGATATTGACCAGACAGTCATCATTTTACTCAAATTTTTTTATTAAAAACCTTTTTCCCACTATAATTCAATAACATTTTTTAGAGAATTGTCTAAGCAGACAGCGAAAGAAATTTTTTTCCAGAAACAGCGTATTTCTGAAAAAGACAGTACCTCTAAAAACTTCGGCGCAACATTTCACTAAAACATGGTAAAACATGGTACTTGAAAAGTTGGCTCCATAAGATGGGGAAACCTTGTTCCTACCTTTGGTGCTCAGGTTTAACCACACTTTTGTGAAGCACCAAAGGATGTTTCAACATCTTATGGTGCCATCTCTTCTAGTACCACGTTTTACCATGTTTTGGTGAAATGTTGCGCCAAATTTTTAGGAGTGTAAGGAGCATTTCATTGGTAACATGGGAGGATTTGGATCCTCCCTTTAACTGGGGGCCAAGAGAAGCCGCTCCGCCTGTCCCTGCCTTAGTCTGGCTCTGTCTGTAATGGCATTTGTCGTAGCATGCAATCAAATTGAAGGAACCACTGTGGTAAAACTTCGTAACCAGTGATCACCCCATTGAAAACCGCCCTCTCTGGACTCCAAAACAGTATTAAGGTTCTTGAATCATAGGGCATTCACTTTTGCCACGGTGGTTTCTTGAAACTGATTGCATGCTACGACAAATGCCTCGATATCGCAGGCGACTGTGTGGAAAATTACATTCTTATAAATCTCTGCGCAACATTTCACCAAAACATAGTAAAACATATGGTACTAGAAAAGTTGGCTCCAAAAGATGGTAAACCTTGTTCCAACCTTTGGTGCTTCACAAAAATATGGTTGAACCTGAGCACCAAATGTTGGAATAGGGTTTCACCATCTTACAGAACCTTCTTTCACAAGTACCATGTTTTACCAAGTTCTGGTGAAATGTTGCGTCAAGTTTTTAAGAGTGAATAGTGCAAGATGTATAGTTCAGGATGCCATCGTGTGATTTGTTTTATCAATAAAATTTCTGTGTGAAGAAAAAGGACAAATTTACTTGTCCTTTTTGAGGTCGTAACGACCTTCGTAATACTTAGGCAATGCATTTCAAACAAAATAGAAATTGGCATATTTATGAAAAAAAAAATGTCCATACTAAAAGTTAAAAAAAAATAGTTCAAACATTAAATTTTTTTCCCTAAAATTGTAGTTGTTCTTTACTTGCTTTCAAAGTACTGTTATTACAGGCAAGCGCATACACTGCCGGGAAGCAAGGACGGGTACGAAGGGGAGAATCCATGCTGTCGCGTCCGTGCAATTTTGGGAACAAACGGGTTTTAGTCAATTATATACTAAAATATTTATTTTTAATAATCGCACTTAGAACCTAAATTTGTAAGAGCTTTTTCTTTTGCACATTGAACGCGCGTGGCATAAACCAATACCTAAGGAAATTTTAAGAATGACCTTACAAACGAATTAACAGCTGTCTTTTTAACCTTAAAATGCAATTTTTTTTAAATGAGCTGAAAATAAAATTGTAGCTTCATTTATGCTTACTCATGCTAGGAAAAAAATATATATATTTTTTTTTAATTTCAGCATGTAGTTTCCCAGAAAAATAATGAAAAAATTTCAAATTCGGTAAATTAGAATGTCCATACTATAGCTCTCATGAAACATAGGAAACTAACATAGCCTATTTCTACTTTATTTAGTCTTATTTAGTCTACTTTATTTAGTCTTTAGTCTATTATTTTATAATAGATTTGTATTTATTTTCATTTAGCAATCAAAAATTCGGACAGAAATTTGTTCATAGAACTGGATGCATGCGCTGTAAATTCATGCTTACTTGCTAAAAAAATAATGCTACCATACATTTTTAAAAACTAAAAATTATTTTTATAATGGTCTTATATTTATTTTAAATGCACATTTTAGACAAAGACTGTAAAATTTTCTTTTTAATACGGAAAAATGAGGGTATAGCCAATTGGCTACAGTATGCACTGCAGGGTTGATAAGAGAATGGGGATACGGGTCAGTACCCTTTAGAAAGACCCCCACGGAAGGCATCCTTCTTGGCTTAGATGCCTACTGTAGATAATCAGACGTAATCCCGCAAACAAACAACAGAAAGGGCGCAGTTTTGTTGTCCATCATGGGCGCTATTTTATCCAAGTGCGCCACTGATGAGGGACGAAGTTTTCTTGTGAGCCCCAAGCTCTACTTTATCTAGGTACGTCACTGATGAGCGGAAGAAGTTTTCATCTGTACCTCAGGCGTTACTTTATTTAGGTACGCCACTGATGAAGGAGTGAAGTGTTATTATGCACTTCGAGCTCTACTTTATCATGGTACGCCACTTACCAGTAGGTGAAATTTTCCTTGTGTGCCTTGAGCGTTATTTTAGCAAGGTACGCCACTGACGAGGGAACGAAGTTTCCTTCTACGCCTCATACGCTACTTTATCTATGAACGTCGCTAGCGAGGGTGCGAAGTTTCCTTGCGAGCGAAACTATCGCTACTTGATCTAGGTATGCCACGGATGAGGGGACGAAGTTTTCATCTGTACCTCAGGCGCTACTTTATGATGGTACGCCACTTATGAGTAGATGAAATTTTCTTGTGTACCTCGAGTGTTATTTTAAAAGGTACGTTACAGACGAGGGCACGAAGTTTCCTTGCTCTCCTGGTACGCTACTTTATCTATAAACGTCGTTAGCGAGGGTGCGAAGTTTTCTTGCGAGCGCAACGACCGCTACTTTATCTAGGTATGCCACGGATGAGGGGACGAAGTTTTCATCTGTACCTCAGGCGCTACTTTATGATGGTACGCCACTTATGAGTAGATGAAATTTTCTTGTGTACCTCGAGTGTTATTTTAAAAGGTACGTTACAGACGAGGGCACGAAGTTTCCTTGCTCTCCTGGTACGCTACTTTATCTATAAACGTCGTTAGCGAGGGTGCGAAGTTTTCTTGCGAGCGCAACGACCGCTACTTTATCTAGGTATGCCACGGATGAGGGGACGAAGTTTTCATCTGTACCTCAGGCGCTACTTTATGATGGTACGCCACTTATGAGTAGATGAAATTTTCTTGTGTACCTCGAGTGTTATTTTAAAAGGTACGTTACAGACGAGGGCACGAAGTTTCCTTGCTCTCCTGGTACGCTACTTTATCTATAAACGCCGCTAGCGAGGGTGCGAAGTTTTCTTGCGAGCGCAACGACCGCTACTTTATCTAGGTATGCCACGGATGAGGGGACAAAGTTTTCTTGCGAGCGCAACGACCGCTTAGGTACGCCACTGATGAGGAGACGAAGTTTTCTTGCGAGCACAAAGACCCCTTAGGAACGCCACTGATGAGGAGACGAAGTTTTCTTGTGCTCCTAAAGCACTACTTTACCTTGATACGCCACTGCAACTCGCTGTCAAACGTTTCTTGCCATTGACAGCAAAAACTAATCAAGGTACATTACATTTTAATTTGTTCTCGATCCCTTAAACCCAGCTCTTAATACCTTCATCTACAAGTGCTCAACAACAAAGAAAGCATTTTCATTTTATTTTCTCATCGTCCGAAAGAGCATTCAAACAGAGGTGCAGCAGATGAGTACGAAAAACTCCACCCATTTATTTTTTTTTTAACCCCCTCTGATTCCGAATCGTGACATAATTGTCCAAGGGCTGTCCGAAAAGGAGTCTGGCCTTGGGCCATTCCACGGACGAAACAGGATTCACCCATTCCATTATAGAGAGCTGTGTTCGTGCTTTGTTGCGGATTTAACAATGAAATCGTTCTTTTTTTCGCAAACGAGCAGTGTTGTATGTAAGGGTTGCGTAAGTGGATGATGGTGGAGAAAGTAAACGATGATGGGAAGTTGCATTTAGTTAGTTCAGTCGGGGTTTTCTGCCCTTTTTATGGAGTATTATGTTTGTGCGATTGGCACATGTTTACAGGACATTTTATAAATTCAATGTTCTTCTCAAATAAGTTTCTATTTATTCAACTAAAGCAATATTAGCATTCACAAAACGAAGAAAAAATGGTTGATATATATATATATATATATATATATATATATATATATTTAATTGGCAAGAAATAACTTTTTATTAAAATTTTGTCCCCAATTGTTGTTTTACATTTTGAGTACAAATTGAACAAGAAAGATAAATCATGCCAAATGCATGGATTATAAAACACTTTCCAACACAAAAATATTTTTGCGACAAATTTGGCGATGTATTTTCCTTAAAACTGGCGAGATTTCGAAGACAAGATAATGTTGTATTATTACTATAAATGCAATTTTATGAGACTCTATAAAAGACCTTTAATTTTTTTTTCAACGTTTAAACGAAGAATACATAAATTTTATACTCATTGTCTTGTGCTAGAAATGTATTAGTGTCTCTCAAATGCCACAGACTGTAATGTATTGGAATTCTTTTTATTTTCCTGTAGAAGAACTATTAATAATACAGGCATCATTGTCAATGGAGAGCATTATTTTGAGAGCCTTAATAATATATATGCCAACTTTGTTTTCGTTCAAAAAACCGAATATCTCTAAAATACGCTTTCAAGAATGACTGCCCATAAAGTGCGATGTATTGAATTTTTTTTCCCTGTAAAGGAACTATAAATTTTACTTACATCATTTTCAATAAGGTACATGGTACTGTACATAGAAAAAAAAACATAAATTTCGTACAAATCGATGTATACTTACAGCGGTTAGAACACTGGACGGGTGGACAGCAAAACAGACAAATAATCGAAATCATAAGCACCTTTCAAAGTTGTCGGTAAGTTAAAAAGATAAAAATTCCTCTTATACAACATAACGGTATCGGACAAACACGGAGAGCGAGAAATTTATTCTTTTAAGGGTTAGCACTCTAAAATTAATTTTCCACGCTCTAAAGAATCAAAGTTTGCAATTTTGCTCCATGTAAATCCATTAACCCGTTTTGGGTTGTAACGCATTAAAGGATTTTCGTCGGTCGGAGACCCCCCTCTTACTCCTAGGCAGATAGCCCTTAGCCATTCCTTAACAAAACACAATACACTAAATCGGTTAATTACAGAGCGAGTAACGCATTTTCAGAATTCCCAATGAAACTGTCATAGTTCAATATAATCACATTAGACATTTTTCGAGGTACTTAGGTATTATCCCGGCGGTCCGCCAAAACGAGAAACCTTATTGGAAAGTGTTAAAAAAGTCCGGTAATTGGGGACATTTTGTCATCTAACTGTAATCTCAAAGACGGCCTTGTATATATATATCTCAATATTTCCTTTTTCTTTCTTTTCATTTATTTTACTTCAAATGACAGTCATTATCTGATTTATGCCTAGTATCGCTTTTTTGGGACGACATTTTCGCTATCTGTCCAAAACGCTACATATTTATCCTAGCCTTTATTCACGAGTATTGAACCTCAACTCCGCAAAATATATGACCAAGTAGGATGATGAATTTTCAATTTTTATGCATAATGGTTTTAAAAGAAATCATCCCTTGTTCAAGTACTTTACGTCAGAAATTTATCTATTATTTTTGGCATTAGCAAAAGTCGAAGAAAGTCGCAAAAATAATGTAGGTACAAATGGGTTAATAATCAGACTAACACGACAGAAATAAAAAGGTGGAAAATGATAACCATGGGATAAGGAGGACTCGAACCCCATGCTCCACCGCTAGAAGACCGGTAGGGTAGACTTGTACGCAAATCCTCTCTGCACGGAGTCTTATGAAAATATTTTACAGACGGATACACGAAATAAAAATTCTTGTATGAGATTCAAAATGATTGCTCTTTTGAAACTCATCTAGGAATTTTATCGCCATTTCATCAACCAAAAAGCAATCTTATTTCTGAATTCGTAACCTTTTTATCCTTAAGAAACTTAACAATAGATGATGGATAATGCTTTTTTTTATGCAATCGGCCGGTTTTCAACTCGCGAATTTACATTTATATTGACATCCAAGACTTATTGTGTAAGTCTTGTTCATTTAACCCTTTAACGCGCAGTGTTCCCGCTCTGGGAACACCAAACTCTGACGTTTTGACTGTTGCGAGTCACGAAGAATAGAATTGATTTTTATAAAAAGAGTTGCGGGTGACATAGCTCCACAAGAATCCTTTAATTTTTAGCACGTCATTTCCCGTCAAAAAATTGTCACGATTATTTTTAACAGCACTGACATCTGCTGAAGAATGGAAGAATGCGAGAACAGCTGGATAGACTGCCCAATGCGGAAAAAAGGGCATACGTTGCCATCGCTCGACTTAACTACCAGCAAGATGGCGGACGATCGAAACGTTCATCGCGTGCCACAGGCTGTGCCGGTACAGCCAGCTGTCGTCAAAAAAAGGGTCTCTAGATCTGTGGCACGTGATGAACGTTTCGATCGTCCGCCATCTTCATAATTAAGTCGAGCTATGGCAACGGCTGCCCTTTTTTCAGCATTGGGAAAGGGTTGCGCCTCAAAAGGTTAAACAGCGACTTCAAGTAACGCAAACTTTATGGAAAACCAGAGAGGAAAAAAAAAAGTGGTTGAATCTTGGATACACCATAGCATTACGTCCTAATCTCAATATCAAAAACCATGCTGGTAAAAACCACGCCTCGCTCTCGGGAGTACCTCAGCGATTTGTCTGACCTTCGGGGTAATAGCCACTTCTTCTTAAAGAAGAGACAGGTTTACTCAACTTGTCGGATACCTGTTAGAATGTCGGGAAAGGCTTGGGAGTTCCAAGGCAAAAGATGAGTACAGTCTGTTATCAAAATATGATCGATCTTTTCGCTGTTGATGACTCAGGTCTGACATTGGACAAAGTCGAACGTTTCGTGGAACTGCTTGCGAGTTTTATGTAGATTGGAGGTACTTAGAGTAGATCGGTTTGAAATATTGTCTGAGACAAGGCCGTACCCAGAAAAAAAATTCGGGGAGGGTCCAAAAACTTCGAAGGGGCACCAAGCAGTTAAAAAGACTGAATTTTTGACAAAAAGACTTCATATCATTATTATTTTGTTAACAAAATTTTAAATTCGGGGGGGGGCGACCCCCTGGTCCACGCCCCCCCCGGTACGGCCTTGGTCTGAGACCCCCAAACTATGATCTAAGTCAATGATAATGCCAGGCCACCTGAATCACCACCTCCGAGACTAGAAAGCTTAACCTAAGGCTCTAGCTGACAGCTCAGTATACTCTGATGGCATATTCATAAATCTAGTTTAATAGTTTGATAATATGTTTTTACATTTAATTTATTTAAACGTCAGACATATTTTGTAAACTAAAAAATGATTATATTTTATTGATATTTCACTTTTATTTACTGATATTGAAATTTCACTTTTTAACGGTAATGATATTTATAATAGTTAGTTATAATTCATAATAAAATAATTTTTTTCACTGAAAATATATGTTTTGTTTAGTTCAACCAATTTTTTTTCTTCAGCAAATATTTGATTGGTACTATCTTAACTAAATAAAACATGGTAGATCAACATTGTTGATACAGCAAAATTATCCGGTTAAAATAGTGGCAACGAATATTTTATTTAATCGGACGAAATAATTTTGTTTTGTAGCGTTCCAAATTACTGAACAGTTTTAATGTACCAGATAATCAATTAAAAGATTAATAGAAATTCAAATTTAAAGTTTCCTTTAAAAATGCTCAGAGATGACATCAAAATTAAAGACATTTAGCTATCTAATTTTGATGGTGTTGTCCAAACTCAATAGATCTCTTTTGAATCAGGATTCGATCTGTAATTAAAGCTAAATTAGCAAGTCAGAGCAATCTATTTTATAGCTTTGAATATAGAAGCTTTACGAAAATTAGTAATAAACGTTTCCGTCTAGATTTTCCAATTTTTCACTTTCAGATTGATAAAATCACTGTTATTTTAAAGAAATATTTATTAAATATTTTCCAAAGATTCTGCTGGGTTGTCAGTATGTGAATTACTTTGATTTTTATTTTTCATCCGTCAGAAGGGATATACGTATGCATTCACAATTAGTAGATGGCTTGCGAGGTTGTGACTAACTGCATATCGCTTGATGACACACTACAGCAAAACAAAGGCGGCTGAGAGCTGGATGTAAGTAAACAGCAACAGCATCAAAAGCTCTCAACTCTGAAGTATCTAATTAGCTGCACGTGACTCTCAAGCGTTTATTCTCCGTATGTTTTACAATAAGAATGTTTATTTTTCTCAAACAACGAGACCTTTGACCATAAGCATAGAATGACCGAAAATTTGGAGGGACAGGGTCACATAACATTTTCGAATAGCTGAAGCAAAAAATGGTTTTAACCCTTTAACGCGCAGTGTTCCCGCTCTGGGAGCACCAAACTCTGATGTTTTGACTGTTGCCAGTCACGAAGAATAGATTTGATTACTATAAAAATAATTGCGGGTGACATAGCTCCACGAGAATCCTTTACTTTTTAGCACGTCCTTTCCCGTAAAAAAATGGTTACGATTATGTTTAACAGCTCTGACATCTGCTGAAAAATGGAAGAATGCAAGAACAGCTGGATAAATTGCCCAATGCTGAAAAAAGGGCAGCCGTTGCCGTCGCTCAACTTAACTACCAGCAAGATGGAGGACGATAGAAACGTTCATCGCGTGCCACAGATCTAGAGACCCTCTTTTGAGGCAGCCGGCTGTGCCGGTACAGCTGGCGTTTGGCAGTAGCGTTTTGAATGAAGAAAAAATCTTCAGAAAACTGTGTGTGAAGATTTGACAGAGTTGTGTCTAGTACACAATGCCTTAACCCAAGTACAGAGGCCATCTTTCACACGAGCTGAACTTTAATTGTTTGGTCACTGACGCATTAACGATCATTATGCAAAACTCAAAAGTAACTTATTTTCCCACATGATGTATGTTTCTTTAGAGCACCAGACAGCAGCGCTAGCTCGAATAGGTTGTGTTATCTAGGTTTTGAAGTATGAATTTTTCTCCTGATTGTGATGATGGCCTCTTCATTTCGTGTTTTGAAATCCACCATACGCAAATATAAAAATATGAATGAATAAGTAAAATAAAATTTAAAAGGCTTATTAAATATTTGGGAAAATGAGATTTCTATGCATATTTTTTCAAGCATTTCTAAAATAATTAAGGGATGCTTTCCCATGGTTTATCAGAAAACTCACCATAATAATAATAATAATAATAATAATAGTAATAATAATAGTAATTTGTTGATTCATCAAAATTTTGGTTGGCTCTATTTAAGATATATTTTTCTTCAATCAATAAAAAATTTTTTAAGTCAACGAAATATTTGTTAATTAACAAAATTTTCGTTAAAAACTAACAAAGTTATTTGGCTGAAATAACGCTAACCAAATTTTATGGAATCATAAAATTTTTGTTGAATTCAACAACAACAACAACAATAAAAAAAAATGCGCGTGGTAAATTTACATATGCATGAATGCTGTTTTTTACTTAGATTTTAGAAACAGCCTAATTTTGTTGCAAAATTTTGAAATAATCGAATATTTTATGAATACACATATAAAGAATGTTCGATTTTCGTAATGAAACGATTAATGACTTTTAGATCGGTTTTCTTAAACATTAAAACGTCCTTAAGAGGTTAATCTGTCGTACTTTCGATAACAGGAAACAACTAAGCGTTAGTAGAAGTCCGTGTACCAAAGCGGCCGAAGCTGGTTACATTTCTTTGCCTTTGTCCAGAGGGTATCAATCCGGCCCCATCTTGTAAGTAGGTCAATATCGAAAGTTTTACGAAAGCCGGCATTGGGCTTTTGCGGTGTAGAAAAAAAAAAGTGGAAAAGTTATGTTATCAAATGGTACAATTTTTTTTTCATTTTTCTTATCTGTTTTACTGTTTCCCCCTCCAGGTAAAAAAATGCTTAACCTCAAGGTCCTTATATTATTATTAGTGAGCAAATAAGTGAGATCATTACATTAATTAGGAATCCGGTTTAGGTGTATGGCTCTGTTCACCATTGCCTATTTTATACAAGTTTGTATTCCTCATCATAGTATTTTCTTTAAAATGTCATTGGTAAATTAATGTTCCTTCAATAAATAGTGCAGTTTTTGAGGAGTTCATAAGCGATTTAAATAAAGACTCAAAAAAAAAAAAAAAGTCAGAGTCACTTGTTCATAAACGATACCAAGAAAGTATGTGAAGAACCAAGAAAATCCGTATAACATTTTGTACAATATTTCTAAGTCAAAAACTGTTAATTCGATTTCTTTATCGATTTTCGAAATTCAATTACTGATTCATTTTCAGTGTTCACACTTGTCAACAGATGAAGACAATTTATTTGAATGCATGATCAATGTATATGCTAAATAAAATAAATTATTTCATCGGGATTGCTTTCACAAATATTGCAGTAGTGTGTAAACTAATATATTTCTGAAGAGTCAATCTACTTTTTAAGTTTTATGTCCCTGATTATCAAAGGATAGAAATTTAAAGAATATTTTTAATATTTCCAAATATTTATTGAGTATTTGTCAGCATCCAAATTTACGTTTAATAAATCTTGTCATATTGTCTATTTCTCACCGTTTTCTAGGACTGAGATGACTTATGCATTCATTGTTCGACAAATATGTGTAATTTCTACGTAACTATTTTTTTACAATGATTTATTTTATGCAACAAGTACGTTAATAATTGAAAGCAAATGGATATGGAATAATTTTACTGAAAACTTCTATAGATTTTCATGTGAATTTACACACACACATACTACAACATTTTGTTAAGTTAGATAAAAATTAAAATGTAAATATTTTTTAATTAACAATTGTATGATGTCATAACTAATAATGAATTATTTAATAAAGAAAATGGAATTTAATTTTGCCTTGAAGTTTCAATGTGTGTTCATATTCATTAGAAAATTTATAGATTTCAGAAGTATTACTTGAAACATTTGTCTACTTACGATGATGTCAGAATGTTGTTTGGCCTTCTATAATTTAGGTGGCGTTGGTACAAAGGCTACGAAATTGAACCCAAACTCGTCTGTAATAAGTATGATGCTAATTGTTGAAGGCGATAGTTGTAGACTAGTCTTAAATCGGGTCTAACTAGCCAATCAAATTTCAATGAAACGGTAGAATTACCATATTTATAATGCCATTTAATAGGCTGTTCGTGTTCAAACTAAATTCCGTTTAGAAATAAAATAAAAGGAAAACATCTGCTATTTAATTAGTGTAACCACTAGACTCGTGATGCCTCTAAGCCACCTTTGTCCTTTCGGAAGATTTTGCAAATTTCTTTTGATGGATTCATGTTTTGATTCACATATTCTGTAACACTGACCTGGGCGTTAGTGATGTGGCCTTGTTAGACTTTTTTTAACTCGATGCTAACAGATGTAGAACAAAGCGTACTGAATAATAATGAGGCTTACGCAGACACTATAATTAAATTGCATTTCTTTTTGGGACTACTGGAAGATAAACTTAACTGCAATTCAGATCAGACGAGGAAGTTTATATAAAGAGGCTTCACATAATTCAGAAGTTGCATAATTTCCAAGATTAGACAAGTTTGTTTTTCTATAAGTGATTGTCTCTCTATTTAATGACTAATAAAGGAAGCACGAAAATTCTCTCCTTATTTTGTTTCCTTCGTTAGAAGAGGCTTAAATATTAACTCAAATAATATCCAGACATTCCAGATAAATCATCTGTTTTCTTTGTTCTTGTTGCCATACAAAGTGTACTTACTTTTATTTTACTTTCCCTCCACATACCAGTTGTAAGAAAGTAAAATCGGAAAGGCAAGATAAGAAAAAAAAGTGAAGCCTCAACTGTAACTGATTTCCAATTCGGGTTCAACACGTAATTTTTTCTTACGTTGGGTTCCCTACTAGCAATTTTGCTGGGGCCATCATCGGCTGGCTACGTGGCCGGTGGTAGCCCGAGCAAAATTGCTAGTAGGGTTGATCATGAGGACTGAGCATATCGATGCGTTGGTCTACAGTCATGAACATCCACTAAGTCTAAGACAGGCAGCCATTGCTTGTCCTAGTAGACAATTTCAACGGCTTAGCCTGACAACTGAAATAGCGTCAGTGTTTTATAAGAAAATATTTGACCATCCCATTCTGAATGTCGGCAATGGCGCCTTCTATCGATTGATAGATGTTTATGTATTGTATCAACAAGAACATTCTAATTTCAGGATAGAGCGCCATCTTTCAGGGAATTAACCTTTCTTCGATTATGGGGATGGTTTATGTTTATATCTAAAGTATTGCACTCTACTGGATTTGGGAAGAACGAAGAATACTTCGTTTATTATTGAAAAACTATTAAATGTAGATAAAAGATGGCTTATAATTTTACTTCATTCTTTTCTCTCGAGCAAGCTGAAACAGAGCGTATGGAATCTCTCTGCTTTTCTAAAGCGGCTAGAAACTGCAATGGCACATAGAGAGTCCGATTGGCTAGCAAAATATGATAAGCACAGAAAACTCATGCGGGAGCTTGCTTCATACGTTTCTCGTGTAATGATGGTCGTTGTTGTTTCTTTAGTGCGATCAGTTAGGTCCAGCGCAATCTAAAAAGTCAGAAACTTTTTTTTAAAATAAATGAGTACTAGATGATTTGAGCGAATTTTGCGAACAACCCCTGTATCGTTTGCTTTTCTGGTGAGCAGTTATTCGCCAACGGCAGAAGTTGTCAGTGGACTTCATATCTCGGCAGCCAATCAAATTTGTCCTGTTGCAATTTCTAATCACCTGTATATTCCTTCCTTACTCGTAAAAGTACAAGTCCAGGGACTCTACCGCGATGTTACTGGAAAGTTTTCCGTAGCCAGTAAATCAACTCTTCTCCAACCATGACGTCACATTTTAAAAGATCATCTCTCTGTGCTACCACGAAGTTGCCGAAATCGTTCAAATTTCGGAATCACAATTGGAAACTGTTTCTTCCTGATAAAGTAAACATAAACGAAAAGTTCTTCCCGATATCGAGGAATACCAGACAAAAGATGGGTTTTATTGTATCTATCATGGACTGTAAAGCACTCATGCAAAAGGCCCCATTTCCTTGACAATCATGACTTTTCCCTCACAGTCTTTAAAACACACCCCTTCCTTGGTCGATGTCTCCCAACCTCACGAAAATTCTGACGACAGTGCCCTCGGTTGAAAAATTGTAGAAAAGAGGGAGAGGAAGCAGTGTGTTTTGATTGGTTGATCGGTCCCTGTTCCGACACTGTCGTAAAAGGTATAAAAAGTTCTCACTTCTTTTACACGCCATTAAGGATGTTTCACTTGAACAACTTTTGAATAGATTAGAAAAAAAATAATTGCGCTAGACTCGGAATTTTTTTTTATGTCTCTTTGCAAGTTGCACTGTGAACTGCCACTGACAATGAGCCTATAGCAGTACGAAAAAAATGCTAAACACACGGAATTTCGCGATATTTCCAAAAACAGGTCAATCCTCGGCCCATTTTGGAAGGCAATTTTTGTGCCTAGGATTTTTTTTTTTTTTTTTTTTTTTCTGAAAGTTGCAGGAGACATACAGCTTTACTGTTCGTGTCAGTTGATAGTGCATACGGTGAAGAGGCATTATTAATTTTTTCCAGTATTTCATTTCATTGGTCTGTTTTTAAAGCTGTGCAAAAGTCCTGTGACGACGATCGCTCTTCAGGTAGAACACCCTTAATCTTGGTAACACCAAACTGAGGATCGCGGGTATTTATCCAAAAAATTTGACTATGCGTAAGTGAAAACTGTCTATCACTGATACTCAGGGTGCGAATTGTCCTCTCCCCTGGAGAAAATGTTCATTTGAAAGAAAACAATCTCCAGGAGGGGACATTTGAAAAGAAAGAAGATATGTTGGGAAGGTTGTAAAGGCACCACTCTCATAATATATTAGGTATTACATGACAAATGCAGTCGCCAACATGTCTGGGAAGTGACTTAAATTCAAACAAAAGTCGACCCCCGATTTTCTATGCAGTTATATTCTTGCCTGTGTCGATTCTACGTCTACCCTCAAATTCGGCTCGCGGTAGATCAGTGCTTGTTCTTCCATTTCGCAGTTTTCTATGAAACCTGACCCCAGTTACAGAATGAGAAGTGGCATCAGGCATCTGTATATGTATATCTATTTCAAAGGGATGTTTGTAATTTGCTCCTTTGTCTAGTGAACAAAAGAATTTCTATTCTCAATACTTAAAATCCTTAGGTACTGTTGAACTTGCAGTGATGGAGATTAGTTTAACATTTGTCCAGCAGGGGGATAATAGTATCAGTACCACTGGCAGGGATCCATTAATATTTCACTAGGCAGGGATATTACATTTTTCAGTCGGAGACGATCCCAGTCATCCTGCTGATAAGGTCGTGGTAGGACCCCAGATACGATAACTTTTACGAGGAAAGCAATTCCAGAGAGTTCACTCATTTTCAAATGTATACAAAATAACGGGCTATCTTATTTGCTGCAAGTCAACACACCCCATTTAAGGAACAATACACTTAAAATTGTTCACATAGTTTCGAGATCATAAAACCAAAAACCCCTCTCTTTGATGAACTAACAAGATCAAGTTTCACTTTCGTATCCACATAAACATTTGTTATATCGTTGTTTTTTTTTTTTCTTCCCCACGCATCCACAAATGATTCATTCATTCACAACAATTGCGTTATATTGACTACGCTTATCGTCTACACTACACCCACAACATCAGCGACACGTGACTGTGCGTGAGTAAGTCAGTCTGCCAATTGGCTAATAGTCGGAAACATCGCGAAGAGACGATGGGTCATGTGTCAGTGCGGGAATCTCTTGACACTTAACTCTTGAAGCGACGAGACGTAAACAGTTCTCAGCAGAGATCGTCAGTGGGTCAAGTGCGTTCTGTACGCACGTTCAGCAGATGGAATGTTTTAGTGTAAAGGAGGCAGGTTCTTCTGTGTGTCAAGGCATTGCAACTAAAAACTCTGCAACCTTTTTAACCGCTTAAACATCGTATTATTTGTTTAAAAAAAAAAAAAAAGACGACCATAAAAGTGCCTATTTTTTATTATTCAAGAACTGTAAAAATAAATGCATGTACAATATATGCAATTTTTACATCTTTTTAGGGCGAAAGAAAGAAAAAAAAAAGTTAAATTTCTAGGAAAAGCCAACAGTTAGGGGTTTTGTGACTCAATGTGTAATTTCTAGTAAGCAGGGAATCATTAAAAATATATGTTCTAATCACAAAAGAATTTTATTAAACTTACTTCATAAAATAAATAGATATGTATTTATTTTATAGCATATTTATTTTATTTATATTATATTAATATATTATATAATATATAATATATATTGTATTGTATTAATATATTATATTAATATATTATTTTGTAGTATATTTATTTTAAAATAAGTTTTCTTTGAACATAAATAAAAAAAGTTATCTAACATTGCAAGATGCATATCACAAACATATGTACTTGAGTAGTACTACCATGTATTTAAAACGAATTTATATCTACAATTCAATTGAAAATAGTCTGGTACTGTCATCTTTTGTGTAAGATGAGATTTAAAAAAAAATCCGCCCATAAGAATTGAATCGCTCTAATCTTCCTGTGCATAATTATTAAACACTCTTTCCCGGAAAGATCACGGGCACGAGAAACAGAGGGAGAAAGCTGAGACCGCGATTTTGACGGGAGCGAGAAGGAAAGAGTTAACCCTCGAGGCGCAACCCTTTCCCAATGCTGAAAAAAAACCTTTTTTCAGCATTGGCAATCTAACCAGTTGTTCTCGCATTCTTCCATTTTTCAGAAGATGTCAGTGCTGTTAAAAATAATCGTGACAATTTTTTTACGGGAAATGACGTGCTAAAAAGTAAAGGATTCTCGTGGAGAACATAGAAACATAGAAACTTTGCAGGAGAATACACCAATTATTCACAAAATCAAAGTCGAAAAACTACCTGCTGCTTGTACACGGAATTAAACGCAAATATATATAATTAAAAGCGATGATTCTTATGCTCAATTTTCGAGTAATTATTCGCGCTTTCTTTAAAAATTACGAATGAAAGAAAAGTTCATGAGCTAAATATAATTTAGAATCTAGATGTATGGAAAAAATATACAGCCAAAATATAACTCAAAAAAAAATCAGAAAATTCATTAATGATATTTGATTTCTGTATTTTATAGACAGTAGGTGGTAAGTATCCTTACCACGGCCTTATAAAGGGTTAATACGTATTCCATACATCTTCTCAAAAACAGTATTCATGTATAAATCAAATTTCCTATGTTGATTTCATGCATTGTTTTTCATAAAATGTGAATCATATATAGCATGTAATAATAAGTTCTAATATCTCCATCGAGTTGTGGGATTTTCGAAAAATCCCACAACTCGAACAATTAAATGTGTACTATTTAATTATTCACAAAACCAAAATAAGAAGCATCGTTTACACACGAATACTGTTTTGAGTGGGTCTATTATTTATTCCCTGCATATTTATTTATTTCTCCTAAGCAAGTGCCCAGAAACCGAGAAAAGCTGAAATAGATTTAACCTCTTCTTTTTTATTTGAAAAATGTTAGTCCCAATTAAACTAAAATTCTTTGTTGAAAAATAACAGTTTTTCTAAAGGGTAATATAATTTTAAAAGAAAAGAAAAATGAAACAGGGCATGGTTGAATTTTAGCAAGGGAAAGAAAACTGTCCAAAAGTCGCAAAATTCAATTATTTAAACTCAGACATATTCAATGACTATACCTCAACGAAATGAAAGGTTATTTAGCTTCAGTGCTATCTACGCCATGGCCACTATCACTGTGTCAAATTGGATTAAGATCGCAAAGGCGGCCTCGGAGGAGTAAGCGACCAAAAATCGAAAAAAGTTCAATTGCAGTGCTTCGTTTTGTCTTCGCCTACGCTCATCAATGAATTCAAAAGCTAAAAGTAAAGTCTTCAGATTAAGTATTTTATTTATTTATTTATTTATTTAGGGAGTGGAGGTGGAACGATGTCTTTTCTACTTCACATATTGTAACAATAAAATTAACAAGATAGTTATTTGTTTTAATAAATTTAAGGTCAGATGAAAAGCATGCAAATGTTAATTCAAAATGCTTTCGACATTACCTCTTCTATGAGAGCAAATATCCACAATCACCAAAATTTCACCAAATATGATATCAATTTCCGTTTCTCTTGAACTATATCCAATGTCTGCCGCTATGTAATAAAAATTATTATTTTTTAACTACGTAGAAAAACTCTATACCAGTGTGTGGGACCGAGAAAAACAAGTGCATGGGCGGACAGACAGACTGATATGACGAAACTGCAAGTAAAGCATTGTATGGGCGGAATGTTCCAGACGTACATGTGAATGGAATAGCGGATTTCCAAACGACAGTTTCTAGACTCAGTGAAAAATGCTTGTGCACCGCTTTCATTATGCGATGATTTGTCTAGGTCAGTATTTTAACGATTAATCGATACAGAGAAGTTAGTGCCATAATGTGTGATTTATAATAATATGTTCTTGTTGTAGTCGGGACTCTATATTCAGATCTGTTTGCTTGGTTTCAAGAACTCATTTATAAATTCTCGTCAAAGTGAACAACACAATGACAGTTTTTGCTGGCAGAGAGAGAGAGAAAAGAAATTAAAACAACCAGGGGATGAGTGGGAATTGAACCCATGGCCGTCCTCTTAGGCAATTAGCGTAGACGAGGACAGGCCCTTAACCACTAAGCCACGGGATCCCCGTACAGTATAAACAAGTTTATAGTATGGTAATACCTAACTTAAAATACTGCGTCTGCTTCAATATGGCACAGTGGTTATGACGGGGAAAATGGTAGATGTCCGAACTGTGAAGGTCCCGGGTTCGGGTCCCACCGCGCTGCTGTCGACATAATCGTTCGGAGTTTTCCGTGTTTTCCCCCAAAACTAGCCTAAATACTGGTTAGGACCCCTTATAGAAACCCCCACGGAAGGCACCCGACCCCCTTGTGTTGTCCTTCTGACGTAGATTTATAAGCGGTTTTGTGCCAAGCACACAAATCCAAAATACATGTTACACGAACCCGTTGTTTTTTCTTATTATCCTTAAATCCGGCGGATGTGACAATTATTCTAACATTGAAGTTTAACTGTTTGAACCTTATTTAAGTGTGTGAGGCAGTTTCCATCGTGGTGGAACTATTACAGTTTTATTTGTGAGGTAAAGCAGAAATGGAGACGCACAATGCTTACTTAATCCTCTGATAATTTTATTTTTAAAAACATAATTTTTTTACATTATCATTCCTTACAGCAAATGTTAAAAATGTTCGCCACCATTTTTCATGAAAACGTGAACGCTTCTCGAACCAATTTTTTTGATACATTTCGCAACATTGTTGGTGTCACTGTGACGAGATTTCTTCAGTTACCGTTTGTCTGGAAAACACTATCTTTAAGATACCCCTTCCCCCCACACACACAAAAAAAAAAAAAAAACTCTAACGGGGTCAGGAATGATTAATAATAGAGAATGGTACTGTAAAATATTTGAATTAATTTATATTTTTATAAAATAAAATTATCACAGGATTAAAAGTAAACTTGCGTGTCTCCAAATTTCTTTACAAGAGTTTATTGTTACTTAATCCTGTGATAATTTACAAAATAAAATTATCGCGGGATTAAATATACTTGCGCGTCTCCAAATTTCTCTTCAAGAGCTGATTGTCACTTAATCCTGTGATAATTTATTTTAAAAAAAAAAAATTATCCCGGGATTAAATATACTTGCGCGTCTCCAAATTTCTCTTCAAGAGCTGATTGTCACTTAATCCTGTGATAATTTATATAAAAAAAAATATCCCGGGATTAAGTAAGCTTGCGCGTCTACAAATTTCTTTTCAAGAGCTGATTGTTAGTCAATCCTGTGATAATTTATAAAATAAAATTATCACGGGATTAAGTAAACTTGCGCGTCTCCAAATTTCTTTTCAAAAGTTGATTGTTACTTAATCCTGTGATAATTTTTAAAATAAAATTATCACAGGATTAAGTAAACTTGTGCGTCTTAAATTCTTTTTCACCTCACAAATAAAGTTGTAACAGTCCAACTGTGTTGGAAATTGTCTCCCACACTTAAACAAGGTCAAAACAATTATATTTCAGTGTTAGAATAGTCGCCACATCCTTCAGATTGAAGAGTAATAAGAAAAAACTAACAGGCACTCTTCTAAAATGATCACCTGTAGTTGCGATTTTTGCATTAATGGTTGAAACTACATATTAAAGGATGGAAATTAAACAGTCCTATAAAAATCAAAATAGAACCAACGGTTAAAATTACAGAATTATTTGATAGGTAAATAGGTGGCACTTCATCGATCTTTTAATTATTGTTTAGCAGTGACAACTTTCTGGCTCTTTAGAAGACACGGAAATAGATATTAACCAACTTTGCTCTTTTCCTAAAATACACAAAATTTGACATGCTCGTTCTTTTATTTTTCGTCTCCTTTTGTCCAGCAGCTAACAATCTGCTTCTCGATTTAAAAAAAAAAAAGAGTGAAACTGATACTATTGAAAATAAAGAAAAAGATTCTCGAGGGAGAAGAGCTGTCCCCTCTGCCCTGTAAAAAAAAAAAAAAAAAAAAAAAAAAAAAAATCTTATTTCTTTTTGAATTACGCTTTCTTCTTTTTTAGTACGCAGAACAAGAATTTTTTAATTAGACGATAGTTCGTTACAAAAACACATTTTCAATGACAATATATTTATTATGTGGCATTGGAGTTCCACGAAGAATTTTTACTGCCGTTGAAAATCGCATAGATTTCGAGAATCGCAATTGCTTCGTACGCATGGGAACTGTCGGATGAAATTGATGAAGGGTGTATCTGCACCGTGAAATCTGTTGTTGTTGTTGTTGTTGGAACATGTATTCGGATTTGTGTGCTTGTTCACGAGGAACCGCTTATAAATCCACGTCAAAGAAAGGACAAACACAAGGGGGGGTCAAATGCCTTGGGGGAGGACTTTTCTGGGTATCTAGCGCGTATTCACGTTACATCTGGAGAAAACCGCCCAAAACTCCAGACCGCTAGACCGACGGCCCCGCGAGAGGACAGAACCCTGTTCCTCCACTTGAGCCGTCTCCCAATGTCAGTGGCTTTAACCACTGTGCTACACATTGGTCGTTAAATCTGACCGCAGAGCAACAGTGCACAGTTTATAAGAAGTTAGATTTGCAAGAGAAAAAAGAAGAAAAAATTAAATAAAAAAAAAAAAGGATGAGTGGCAGAAGACTGAATATATTAAAAAAGAAAGTAAGTTAATTTGGTGCTAATGCATTTTGCCCGTCGAAAATTTTCCCCAATGGTTTTATTTTTCTTCCCCGAAAAGCTGCAATATATAGGGTGTCCCAAAAAGGCGGTAACAAGCTTCATTTCTTTATCAGAGATAAGCGGGCCATGTCAGTTGAAAAAATGTTTTTAAAAAATGGTAGGAAAGTAAAAGACTAAGTAAGTGTCTCGCGTCTCTCAAAATACCCAAAAAGCTTTGTCTCGTCTGACAAAATTCCTACGTTGTAATGTTAAAAATGTTCGTCTCCTCTCGCAAAAATCCCTACTCTCGTTCATTTACAAAAAGTTACATGTTTTAAATTTGTAAACGTACCCGGTACAAAAAAACAAAGAAAAAAAACATTCCCATTTAGTAAAATGTGCCAAATTCCAGCCTTTCACCATAAAGCTTCTCAGAGATATCTTTAAACAATGATGATCAGGGTATATGCATGATTTTTAATGCAAACGCTTAGACGGATAGACAGGCAAACGGAAAATATAAATATTTTTCAGATTCGCTGGAAAGTGTTAAAAAAAAAAAAATCAAAAAAGAAAACAAAGATAGGCGGAACAAATTTGCCAACATCTCTTTTCGCTTATTGAATTTAGCACTGAATGCTTCTCTGTCAAACAAACAAACAAAAAAAAAAAAAAACCGCCTAGATATTCAGACGCGAAAAGCAATCATCGTCTGGCTTAATCTTGTGTCATTTATTTTATCTCACCGCGGCGGAAGGAAGATCAGAAAATACTTGCCGCTCAGACATGTGTTTATAGATGGCGATCAGAAGCACTGTTTTTGATTGTTTTAATCCTTTTAATGCTCGGTGTTCTCGCCGTGAGGACACAATACTCTGACGTTTTGACTGTTGCCAGTCACGAAGAATAGGTTTGTTTCTATAAAAATAGTTGCGGGTGACAGAGCTCCAATAAAATCCTTTACTTTTTAGCACGTCATTTCCATTAAAAAAATTGTCACGATTATTTTGAACAGCACTGACATCTGCTGAAAAATGGAAGAATGCGAGAACAGCTGGACAGATTGCCCAATGCTGAAAGAAGGGCAGCCGTTGCCATCGCTCGACTTAACTACCAGCAAGATGGCGGATGATCGAAACGTTCATCGCGTGCCACAGATCGAGAGACCCTTTTTTGACGCAGCTGGCTGTGCCAGCTGTCGTCTTCTCGAAACTTTAGTAAAGAATTTTTTTTTAATTCTTTATGCAATTGTTTAAAAATGTTAGCATTCAATTTTTATTTACAATCGAAACTCTAGTAAAGAATTTTTTTTTTTTGTAAAAATATGTATAAGTTTAGCAGAATTTCGAATAAAACAGCGCAAGAAAACATACATATAAAAAAGTAAAAGTAATAAAAATTAGTTTTGTATACTTTTAATGAAATTTACTTTTGGAAAGCGGTTGAAGCTCTCCCACTGCATCCGTATCAATTTTATTCATTTATTTTTGAAGTTCCTAGTTGTATTAATGATTTTTGAAGCTAAATTAAATCAAACAATTTTATACAGAATAGATGTTAATGGTTCTGTGAAATTTTTAGGAGGAAAATGAAGGAAATGATGATGATGATTTTTTAAATAAAAAATAAAATAAAAATCTGGTTATTCAGAATATTATAAAGACGTTCTAAAAGTTAATATTGCATAAATGAAATTGAGAACCTATTTTTAAAAACGAATGTATACTCACAGCCAGTAAAAATGTCTTAACTTTGCTCTTTATTTTTCATGATCGAAATTATTCCTAATTTCTCAAAATTTGCAATGGAAGAAAAGAAAATAAAATCCACAATTACGTTAATAAACAATGGAAGAACCTTAAAAGTCCATTTTAGTTAGAAATACATAAATAGGGTATCTGGCAGGGGTAGACGATTCATGTCTGGACTGCCTGAGGAGTATTTCTGAACACCGGAAGAGACTGAAAAATCATCAACTTGTGTTCCAAAATTACGTCTAGGAGGCCATGTGGTCGGCAAGAAGAATGCAAACTGGTATTTTTTCTGTTGCCAAAAATTGCAGCGAAGATTTCTTGAATAAACAGTTGTCAGGAATATAGGAAGTTTGTTTAAAGGGTGGAGTTAGGAAGAATAACTTTGTAAATGATTTTGGTGAACTTGCTAGAAACTTGGAAAAACCGTTAATTGAGTAAAGAACTCAATTAGCGGTTGAAGATGAAGAAGCAATAGAACAATAGGGATAATACTGGTTAATTAGCGGTGCATAATACAGTGCCAATACAGATTTTATAAATGAAATATTTTTAATTTATTCAAAGTATTTAACAACTTTAATGCTTTATTAGAAATTTTTTGAGTTATGGCCGCAGTAATTAGTAAATAATAGTGTTTTATTGAAAATATTTTCAATATTTTTGTAGTTTTGAATAAGTATTAACTTATTGATAACATTTCCAAATTATCCACTATGTAATCAAAGATTAATGTTTTGCAGTAAATATTTCCAAATTATAAACCGTTATTGGATAAATAGTGTTATCAATTTGGTAGAAAGATTTCCAGCTTCCTACATAATAATGCATATTATATTAGTGAGTAATAGAGATGAGGCGAGCTCAGCCCGAGCCCGAAAGCCCGAGCCCGAGCCCGGGCCCGACTCGGGCGGGCTCGGGCTCGTGAAAAATTTCTCCTTTGTTGAACATACTCCTTGAAACAGATTTTAAAAAGTGATTCATGGGATAAATAGACGTACTTATTTAAAAAAATAGCGGCACGGGGAACTAGAAGGTGTGTGAAGCTCTAAAAATTATTGTATCCTATTAATGAAGTAGTTAATTTTATTTGTCTTTAGCTGAAATTTCGGGCTCGGGCGGGCTCGGGCTCCAACTTTAATAATATTGCTCGGGCTCGGGCGGGCTCGGATTAAAAGTCATCGGGCTCGGGCTTCAAAAAATGAGCCCGAACTCATCTCTAGAGTAAGTGTTATTGGAAATATTTTCATTTTATTTTCCGCTATTGGGTAAATATTAATGTTTTATTGGTAAAATGTGCAGCGCATATCCAATTTTTGATAAATATTAACTTATTAATTTTAACTTTAATATTTACAGAGTATTTGAAATACTTCGTGTGATTGAGAAAAGTTTTGAGGGGGGGGGGGAGAAAGGAAAACAGAGGGCAGAACTTTTGAAAAGATCTTTTAAAAATTTAATTCCATTAGATGTTAAGAAAAAACTTTAAAGAACTGTGCTATGCTCTTTTACAAATATAAAACCTATAAGATAGATTCAGGATTTTCTTTTTTAATTATGTGATTTTCGAACAAAGTTTTAATAAGGAAATTTCTAAGCAGTGGCTAACTGAGCTTAAAATCCTATTTCATACTAAAACTGATAGAAAATCTCCTATAGTTACTATTTTCATTTCGTTAAAAGCTTAGAAGAGGGTTGAATGTGACCAAATTATCAAATATTCTGACGGAAAGATTTTAAGATACGACGCTTTAAAAACGAGAAATGGAGTTGCGTTGAAGAAATCTCAAAAATTAGTAAGTAATGTTCATTCAGAACGAACTGTTTTTGAAAAAAAAATTTCTCTTCTATTTCATGATGTAACAATCGTTTCCCTGTGGATATTATTTCCGCTCTTATCACAATATTCGCAAAACAAAATCCATAAATCATTGAATAATAATAAAAATTATAGGCCAAATTTTGAAAAAAATAGCTCCGAGGTGCATAACTCCATGTTTAGAACTTCCTTGTACCAAATTTGGTATTTCTACGTGTAGACGTTTGTCCTAAACGCCACCGACAGACAGAGAGACATCTTCTTTTATAATAAATACAGATTTAAATCCTCCATGGAACAGCACCATAAAGCAGTTTATTTATTTCAATTCAAAATTATTAAACTGTGTAACTTGAAGACGCTGTTTAGAATCGCACAAATTGTGAACATGACAAATTTTGAGGCAGAATTTATGAATTTCAGGCATTTCTTAATTTATGGAGTCTAGTGAATATGGAAGATGAACCCCATAAATTTTCTTCCCCCCCCCCCTTACGACCCAATGTCTTTGTTACCACCCACTGGATATGCTTCGACTCCTCCTATCAGTATCCAAGTTATAATGGATACGCAGTGCTTTCCTTCTACAGCAGAAATCCCAGACAAGGAATGCTCATTGTTAGCTCTGTCACGGTTCACTTGTTAAACAGGTTTAAGTGAAAGGTTCGCTGTCTGAAGATGCTTTGAAAGAAGTTTTAAGGAAAAGTGTGTTGTCGCCGTGATCGTATAGTGGTTAGTACATTGCGTTGTGGCCGCAATAACCCAGGTTCGAATCCTGGTCACGGCAAAAGTACTTTTTGTTCCTTTAACGAGTGAAAATTGATGCAAAATTAATATTTTTATAACTTATTCTTTCTTCACTTTTTTTAATAAAGAAAAGATAAAAACAAGAAAAAGCATTAAATATCCTTGTCTAAACTCCGCATAAACTTTGATCACGAGGAAAATTGAGCACAATTTCAAAAATTGTCTCGTATCTTTTTCTTCCCACCCCTATTTTTTTTTTTCTTTTTTTTTTCTTTCAAGCAAATAAAACATTAGCCATATACCCTCAGACTCGACATAAACGTCACACCTCAAATGAAGGAATTTTAATTTTTTCTTCAAGCAAATAAAACATTAGCCATATACCCTCCTCAGACACGGCATAAATGTGACATCTCAAATGAAAGATTTTTTTTTTTTTTTTTAAACTCTACAAGCAAATAAAATATTAGCAATATAAACTCCTCAGATTCGGCATAAATGTCACATCTCAAGTGAGATTATTATTATTTTTTTTTTTTTAATATTTCAAGGAAATAAAATATTAGCAATATACCGTACTCGACATAAATGTCACATATCAAATGAAAGATTTTTTTTTTCTTTCTTTTTTGCGTATTCCACTTGAAAACGGCAAGTAAAGTACGCATTTGCAGGTAATTTTTAGAATAACAACCTAATTCCTAATCTCTGTTTCAGTAGTAAAGAAATTATACCACATTACACGGGGACGTAGCCAAGGGGGAGGGGGGGTGCCATGGGGGTCTGGGCACCCCACAAAATTTTGGATTTTTGTTAATTGAATGTCAATAAATCAAGCATTTTTGTGAGATATTCTGTCTTTTTCACCTTTGATCACCCACCGAAATTTTTTTTCCCTATGTCCCAGTCACATTACAGTCCACATTGAAGAAGATATTCCACAATACGAGTTAACACACGAATTGTTATATAATTGAGTTAAATCTTAAAAGTGATTAGAGAAATCTACTTATAATTATAACTTTTTTGACTTTAGAAATGTGCGTTTATCTCAAAGAAAATTTTGTCGTAATTTGAAAGTGCAATTGACTAATTTCCAAAGAGCTTCCGATAAGTAAATATTACGACCTAAACTAACACAGTCGTCATAAAGATATTCAGTCTTAGTTAAGGATTATTAAGCGTTTGTGTGTTTGTGTTGTGGCAAGCTTACAGGAGGGGCGCCTTGGTCGCGGGACATTTTAAGGGGTTCTCACGGGTATTCACGTTGCATCTAGAAAAAAAACGCACGAAACTCCAGACCATTAGGTCGACGGTCCGCGCGATAGGTCCGAACGCGGGACCTCCATCTTCCAGTGTTCAGTGTTTTATAACCTTGGCCTACTACTTGCTTATAGTACACAAGTCCACTATCAAAGTAACTGGTTATAGAGTCATAAGTAATTATCTAATCTTTTCAGTGATGTTGTACTCAAGTTTAACTTAAAAGTTAGTAATTTATATGCTAACTGTAAGTATTTATTTAAAAACCAATATTCCCCTACTTTTAATTAATCCCACCACAAAAAAGAATTATAAATAATTTGAAGACAATTAAAAAAAATATATTTGATTAGTGACTGACAGTTTTCAATTTTTAAAAAGCTTTTCGCATCTAACATTCCAAGTTTAGGGAAGGGGGCTTTAGCCCCCATAGCCCCCTCCGTGGGTGCGCCTATGCTAGGAACAACATTAAAAATAAATAAAAAAGGTGTTCCAAACAGCTGGTAACTCGCTTTAATTCTTTATCTATTAAAGATAAGGGGGCAATGTACAAAATAAGGAATAAATACTGAAGAAATGTTTAAAATAAGGTAGAAAAAAAGAGTAAGTTAAAAAAACTCATGTCGATAATTTTCAAAAAGTTATACTTTTAAAACTTGTAAACGATCTCAGCACACACACACACAAAATAAATAAATGAATAAATAAAAATAAAAATAAATATCCCAGTTAATAGAACAGGCCGGTTGATTCCTGCTTTACGGTGCTTCTTGGTACGTTTTCAAAAATATTCAATTTGGCGCGTTTTCCCGTCTTGTGTCAGAAAATAAATAAAAGTCGCCAAGGTTATCACATTAAACTTTTTATCGCCTCGTTGGCTAAGAAGCACCGTAAACTAGGATTCAACCAACATGCCCCATGCACTAATCAAGTGACGCACAAAAAAATTTTAGGGTATAATTTTCACTATCAGAAATATGGAAATTAAATACTATATGCTGGCTTAAACCACTTTCCATTGGCTCTCGAAGGGAAAAGAAAGCAAGTCAGATAATTGTGTTTCAGGTGACGTATAAAATTATGAAAGAAAACATTTTTTTTTTTCACTCTTGCAATAAATGTTTATTACATTCGAATTCATGTCCCCAGAGCATCTTCGTCTGAATATATTGCTGAGACGTTTTATGATGAAAGGTTGAAATTTTGCAGATTGCCTCGCTAGTGTATGTGGCATATTTTACTAAATGGGATTTTTTTTGTACGGGGGTATAAAAATTTAAAAACTTTCAGGAACTGAACGAGAGGATTTTTTTCTTAATGTAGTCTTATTTCCTACCTAATTTTGAATATTTTTTTAACTGGCATCGCCCACTTATCTCTAATAGATAAAGAATCAAAGCAAGTTACCACCTTTTTGGGATACCACCCTGTATAAGGAATATGTTGTGAAGTGGGTGCAAGATTTTTTAGTTACCACTGGTGACTACACTATTACCCCAATTTATATTCAGCATTATTCCCACTGGTCTTCTACTTGCTGCTTTTCTTTTCAGGAAATAATTTTGAGGCAGTTCCAAAAGGAGTGAGGGTTTTACATTCTGCTGTATTTCCCTTCTCCTGCTATGCTTCTCCTCACTTCCTTCAAAATCCCTTCAGGAGGGAGCGCGGGCGGCAGGAGGGGCAGCAAGAAAGGTTATGCCAAAGAATATGGTTATGCCATGAGCAGGACGAGTGAGGTGTCAGCAGCATTCCGGTTGCTTCTATTTCTCTTGCTCATTGCCAGCGGAAGTGGACTGAGTCTAAACGAGGTATATAATAACCAGTTCTAGTCTTTTGATTATGCATATCGGCAAGGGATGCTTACAATTTAGTGTAATTTCGTAACGACACGTGGGTCCTTATTTGGTAACGATGGAGAGAAGACCGCCTACTCTTTTAACACAGTCCTATTCTTGTAACCGCAGTATGGATGAGAATAAAATTAAAAAAATTAATAATAATAATTGGGGTAAACCGCAACACATGTATGTCAACATCTAAAACCTAAACAATCTAAAGTTACATTCAGATTTCATTCATCTCAAAAACCGCAAAATGACGAAATGGATTAAACGACAATCTCTTAACTGTCAGTATGGAATAAGAGCAACGTCAAAATGGATCGATGTCAAAATTTTAAGCCTAAAGATGAAACTGGAGAAATTTGTGTATGATACAAAGAAAACAGATTTTCTGATCATTGTAATATTAGCCATTGATTTATTTTTATGAAAAGTATAAATTCCCGTACTTACATAAAGTTTAATATCAAGAATACGGATTTAATAAATTTTATCCTTATGTAAAGACAGAAGGGTAAAAAATGAAATAAGTAAACACCAATTTTGAAGGTTCAACTTTCCAGTCATTCGCTATACTACAAAAGCGATGAAATTTAAAGACTTAACTACCCGAAGGCAGTTTACTTCGATATATTTAATGCTCATTTTAAATCTTAAATAAATTAAATGAGATGAAGATTAAATACGTAAATAGTTCGTTAAAAAATGCAGTTAATGTCATTCGCTCTGTCACGATGTGAAAAAATAAAATAAAATAATGAAATAAAAAATAAATAAATAAGCATGGTAAAAACTCTTTTGAGCGTGTCAGAACTGTCCAAATGCAGTTTACTTCGACTTTTTTAAAGCATATTCTTTAAAGAAAACACGCTTATACTCAGCTAACTTCAATCAAATTTTATCTTTAAGAAAATATGCAGAATTAAGTGAATGGGAAGATAGGGGCTGAGTGACAAAATGATGAAAAATTACATAATTGAATAGTCCTTCCAAATTTCCAACTTTAAACTAATTTGCCACGTCACAGCACCAAAAAAAATTTCATGACAGAACTATCCAAATACATCTTCATCCATGTTTTTCGTTCCTTTTTCTTTCTTTCTTTGATTTTTTAAAGTAAATTATTTAATGTGAAAACACGTGTACTCTTGATTTAACCTAAATAACGCTCACGGGATAATATTTACATAAATATATTCCCCAGACTTACACGGCCTTAATCCCACAATGAGAATTTCCGCTTTTATATTATCTAATTAAACACACAGTCTTGTTGCAGAGAAACTATTGAAAAAAAGAATTAGCAAAGCGAAAAAGAAATGAAATACACACAAACATTACTAAACTCAATTGTTGTTTCCAGCATTCAAACCAGCGTGGGTAAATTAAGATGGACGTACATATGAGAAAAAAAAATGAAATAACATAAATTATAGTATAATAAAAGAAGCTAGCTCCCGCGGCTATATAACCCTAATATGACATACAGTTTTTGTTTTGAAATTGCCTAAAAAAATCTTGTTATGTTAAATAAGTCATTACGATATTAGTAGCCTTGAAGACTCACAGAAATTTTTTGTTTCTTAACTGTCGAAGGATGAAAATAATAATATAATAAAAAACTTCAATAAGTAATTAAATTTGCCACAAACTGCACAGCTGTTTCAATGGAATCTGAGATCGTTAATGTGTATTTTTTTTTCTTTTTCATTGACTAATCAATTAAGAATTTTAAAATAAAAGTATATAAACTTTAAAAATTATTTATTATAGGTGTTTATACAGTGTTATTTATTTTTATTTGCCTTTAACAACTGCATTTTGGGTAATTTTTTTAAAAATTATTACTATACCGATTCCTTTACAGTGAATTTTGGTGTTTAAAAAAATATCTTTTCTGAATCTTTCAAAATCTTTATACAAAATCTTTGCACGAAATTTATTTAAAAAAATCTTTGCACAAAATGCTCTTTGTAGAAATAAAAATGTACATTTCATCAAGAGGTAGAAAAGATCTCTCATCGTCATCAACAGTGAAAAATTCGCCAACTCCAAATAGACAAGGCAGCAAAAGTACAAAAAATAAACTAAAATTCAAAAGCACAGAAAAGTAATTTAGGAAAGTTATCATCCACAGGGATAAAGCTATCAAAATGGTTATAAACTTTCGGACAATTGTCGCTGCTTCTGTTAGGCGGCCAGATGCATATGCGGCTGCAAATGATCTGTCAGTATGGGCGCCCATACCTATGGGCAGGTAGGAAGCCACCCCCTATCTCTCATATTACCGTTATGATTTGCGTACTGGTGTAATGTAAAAGTGGTTCAATACTGAAATATAGTATCTTTATCCTTGACTTGCCCCCTTTCGTCTACAAACAATCAAATGGGCGCCCATGACTGGCAGTGTTCTTGCAAGTAACTGATCTGTGCGGAAATGTTGCCACACATGAAAAGGGAATAAAATGAAAAATAACTAGAATAGAACTAAAAATCAGAGTATTTTTGAAGCGCCAGTTAATTGAATATTTTTAGTTTTAAAAATTTCCATTTTCTCTACTTTAGAAGCTTTGAAGGAACATCGGTTTTTGCTGGTGTTTGAATTTAACAACTTAAATGGCAGCAACGGATTCTGCTACTACGGTAACAGTCAGAGCCTGATTATCGCACGGGCATGCGGGGCAATAGCCCGGGGCTCCGGAAAAATAAGGGCCCCCAAATCTTCCGATTTATTGTTATCATGATTTATTACATATTCATAAATACTACAATAATAAAATTTTTGCAACTAAATTTCCTTTGTAATATCTATAGCATAATTTTTGACAATAAATGGACTTAGAGATTTATTTATTGTTCTAATTCAATCGTCTTTAAGACTCATGGACAGGCGCGTAGCCAGGAAAATTTTTCGGGGGGGGATATGAACTTATATGTGTATAAATAGACGGAATTTCATCACTAATCGAAAAATTTCAGGGGGGATATATCCCGATATCCCCCCCCCCCTGGCTACGTCCCTGCTCATGGATCAATAAAACAGAATTTAGGAATTTTTGGAAACGTATGGTATGACCATATATATATATATATATATATATATGCTTATTACAAAATATCCATTTGTTAACATTCTTTATTTCATGATGAAGGAAAGAAAATTTCAAACTTTTTAGGTGTATGGAGAAAATTTTTTGGAGTGAGGAACTTTGCTCCCGTGCCTCGTAATTGCCATTCTTTGAATTATCGTACCTAATAATACAAACGGGCTAAAAAAGTATATAAAATCACTTTTAAATACATAGTCTTGTTCTAAATAAGTATAAATAAGTAGGTAATTTTGAATTCAATTGTATTCCTTAAAAATGTTTTATTTTTATGTCGGGAAAATGCAAGAGCAAACAAAAATAAGTTAAAATACTTGTGATAGTATAGGGGCCCCAAAATAACCTGTTTCCCGGGGACCCCGTCCACCTATGATCAGGCTCTGGTAACAGTAATCTTAAAAAATACATAATATGAAATTAGTTATTTTTATTTTTAAGAGAAGATGAAGTGTTATTAAGTGCAGTTTTCATAGGAATTGAAAATTGTTGCCAGAAGATTGCTATTTGCATGCGCAGATCGTAATTGAGCAGAGAAAGCGTCACCTTAAGTTGGATTACTTGAAACAATATGATTGGCTACTGCGATACCTCATCTTCAATTTTGATCTATGTTCAGAAGAAGCTAAATCGTGCTCTTCTACTTATTTTCTTATTTGATGAGGGAGGGGAGGTAAGTAAAAGGTGGAAAATAACTACATACGTCTGTTGCAAAACTCCAACTCTATCATAATTTGGAATTATCTCCATCAGCCATCTTTACCGACAAGAACAATTTTCTGGCATCATTCATTTGAATTTTTTACTTGATTCAGTTTGTGAGGAAATATTTAGCGATAAAATACTTTTTTGTTGTGCAGTAATAACTTAATGATCCTTCAATAAATCACGTGGTCTTCCACCAATAAAACAAAAGGCGACAAGGAAATTTCAAATTTGCAAAGTGCGCAGCTCTCGAACTTGACCCTGTTTCATTTGCGTTTCAAAACTATTTTCGAAAATTAAATTAATTAGTCGGCTGAATTTTCACGTGATCGGTATTTTTGTTTTACCTCTACAGTTTTCAACAACAACATGTCGAAATTGTTTAGCTGTTAATCATCACCACTTTTTAAAGTGTAATACTTTTTTTTCAAGCACTAAAGCGTTATTAAATACAAGCCTCAAAAATGCGTGATGTTTTTAAGTTTCACTTTTCAACTTTTAAAATATATTTTAAAAATGTTTTTATTTATTTATTATTATTTTTATTTATTTTATTTTTATATTTATTTTATTTTTGTTTTGAATTATTCAGAGTATTATTCCTTATATTTTATGTTTTTATGTTGATATGCAGGTTGTAAACGACCCTATTTTAACGTTGTCCACAGATACTGTTGATAACAGTGTGAAATTTTGTGTAGAACGTAATGAAGGTACGGGAATTTGTTTCAGTGAATAAAAAGAATTAGCTCAAATGTTCGCCGCCAGGGGACGTTCTTTAATGAATTACTCATTTAGCATACATTTATGATAGTTTACAAATATTATTACAACAAAACATGTTCAACATGACGGCCATCATTATCAGCTACCATCTCGAATCGTAAGAGAGCATGTTTCACAGCTGACCGCAGTGTGTTCGGGTAAATGTTACAAACATGTTGTGAAATGCTGTGTTTAAGATTAGGCAAAGTTCTTCGATTATCACGACGTACCAAATATTCAAAAATCCTCCAAAGCCGAAAGTCGCATGGATTAAGGTCTGGGGACCGCGGAGGCCATGTAACGCCCCCTGGTGGCTAATATTTGAACTAATTCTTCTTTATTCGCTCAAATTCTCACGCCTTCATTATGTCCTACACAAAATTTAATAACTTTCTCAACAGTAGTTTCCTCTGCAGACAAGTTTAAAATAGGGTCATTTAATTTCGGACACCGTGTATTTTCTACATTTTTAACTTAAGGAAATGTGTGGACAGTGCGGGACCGTTTCACTTTTCAAGAATAAAGGGAGAGTATATCATGTCTGTTTCACTTTTCAAAAATAAAGGGTGAGTATATCATGTCTGTTTCACTTTTCAAAAATAAAGGGAGAGTATATCATGTCTGTTTCACTTTTCAAAAATAAAGGGAGAGTATATCATGTCTGTTTCACTTTTCAAAAATAAAAGGAGAGTATATCATGTCTGTTTCACTTTTCAAAAATAAAGGAAGAGTATATCATGTCTGTTTTACTTTTCAAAAATAAAGGGAGGGTACATCATACCGAGATGAAAACTAAGGTGAAAAATCAATATCTTGAAGAAAAAGAAAGTCTAGAAAAAGATCGTGAGCGTGCAAAACAGTATCATGAAGATCCTAACAAGAACTAAAGATGTTGAATCTATGGAGGAATATAAACAACAGCTTCTTATGTTTTAAGCTTATTTTTTAAATTAAAATAGCATTCTAGTGATAGACAGAATCTAGAATTATTCCAAATTTTTTTCTTTGTATTATAATGATAAATAAGAATCCTACTACTATATAGTTATGTTGATCCCTGACTTACTCTGTAACCATTCCGGGCAACCACTTCAATAGAAATATTTTACCACCATTATTCCAGGAAGATTAAAAAGCTCAAAAAGATTAAAAAGCAGAAAAAGCATCATAGCACCAACACCGTTTATACGATCCGATTGAAAATTTTCATATTTGTGTACAAAAATATAAAAAATAATCTGTGCTACCTTAAAAAACTGAAAATCCACCGGTTCCCTCATTTTTAAGTGATTTTTTGCTATTTTCAACTCCCTTTCATCGGCATTATCAATGAGTTGGGGATCAGCGTAACATTGATTTTTTTTTTTTTTTTTTTTTTTTTTTGTGTGTGTGTGTGCTATGGCACGCCTACACGAGGAGCATCTGCCTACGATAGGGCGAGTGTGCCTTAGTTTAGAGGACTTTTTAAGGGGTTCTAATGCGTATTCACGTTACATCTGAAGAAAACCGACCAGAACTGCATACATACCGTTAGATCGATAATCGCACGGTAGGCACGAACACGGGACCTGCACACTTTAGCCGTCTACCATAGTCAGCGACTTATCCACTTATCCCAGGGCCTTGCTGGGGCCTTAATTGGATTGAAGATTTATTTATTTGAATTTATATCTAAATTTATCTATTTATTTTTAATGAAAGAATTTACTGCACATTCAACTACAAAGAACATGCAAAAACCACCAGAATTATTTACAATTACACACTACAAAAGATGTATAAAATTACCCATTTGCAAATACCCAGTTACTTTATTTCTCCCTTTAACCCTTTAAAGCACAGTGTTCCCGCTCTGGGAACACCAAACTCTGACGTTTTGACTGTCGCTAGTCACGAAGAATAGATTTGATTTCTATAAAAATAGTTGTGGGTGACATAGCTCCACGAGAATCCTTTATTTTTAGTACGTCATTTCCCGTAAAAAAATTGTCACGATTATTTTTAACAGCACTGACAGCTGCTGAAAAATGGAAGAATGCGAGAACAGCTGGATAGATTGCCCAATGCTGTAAAAAGGGCAGCCGTTGCCATCCCTTGACTTAACTAGTGACGACAGCTGGCTGTGCGCGAGCACAGCCAGCTGTCTTCAAAAAAGGGTCTCTAGCTCTGTGGCACGCGATGAACGTTTCGATCGCCCGCCATCTTGCTGGTAGTTGAGTCAAGCGATGGCAACGGCTGCTCTTTTACCAGCATTGGGAAAGGGTTGCGCCTCAAAGGGTTAAATAATAAATTAGAGTTACATTGTAAACTAAATCACCGAATGACCATGATATTCATCTTTTTCCAAAGACGGCCTTGAACAATGAACTTTTTAAACAGAGACGAGCCTTGAGACTTGCCGCCTACACCATTAACAGCCTGATTAATAATACGGTGGTACTGAAAATTATACACCTGTTCTTAAAAAATATATAAAATACGCCACACTCTGTAATTTGACTAATAGAGCTTTACCAAAGTAATTATACGTTCTAGAGAACCCATCTTCTGTTATACGTGGGCGTGTTCCTTTGAGTAGCATCTTTTAAACAAGGAATGAAAACGATGTAAACTGTATCAATTTTTCTTTGTATATACAGGGTGTCTGCAAAAGAGATGATATGCAGGTTTTTAGTTGATGCTTTTTGGCATAAATAAAAAGCGTTAGAGATGTAAGTTTGTCTGTCTGAGAGCCTATCTGCCTAAAAATGAAATTAGTACAATGAAAAATTAGTACAAAGTTTTCAAAAATGTGCATATTTCTTTTTTTTTTTTTTTTTTTTTTTTTTTTTTTACCGTACGCTATTTGGCATGAAGAATTCAAAAAGTAAATATCTGGCCATAATTAGAGATCTCCGAAACCCCCCCCCCCTTACACTTATGTGGTGGCATTGCTTGATTGATTTTAATTACTCGCTATGCAGTTGTAAATACAAAATAATTATATAGAAATTTGCACACATTTCCCAATTCTAGTCTTGAGTAGAATACGATCTAATAGTTCAATTCTCGAAACGCAGCAGAGAAGATGGGGGCATTGACACAACGGGATGTTATATGTATAAATTCTCCCAAACGTTTCACAAGAATTACGTGAACTACACAGAAATTAGAATATTTGCTACGCTGGTCATGATGCTTTCATGAACTACTCTGGGGCTACTTTACGCTCATACATTAAAGCTCTTAACTCCTTTCTGCATTTGCAATAAACGTTCCTACTCTATTCATTATGCAAAAGAATGATCCATAAAAACAAAATTTCATATTGAACAAACATCCGCTCACGATGTACATAAATGGACAAAATACATATCAGAACATCCCATTTTATTCTCAATAATAAACTAAGTTTCGTTTATAGACACAATAATACTTTTTTCTTTATAAACCCTCTCCTCACCCTTCTTGAATTTCCGCCAGTGCACTGATTTGGACACAAAGGACTAACCAAAGCCTGGACAAAGTTTTTCTGTATACATGAAAACCTGAAACCACAACTAAATTATTCATAGAAGATTATTTGGTAGGTTTTTGATTTAATTTTTAAATACAAAACAATCTGAAAATAAAAATAAAAAGTTTATAGCAGTAAAAAGGGGATAAAATATTTTCGTTAATAAGAAACTTTAAAAAAAATAATAAATTAATAATTAAAGCATGAGAAGTATAAAATAGGTTACTTACAGAAAGAAATTGGAAAAAGTAGTCCTGTCGAAGAAAACAGAAAGTAAAAACAAAGTTAATTTAAGCAAATTATGACTTTGGCCTTTAAAGACCGTGACAGAAGCCTTTCTCAAGGAAAAAACTAACAGGCAGCAGTTTAGGTGCAAACATTAAAAAGAAGAAAGAAAAAACTTATACCACAAAGGTCGGTTGTTCGAACTGAAGAAATCTGTATAGGAAAGTGTTTTATACACTACAGGGGGATTCAAAATTCATCATCAATATTTGGTAGGAAGGTAGGGAATAGGAAAAGAAGACTATTTCACACAGGAGAGCATAGGCGCAAACGAGCTCACGCAACACCCCCTAGATACAGAACTCCTGAGAACAGAAATTTTTACGTCATCACAAGGTTTTCTAAGATGACGTCATCACAGTTTTAATTTCACAAAGTAAAACTATTTAAAATTTCTGATATGAATGATACAAATTTTAGAAAATATCTTAAGGATAAAAAAGTAGCCTTTCTGATAAAAAAAAAAATTTATTATGATCTATTTCTATATCATATTATATAATTAGTGATAGTTAAAATTTCCTATTTGTCGTAAAATTTAATTTTCTATGTTAAATCATTAAAATGTTTTATGCGGAAGTAAAATCACCATACACTTTGAATTGTTTTACTTTGTGGAAATAAATGTGTGATGACGTCATTTTAGTGGACCAAGTGATGACGTAAAAGTTTCTGTTCTCAGGCATTATATATCTGGGAGGTGTTGGCTAACGGCGGTGTAGGGTGTGCTTTGTGTCCACAACTACCATCCATGCACTTTATGATAGCTCATTTAAAATAAACTTCACTGGCAACAGGAGTTTCATACATCATGCTTTTCATCAACCCCATACAAAGAAGTCGATTGGAGATAAATCCGGTGACCGTGAAGGCCAACAAACCAGACCACTGCGACAAAATTCATTGAACTCCAACATGTCGAAGAATGATGTGCACGGTTACCTGACCAGAAAATTCGGAGCTCAACGGATTGGTTACAGTGGACTGGCTTTAGGCCGCCACGGCCGCCGGATTTATCTCCAGTCGAATTCTTTGTATGGAGTGTGATGAAAAACATGACGTACGAAATCACTGTTGCCAGTGAAGTTCCTTTTAACCGAGTATCGTGTCGTGTGTGAATGGGAGTTGTGGACACAAAGCGCCCCCTACAACGCAATGCGCTCGTTTGCACCCATGCTTTCCTTAGTGAAATAATCTTCTTTTGCTATTCCTTACCTCCCCACGAAATATTGATGATGAGTTTCGAATCACTTGTGGATAATCTGTGTTTGGTCTGTTTGGGCTATATACTTTCCGTTCTTGGAGAAAGTGGATTTCTTCAAAACACTTCAGAAAGTAAAGAAGGAAAAAATGGACTGACGAAAAAGATAAGAAGGGGTTTTCAGAATAAAAAACGATTTTGTCCTTGAATTTATGTAATATTTTTAGAGGGAAGTGCTCAAATCTGAGAAGCTCGCTGTAATTAAGGGAGATTTTGTGCATGTTTTAAAAAGAGCTAATAAAATTAAGTAAATAATAATTTATGGTAAAGACGTTCAAAAAAACTACTTAACATCCTGGTTAAAAAGTCATATACGTATAGTAAAAAGTCAAAAATAGTTTTTCTCATTAATGTTTAAATTCTTCAATTAATTTCCATACACGGGACAAAAAAAATGTTCTGTTGATTTCAGATGATGCTCAGATGATGTTCTATTGATTTGCTGATTCAATAAAATTTGATTAGCGCTGTTTCAAACGAATAATTTCGTTGCTTTTTAACAAAGTTTTTATTAAATCAACAAAATATTTAGTTGAATTTACAACCGTTTTGTTGATTCAACAAAAATATTTCTTTGAAATAGAGCCAGCCAAAATTTTGTTGCATCAACATTTTTTTCTGCGTAATATGAATGACAAAAATTCAACTCTGAGATAAATATAAAGAACATTTAGTTTTTAACATTTCCTTTAAGGATTAAGGAAAATCATAAAATCCAAATTAAAAAGCTAATATTGAATGTCAAAGCTCAGGTTAATCATGTCTACGTACAAATTTTTCGGAAAGCCTTTAAAAGATATTTCATAATCCGATTAGCGTCTATTTTGTCGATAATCCCAAGAACGTATGAAGGTCGGAGACTGAAGTAGTTAATAATCGCGATTACTTGGAGTACACGCGGTTTCTCTAAGTGGTCTGAGTGTCTGAGTCACACGAATTATTTGGAAGACTTTATCGAGGTCATTTTGTCTGCTTATACTACTAAACTTTTTAAGGTCTTCTGCATTGAGACGAATGGATATAAAATGCAATAATGTTATCATTAATGCGTTTTATGTTATTGTGCTTTATTTTTTGAACCCGACTTTTTTAAGAAATAGAAATTTATTCCCCCCTCAAGCACTATATTATAGATGTACGAGAAATAATGTCCTTTTTTCATAAAACTTAAACAAATAAATTTTCAACAAGTATCGAATTACAAACAGGCTGTGCCTAGGCATAGAACACATATTTGTTACATTTTAAGGAGGGAAAATAAGAAAAATGGCTATCTCCTAGGAGGATTATATCCGAAATGTTCTGAAATCTATTTTAGGCATTCGTGAGGGTTGTATTTTACAGCAAGAATTTTAAGGATACCCCTTTCCTTCTTTGAGATCACACAGAATATGTGGAAAGAATGTTTTGGGCCCCCTATCCCCAGGGGCGTCGTTAGGGTATGTGGCGCCCCCCGCAAACGTAAAAAAAGGCGCCCCATTTTATGCTCTACTAAATTTTTGAGTTCGAAATAGCGCCCCTTCGAAGACGCCGCCGCGATACGATGCTTACCTTGCTTACCGTGTCGGGCCACCCATGCCTATATCCCCATAAGTTAAGAATTTTGCAAAATGCTCTCCAATGTGGAGCCCACGATAAAAAATCACACACGTGCCAAATTCCGCATTATTAGCTTACAGTACTTTTTAGGTAAAATATTGACATGCGAAAAAATGACAATACTTTAAGTTATCAGCACACTGTCTCGGGAAACTTTAATCACACATACCTCCCGGATCTGGGGCCGGGTGACTAAACCGCCTGTGTGTTTTATTTGTCCAGTGGAACACCACATGCCAAAAGTGTGATTTTCTCGATCATGCTAATATTGCTCGATATACAGGGTATACCATTTTCACAATTTTTGTCCTTTTTCGGGCTATAACTTGCGAAGTAAGACCGATGGCGTGTATTACGCTTAACTTTCCAACATAGTGAAACAAGAAAGACAACGCCCCACCATGGTCGAGTGAATAAGACCCTGATCATGGCAAATGACTGAAATCTGAAGGTCCCACGTCCGGGCCTATCGCGCAGCTGTCGATCTAATGGCTCGGAATTTTGGTTGGTTTTCTCCAGATGTAACGCTAATACGTGTTAGAACCCTTTAAAAAGTCCTCCGACCAAGGTACCCTCTCCCCGTAGGCAGATACCCCTTGTGTACGCTTGCCATAACTCGAAAACAAGACAAATACTGTAGATGAATGACCATGGACACTTCTTATAACAGGCCTAGTCGGGATTTTCTGTAATACTAGCGAACTTTAAAAGACGTCTAATTGGAGGATACATTTTTAATGTATCAATAAAACGTATTATTTATTTTAAAAGTACAAATATTTTTATTTTCATATAAAGTACAAGATGGACGTCGTACGTTCATGCATGTGCTCTTATATAACTGTTTTAGTAGAGGGAGGGCAAATAAGGGAACCCTACCCCCAGAAAGATTATGCAGTCAACTCCGGTTATAATGAACCCCTGGGAACCAGCAAATTTCGTTCACTATATCCGAAGTTCGTTAAAACCGAAATGCCCCCTAGTGAATGGAGATACTGTATGTACTAATGGTTTGCGTTCACTGTAGCGGAAAGTTCACTATATCCGGAGTTGACTGTAATTTAGTGCTGAACTAAGTTATAAACTTATTTTCACTAAGTTATACCATAACGTAAATCATTACGGTAATATACATTTTTCGTGGTAACTGAGGGGGGCTGGGGAGGTGGCACATGGATATGGGCGCCCACGGGTACATGAAAGTAATAAGTAAATTCAGCGACGAACAAAACCGATTTTTTCCGCTAAAGCCTGTATACCGACATTTTTCTCGATTACAATACTAACTTTACTTTTCAAAAGAAAGTAAAAAGGCGCCTAGTTTAAAATGTCAGGTAATTTTGAGACACTTTTCATAAGGTGAATTCATTAACTCAAGCACTTTCACTTAACGATACTTCCAGAGTAGCATACGTCACAACGTGAGTAAAGGGCTGTCGTATTGAAACAGATTTATTTTACTCTAAACTTAGCAATAGTCGGAGCATATTAGTTTACAAGTTCTATTTCCGACGTTGCGGAGATGCATCTTCGTGTCAACTTGATGGAAGAGGTATTAACAAATGTTACGCTGTTCTCCTAAGCTTAAATATTTATTTTTTTATTATTTCTTAGTCATCAATCCTAAAGACCATCTTAAACGTTGGTTCAAATGTTTAACGGTGTCAGTTCGGATGTGAAATGTGTATTTTTCGTTTGAGCTGTTTGACTGATTGAGGGAGGTTCCGGAAAGCAATTCAGAATTCCAACAACTCAAACAGCTTGTTTGTAATAAATGAAGCTGTTATGTGGTTATTAATCGTTATAAGTATTACTAGTCGTAATTATTAGTCGTATATAGTAATCAGTTTGAGAAATTACCAAAAACCCAAAAAGTTAGTGCAAGTACTTAATGGAAGAGGTATTAACAAATGTTGTGCTGTTCTTCCAAGCTTAAATATTTTTTTATTATTATTTCTTAGTCATCAGTTCTGAAAACAGTCTTAAACGTTGCTGTTGATTCAAATATTCAACGATGCCAGTTCGGATGTGAAATATTCATTTATTTATTTTACTTTATTTTATTTATTTATTTATTTGTGCGGTTTGACTGATGAGAGAGGTTACGGAAAGCAGAATAGAAATCGATCAACTTATACAGCTGGTTTGTATAAATGGAACTGCTATGTGATATATGACTAGTCGTTGAGAAATTACCATAAACCCAAAAAGTTAGTGCAAATTCTTCATGTAAGAGGTATTAACAAATTTTACGATGTTTTTTCAAGATTAAATATATATATTTTTTAAATAATTTCTTAATCATCAATTCCGAAGACGTCTTAAACTTTGGTCCAAAAAAAATATTATGATGTCAGATCGGATGTAAAATATTTATTTTTAAACGATTTGACAGGTTACGGAAAGCAGTTCAACATTCGATTAATTCAAACAGCTAGTTAGGATAAAATGATCTACGTGGTTACCAGTCGTATTTAGTGATCAATTCTTAATTCTTTAAAAAGTGTTTTCCGTTCTAAGGATTTCGCAACTAAGTTTCACTGCATTCACCATGGTAATGGTAGCCAGGTAAACTTTTTATTCGGGAGTAGGGATATATGAAACAAAACATGAATAAAAAATGAAAATTAACGAAATTTCTTTACGACGCACAGCTAGCAATTTTAGTAAATTTGCACATGTTCAAATGTATAAATACAAATCATGCAAATGCATCAATTATTTACAAATATTTTCCAATCTGAATGTTTTTCATACTAAATTTTATTTAGCATGGACATCAAAGGACTGGTAGGCGTTACCGTAAAAAAAAAAAAAAAAAAAAAAGCTAGATGTATGAAGAGAGTTTCTCTTATGAAATCTCATACGCATCACTCTCTTCTGGTTCATACACATATTTATCCAGGGAGTAAAAGAAGTGTAATAATATTTATAGACATTTTTTTAAAATGTATAGATATAGACATAAAACAATCACTATGTTGTGAAATTATTATTCTGATAAATGCAGTAAAAGTTCAATAAAAATTCTTATTATGTATCTAAAAAGCTGTAGAAGCATAATAAAATTGTTTATTATCTTAATACTTCGCGATCTTAATACTGTACTATATCTTCGGTTACATTGGATTACAATCTTAACAGTATAATCCATTTAATTTACAAAGCGATGACGTCATTACAGAACTCTCCAGATTTGTTTAATAATTAAATGTTAATGTTAATATTGCTCACAGTTTTAATAACATGCCTAAAACGTTATGTAACGTTTAAAAATTCTGTAACACATTGAGAACTGAATCTACCACGTGGTGAATATCTGTTACACTACATTAAGCAGTTGGATGTTTCGAAAGAAAATATGAAAAATTCATTATGTTCATGATAACATTAAAAATTAATTGAAAAACTTAACCGATCTTGCTTAATTAAACTTATATACTGCTAATTGAATATCTATTATCTGTACTGGGGAAAAAGCTGTTGATAAACATCGGTGGAATTTCAAAAAAAAAATTATCTCATTTCCTCTAATTTATTTGTATATCGGTGAAATTTTCGATTCAGTTGGTATATGAGCGTTTGCAGATTTACTTTCGAAGACAAAAATTGCGAAAAATGAAGATATGAGTAGTTTCATAGATTGCGAAATCAACTGTCAAAACGATTTACCCTGTACATTGTCTCACACATCTGTGCGAAATTCTGTCAAAAATTGCTAAAAGTTCCTATAATCAAGAAATGGCGAATTTTTCTCATATCTAAAAAAAACCTAAGGATTTCTCTATAATTTTCTGCATATCTTTGCAAAATTTTAAAGTGGTGAAACTTACTTTCAAAGACGAAAATTTAGAAAAATCGATAAGGAAGGGTAGATTCTCAGATTTTTAAACTAGCTTTCTCTCTATGCCTTTTTACGTGTTTAGGCGAAATTTCAAGGTTATCGGTAGACTGGAATACGTTTGTATACCACACAAACTAACAGATTCTCTGTTTTATGTGTTGATAATAGCTTTCATAACTTAAAGTAATGATTAGATTTTAAACACTCCCTTATTATCTATTTGAAGAAAGCCAGCTTTCAGTTTTAAACAATCATGGAATGTTTAAAAAGCTATCCGTCAACATGTAAACCATTCATGAGATAAAATAATCAACTTATCTCCCCTTAGAGCATAGGGGTGGTATAAATCTAAACCTCATCCCACTGGGTGGTCTCTGAAAATGAGTCAAGCTTTGCAGGAATGAGATTGAATTTACTTGGGAAATCACGATCTCGAAGATGCCTAATTTATCCTCAAGTAAATTCAGGCTTAGGCCTCATAGGAATTGAGAACTGCTGTATTTAACAGTCCCTAATTAATTTATTTAAAAATGGCATGTTTCGTCTACAACCTTCGTTTTGTTTATTTATTTATTCATTTATTTTTGTTTATGTTTTATTTTTATTTATTTTATTTATTTATTTATTTTTTTTTAATCACAAAACATTTATGCAATAGTGAATTTTAAATGAAATTCTCTACATTTTTACAGAACTCTTTCAAACATTTTTTATAAAATATTTGCTAAATTTCCAGTCGAGCAATTCAAAAGGGCAATGGAAAAGATTTCAGTTCGGTGCACAGCGTCACTTTACCTTATTTAAAAATACTATGTCATACTAAAATGTACTAAACTAGCTTTTGGGGGCTTCTTGTAAAATTGGTTACATTAGAATGGCGAGTGTAGATAACACTGAGTTGCCAACTGCTCCAGAATATAATTAACCACTTTTTCCAAACTTTTTTTTTTTTTTGGGGGGGGGGGTGGTAATCCGCCCACACTTTTAGCTTCGAAATTTTGCTATAATTTAAGCCAAAAATTACTGATTGAAAAAGTGGTTAGTGATATTTCGGAGCTGTTTGCAACTTTGGAAAACATTCAGATCTATTTATATTTGTAGTTTAACAGTTTGTACTGTATAGATACAAATACCCAAATTGCACGTTTGTTCATTTTATGTCTTTTCTTAATCCAACTCGACTGTCTATAAATAGACATTTAACAAGAACGCTGAACAAAATACAGGTGTTTAAAGGTAAAACAAATTAAAAGCTCTAAAAAATAACACACATGAAAAGACAAACATTGCAAAACGATCTTTACGGGTGGTACAAAAGATCCTCCCTTCTTCAGTTGCGCAAAAGTTCCACCATCCACCTAGGCAGCAAGGTTGGAACTCTCGATATTTTGAAACTGAAGAAGGGTGGTTAAATCTCTTTTTTATGTATGTTATTTTACAAAGTTTTTAATTAATTTTATCATGACATCTATTTAAGGACATAATCTGGATTTTTAAGAAAATATCCATGAATGAACCAAAAATAGATATAGAATATCCAGAATATCCCATTTTATAGACTTGTTCTATGATTCATATAATGGATCAGTTCTGGCTTTTTTATGGATGTCTATGTACTGATGTCCACAAAAGGTCGATATATAGAAACTTACATCCAAGATTTAGCCGTAAAAGGCCTGTAAACAGACTAATACAACCATAATTACGCCTATACGGATGTTTATAAGACGTCATATGGGAGGTAAATGTGACCAAAAGACAAATAAGTGTCCCGAATTTTCGGGGACAATCCCCAATTTCAGCGGCTTTCCTTTATTTCTCAAAATGTAAACAGAAATTAGAACATTTCCCTACGTTTTTCCGTATTTGTTCCCGATTTTTAAAAATCGCTCATGTTTTCTTTATTTTATGTCGTTCCCCAAGAAAATGTTAGTCAAATACCATGTTTTGAGGGATAAATGTAAAAAGTGTTAGATGTTACATAAAAAGATATACTGCTGAAATTGTTTTTACTTTGTAAGTGCTTAATGAATATATGCAGAAAATGTCATTAAGACATTATTTTACGCACACGGCAAAAATAATGTTTTGTTGAACTAAACAAAATTTTGCTGAATCAACAAACAAAAAAAAAAAAAAAAAAAAAAAAAACTTTTCACTGTATATTTTCTAAAGTTGCTGGTAAGATATACATTTTTTGAGAAAATTATTTGAGAAAAATCATTTAATCTATAAAATGTCCCTAACTTTTATTTCGGTACTGGGGACGCTGTCCTCATTTATTTCCGATTCTATATTCAAAAATTTGGTCTCCTTACATAAAATGGAAGAGAATTGGAAAAATTTCTGGATGTTTTACAGGACGTCAGCTTGTCTATATTACGTCTTCTGGGAATGTTCAGTACAAGTTTGTGCTACCTGGCATTTTACATGCATGGGTATACAAATATATAGGAGGTATCGTTAGCATCCTTACTGTTGCTGTCCACACTGGGAGGCCTGGGCAGTTCTCCGGGTGTGTCCGGTTTTCTGGCGGGCACTAGGGGTAGGCCGGACGTCTTGCCCTCGTTCGGCTTGAACTGGGCGCGGAAGCACGAATAGCATTTGCCCATCTTTCACCTCCTTGCGAAAAATCCGGGCAAAAAAAAATTTAGCTGCGGGTCGAACCAGTTCTACAAGTAGTCTTCGTCCTGCAAGAGAAGAGAAAGTGTAGGATTAGCTTTGGTGCTGCATCTATAAGAAGGGACTGATGTCCGGAGGACTAGGCCAAGGCCGTGGCTGGAGGTGGAAGATCAGAAGAGAGTGCACATGTTCGGAGATGATGCTTTATCACCGCGTTCCCACGACCTGAGATTGCTGTCTTTTTTTTCCGCCTGTTTCTTGGATTCAATAAAGGGTACGCTTAATTTGTTAACCAGAATCCAGAAAGCAATTGTCAGTGTAATAAGCTTGAATCCTTCCAAATAGCACACTTGCCCATTTTATGTCTTTTAATCCAGCTTATCCATAATACGTCCGTGCCAATATGCAGATATCCATACGATATCTGTTTAAGAACTTAATCTGGAATGTCCTTAAGATGTCCATTAGCGGACAAAACTTGACACAAAATACCCAGAATAAGTCTACTAAGAAAGACTTATTCTGGGCATTTTGTGTCAAGTTTTAACCACCAATGGACATCTTACGGACATTCCAGATTATGGAATTTTACATGCATGGATATACAGATATATAGGAGGTATCGTTAGCATCCTTACTGTTGCTGTCCACACTGGGAGGCCTGGAATTTTAGCCTTTTCATAGATATCTACGTACCCAGATAGCACAAACTTGTCCAGAACACGCCTAGAAGACGTCATATAGACAAGCTGACATGTCCATTACAGATCCAGGATTCGCCCAATTCTCGTCCATTTTACGTCAATATATGGCACTATAGGAGGCCCATATGTCGTCTTATAGACATGCATATAGACGTAATTATGGACGCGCTTGTCTATTTATGGACTTAGTATGGGCAAGTCTTGGACATGAATGTCTATATATGGACCTACTTAGGTCAAGTATTGGTCAAGGCAATATGGATTATCTGGGATACGTCTATAAAAAGACTTATTCTGGAAATACTATATCTAGTTTTGGTCTATTCATGGGCATTTTCTGGATTTTCCAGATTATGTCCATTTATAGATGTTGTCTTCTGGATGTCCATTTATAGACATGGACGTAATATGGGCGATATGGATGAGAAATGGATATAAAATGGACACCTGTGCTATCTGGGTAGACACTCCAAAAGTTCCATATATAAATGTTGACTACAAAACACGGCCATAAAAGGTCCATAAACAGATTAAAACGTTCACAATTAAGTCTATATGGATGTTTGTCACGTGGATGTCCTTTAGCGCCAAAATTACATGAAATGGACCTAAATTAGACAAATCTGGATTGTTTAATGGATTGTTTGTTTGTCTATTTTACGTTTTCTGGAAGTGTAGCAAATTTGTGTTATATGGGATTTGCCTGTCTGTCTCTCTCTGGGACCGTTCCGTTTACATGCACAAAAATGCGGGGCAAATGCCGGAACTTCCCGTGTTTTCTACCCCACTTCCCCTGCGCAGGAAAAAAAAAATGCGATGCAGAAAGATTCCTAGTCCAATGAAATTGAAATGATGATGACCTCGCTTTCCCATGATGCACTGCGCGTTTTTTTCTTCGCTCTGCTTTTAACCGGGATTTTCCATTTCCCCATGTAAACGGGCCTTCTGTGTGTGTGGCATCCCATATAGCACATCTGTCTATTTCATGTCCCTTACACGTCACACTTGTCCAAAAACAAGCTATTTCTACTACAAGATATCTCCCGGACATCATGCATGAGAAAATCTATAATTTGTCCATAACATGACACTCAATAGTCATGTAAACACGTAAATTGAATAGGTGAGGAAATAAAGGGTATAACTCCCCTTTTTGTCGATTTTAAATTGAGGTAGCCATTTTTTTAAGGCGTACGCAAGACTCACGATTGAGTGGGAAAAAGAAAATATTCCCCTGTTTTCGATAGTAGATATAAAACAATCTCTAATAGTACTCAAGATATCTCAAAAATAATTCAACACATCCTTGATGCACATCGATCATTTTTGATAATATCCTTCAATATCTTACTGACTCAAAGAAAAGAGATGAAGACTGACTATCATCAAGTAATAATTATCATTTGATTCTGGGAATACATAAGCTTTAAAAATAGTTTAGAATTTATAAATTTTCTGCCCAGTTCCTATTTTGGCTTTGCTTTAACGAAATTATCATCTGTATTCTTATTTCACTGCCCCTTTTCTTCACCTATGAATCGTTGGTTGTTGTCCATAACTATAGAAAGCCTTTCCATGTTAGGTTTATTCCTTAAAAATAATATCCATTTTGTTTACAAATCAATTTTACTATTTTAGTACCTATCATTTACTAATCGTGATGATTTGAATTAAAACAAAAATAATTTTTTGTTGTTTTCTCGAAACCAAGATTGATGGAATTATTCCCTTCATTTTCTCACCGTTTCAATTCTCTCTCTGTAGGCGCATAAACGAGAAAATACATAACTATGGAAATATCATGTCTTGGAATGGACATGTAAGCACTAGAGATGAGACGGGCTCAGCCCGAGCCCGAAAGCCCGAGCCCGAGCCCGGACCCGAACCGGGCTCGGGCTCTGTAATTCACAATTGCATTCGGGCTCGGGCGGGCCGGGCTCGTGAAAAATTTCTCCTTTATTGAACATACTCCTTGAAACAGATTTTAAAAAGTGATTTATGAGGAAAATAAAAGTACAGTCAACTCCGGTTATAGTGAACCTCTGGGGACCATCCAATTTCGTCCACTCTATCCGAAGTTCACTAAAACCCAAGTGTCTTCATGATGGATAGAGATACTGTGTGTGAATCGGGACTAATGGTTTGCGTTCACTATATCTGATGGTTCTCTATATCCGGGTTCACTATAACCGGAGTTGGCTGTACTTATAAAAAAAGTAGCGACACTGGCGCCTAGAAGGAGCGTTAAGCTCTTTGGATATTTCAGAACAGCTACTTATATTCATTAGTTAGTCATGAGATCCGACATTATTTGATAAACATATGGATAAATAAGGAATTAGAAAGTGCATTGAGAGTTTCCAACTATATTTGTCTTTAATTTGCACAAACGGCAAAATTCATTGTATTCTATCCATGAAGTAATTGGATTTTTTTTCACCTTTAACTGAAATTTCGGGCTCGGGCGGGCTCGGGCTCCGACTTAAATAATATTGCTCGGGCTCGGGCGGGCTCGGATTAAAAGTCCTCGGACTCGGGCGAGCTCGGGCTTCAAAAAATGAGCCCGAACTCATCTCTAGTAAGCACCCCAGTTATGTCTCTACGGGGTGTGTTCAAAAAGTAAAAAAAAAACCTTTGGCTTTCAAAAATACATTTATGAGGATTTGGAAATCTGGAACACTAATCCCCTTCAAATTAGTGTCCTTGGTAATGCATGCCCTTCTCCCAACGCTTCCTTTACTGTTTGAAACAATTTTTGAAATGGAGTTTTCGGACTGGTGAGCAACCGTGCCATCGCATTCTGCTGGATGTCTTCTCTTGCCTGAAATTGGATCCTTTAAAAGGCACTTTCATCTTCGGAAACAGCCAAAAGTTACATTGAGACATGCCAGGTGAGTACGAAGCCTGACGACACAGAAATGTTGTGTTTGGTGAGGAAAGCTGCGAGAAGAAACAAAGAGCAGAATGGGAAGAAGCGCTATCATGAAGTTGACTGCATACAAGAGAAGATATCATGCGGAATGCGACAGCACGGTTGCTCACCATTTCAAAAACTCAGTTCCAGAATTGTTTCAAACAATGCAAAGGGACACCAATGCAATCTCTGCAATGGGGCACTTCTCCCAGAGGAGAAGAGGATTTCCAAATCAATAAATGCAGTTTTGCCAACTAAAGATTCGGTGCTTTTTGAACAGACTTCGTATATTGAAATGAACGGGAAAAACTGTGCTGAACTTGACCACAACCTGTTCATGTGGATATCCAGAACTTGCCCATAAGATACCATCAAGTCATCTCTTGAAAGTCGTATTGAGCCTGACAAGTTCCGCGATTACAGATATAGAAGAGTTTTGAACTTGCTAGTGTGTTCATAACTTATCCAAATATTCATATAGACATGTTCTGGACAAGTTTGTGCTGTCTACGATTGTATCTTTAAACAGACTGATCCATTTTAATGTGCGGTTCTTGTTTCTACTTTCTTGCACTTTGAACATCTCTGATTGTACTTTAGAGAGCTAAAACAAGAGAGCTAAACAAGAAGAGTGACGTCCCTATATTTTAAGGACGCGTGTGTACGTATCTTGAATAGCTCAACAGGATTAGCCATAGAATGTTGAAATTTTGTCCTTAGGCCTCATGTGATATCTATATGTGAGTCTACTTTTACTACTGCAATCAACTGGGTAGTCTTTTGGGAGCCATGATGTCTTTTCAACTGGGTAGTAGTATGTACCGAGTAATAACGTCTTATTCTTTATGGTATTAAAACGATAGTTCGACCAAAACGGAAATTAGATATTTCAGTGATATACCATTCTTTTTATTTCACCAGTACCGGAAATTACCACAAAACTTTCGTTAGTACCAGCACACCGGTATTAAGTTAAAACGCCTTCTTTGTGCTCCAGGGACCACGAGTGGCCGAGCGCATGGCGCTCTTAACTGAGAGACGGAAAGTACCTGATTCAAACCGAGGTCGCATCCGTCGACCTAGCTGTTCTGAGTTTTCCGTGGTTTTCTCCGAAATTTCGCTTAACTACAACTTAGAAAGATCCTCAAGGAGAGCATCCCCCCCCCCTCTTGCTCTAGGTAATAGGCCATTTTTTTTCTAAAATCAAATCAAATCAAATCTTTGCGTTCCAGCTAATGAATAAGGGACCCTTTTATTTATATTCACCACCCAGTGACTGAGACTAGAAGCCTTCTGAAATAATAAAGGTACAAATTCTTTGACTTACTTTTTTTCAAATTTTTATACTGTTTCAATCAACTGCGTACAATTCGTTGGGAGAATTAATACGAACGAATAAAAACCTTTAAACACACTATGTTTCAAAATGTTCCCCACAAAAGTTTTAAAAGTGGTAAAGTATGTCAGTACGAATCAGAAACGTACACCATATACGTACAGAGGTCACTCCTAAAGCAGTCAGGATGGATACAGGAATGTTCAAAAATGATATTTCTGTCTGAATATTGAAATTTTCCACAATTTCAGTGTTTCTTTTACTTGGTAATAGGAAGTAAAACTCAAGTGTAATTAATAACTAAGCAATAAAAAGCTTTAAATTTTTGTTATTATTATTTCAGAAGGCACGTCTGTTTAGTTTTGTCCACTAACCAATCAATCTACGCATTGTTATTTTTAATTAATATTATTTTGTGTACAGGAGATTTAATAATAGCTAGCGAACTCACTAACAAAATATTAAAATTAACATCGTTCTATTTTAAAGAAACTCGTGGTTAAATAACAAATAAAAAATCGCTGAACAAACGAGGCAACAGTTTTAATTACGCAACTTTGTTTTGTTATGCTAAATATGTGAGAAGAGATACCCCACCCTTTTCAATTATTTGACAAAACGAATTTCCTGGATTGATCAACGCCTACAACTCAACTCGATAACTCCATCGCGCTTTTAATATACGGGTGTTTGAAGACAGCGGACGGAATAGCCTTCAAAATCCATCAGATAATGAACGCTGTTAACTTTTACGATTTCGGTGAGGAGATGGTAAACGACGACTGACCTTTACCGTAATGTCTTCCCCTCCCCTTTTTCCTGCAACTTAATCGAATAATCGTGACTCCTTAAGGTATGGTAAGGAAATTCTGAGGTTGATTTTTTAATGTTTTCTCTAGGTTCTTGCCGGCTGGAATTTATAGTGTAGGGATAAAATACTTATAAGCAAACTCTTCAATGTGACCTCTTCCTTTCAGGATTGATAGAGCTGTCTGGTAATGTTTATCTTAGAACATCACTAACCAGAAAATCATTTATCTTTCTTGGATTTTACACTGTTAGCGTACAATTTACATTTTTATATTATACTAGGGGCCAAGGCCCCCAGACTCGCTACGCTCGCTTTTCGTATGAGGCATTCAGCCCCTAATCAGGCTTATTCGTAAAAAAGACAGAATTTCAACAGACAAATCCCAAAGACTGGATCAGATGGAATGTTACTGAGCTACACATTGCTTGGTTCTTGCATCGAAGATATTTTGTTATGGGAATCCGTGTTGTACGGGTCCTGAGCTATACTCCACCTGGCGTGCGGACTCCGCTTATAATCGCTGGAAAAGTTATTTGCACTCCTCAGAAACACAATGATATTTAATGTTGCCATTCAAAAGTTATATTAATTGAGCTAAAGCGTAATAAAATCAGAACATCTGTTTCAGCTGTATTTTTAATAATGTAAAACCTATTGGACACCTTGCGAATTTGCCACCCATGGCGATTTTTCATTATTTGGCGACTTGCGTACATGTAAAGTTAATAAAAGCTACGGAACAGACAGAATAGCCTGCTACCCATGGCGACTTTTCATTATTTGGCGATTTACACATGCTCACAAGCTATATTTACTGTTCATTTAAGGTTACCGGAAAACCGTTATCTATATTTTCATTTACATAATCGTTTGCAGATTGGCGTACTTAACATCACGAATTATACCATCTCGTCGCGCTAGCAAATATCCAAAGTGTACTATAACTGCTATAATGGCATAGTTAACGCCGCCAAATATTTCTACTGGTAGCAAATAATTCAGCTGGACGAGAACCGGCTATAAAATAATCTGCATTTTAATTATTTTTCATTTTCAAGATATTAGTTATTCTGTTTTGGAAAAATGAATAATCGCCAATTCTTAACTCCTGTTGTCTAAGCGAACTTACTATTTGAAAATTGTCAACTTTGTGTAACACATTTTGAGTTACTTATTTCATATAGTTTTTATTTTGGCGTAAAATGGGCGTAATTCTAACTCATGCTTGTAAATTTCACGCGATTCTAGATACTTGGAAACGCTTTGTTGCAAAGGAATGAATGGTTTTATGCCAAATCTGGCAACCATTCGGTTTATTTTTTCAGTTTTTTATTAATATCTTCTAAAATAATTAGATTTTCAAAATTTAAATCAGCTTAGCAGGTTCCTCGGAATTTTTCGAATCTGTGGGCACCTTAGTCGAAACTCAAATCCCTACGGTTTAGGAGGAGTTAGGTAAACAAGCTTTGACAGCGCCAGCGGCCTTTACTTTTTCTTAGAATAGAGAGATAATAAGTACATTATTTTTCACTGAACGGAGTATCTCTTTCTAAAATGTGTTTACTACAAGTATGTTCATTAAATAAGAAATTTCTCATGGCCCAAACCAGAACGAAGTTAAGAACTATTCAGGCTCAAGCCGGTGCCATCGTGATTAGACTGGGCCTGCTTTTGCACTCCGATGGATCATCCAAAGAGGCCTACGGATGCTCACTTATTGGTTGCAACATTTAGATACGTCATCTAACGGCCGAATCTAACCAATGAGCAAACTCCGTGGGCCTCTTTCGGAATGCACAAGCAGACCCGGTAAAATCACGATGGCCCCGCTCCAGCTAATCCCGCCCCACCTTTACCCTGTGTACCTATGTGTGACTGAACCACGGACATGGATATAGGACCATCATCGACTTATTCTAATGGAGGTAATTTTCCTGTAAAATGGCGCTGTCAGTTGTAATCATTAAGTTGACGTTGTGCGCATGAGTGCGTTAGTGGTAGATTGCATCATAATTCGTCATTATGCGTCGCCAGAGGGCGTTTATGTAGCTAATTAATTATTGGTTGGCGAGTATTTGCCTCGAGAGGCTGACGTAGTTTCGCCCGCGTAGTCAATCCTCCTATATCCAATTCCATGGAAAGAACTTCTCCACTCTCCGAGCAGAAACGATCACCGCAAAAGCTTTTCTGTGGAAAAAATCTGCCTTTACAAATTCAAGGTTGCAGAACGAACTACATTTTTCAATAATTCTCTTGCCCCTCCCCCTTGCATGATAATTAAAACATAATTCCTTGTTTGTTTGTTTTCTGTAACATGTATTTCGAATTTGTGTGCTTGCCTCGAAAAATCCGCTTATAAATCCACGTCAGGTGGACAACACAAGGAGGTTGTCCTCCGTGGGGGTCTTTCTAAGGGGTCGTAACACGGATTTACGCTACGTTTCGGAGAAAACCACGGAAAACTCCGAACGGTTAGGTCGGCCGATGCGACCTGGTTTACATTACCTCTTTCAGACCTAATTTAATAATTTCTTTTTAAATTAAATAATTTTTATTTTGATTACAGAGATTAAATTTGTAGTAAAAAAATTAAATAAGAAGTCCTAATTATTAAATCTTTCGAGTATTTTTATTTATTTTTTATTTTTATGTGCACAAATTAGGACATCCATCCTATACGATAGTATAGGTAATTTTTGTGTCCTCAATGGTGCACGCAGGGTCAGAAAGGGTTAATTAAATGTTTCTACGATACAAAATTTGTTTTTATGCAACGTGTTTTTTAAACTGACACTGTTAGGAATCACTTCAATCTAAAAATGGAAATGGCACCAAACTTAGTAGGAAGACCAAAGATGACATGGGAAATATTCGTGAAGAAAAAATAAGTTCTAAAAATCGCCGATAGGGATATTGATGATGCTGTGCAGTGCAGAATGTTTGTTTTTTTTTAAATAAAAGAAAGAAAAAGCAAACAAATTTGAAGATCACATAGAGTGGGGAATATTCTTTGTGAGAAGTAGCGTACGGTCATAGAGAATGTTATGCAGAGTATGTATGGTCCGAGAATGGCGGTCATATTGAATATGCAGGGGCAGATCCAGGAATTTTTTTCAGGGTCCCATTTATGTGAAAATTGCTTATTTTTGTGAAATTCAGTATTTAATTTTGTGAATTTTAACACTTAGTTTTGTGAATTTTCAATTTTTTGTGAATCATCAATTTTTAATAAAAGTCACTTTTTTTGTTAAAAAAATAGTTAAAAGAAATTAAAATGTAGGGTAAAATGCCAATGAAGGGCCGTTTTAATGGATTGTACTTTTAGAAGGAGCCGTTTCAGACGATTGTAATTTTGTGAAGGGGCCATTTTAATAGATTTTAATTTCGTAAGGGGCCATTGTAATCGATTGTATTTTAGTGAAGCGGCAGACAATTTTCGTCTGCATCGACCCCTGATGTAGTCGGGAGAAGTGAATGTAGCGGATAAAGCTTATCATTTCACTGTCACTGTAGTTTTGTATGTGTTATTATTATTTTTTTCTTTTCTTTTCATAACACTTTTTCGTTGTACACCGATATAATTTTGCTTTCGGCGAATTTTGTATCGAAATTATTTTTGCACGGAATCTTATTTCCATGCAAAGTTTGGTGCCATTTCGGTTATTAGAAGGAGCTACCTACCTAATAGGAAAGCATTAATTATAATGGAATCAACGTTCTTCTAACTGCATTACAGAAACAGATGAACGTTTTCATAATAATCAAAAATAAAGGAATGATTGAAAAGTATTCAATAGTTCGACCTGAAGCACTAAATTTGTAAAGGCATAAATTTTCCCATAGAAAAGTATTTCTAGGATCGTTTTAATGGAGAGTTGAGAAGTTATTTCACCTGAAGAGCAATTGTCGTCACTAGATTTTTGAACAGCTTTAAAAGCAAACTAATGATGTTAAACGCTCCAGAAAATTAATAATGCGTTTTCACTTAAAGCATAATTGATTAATACTAACAGTAAAACTGTATGTCTCATGCAGTTTTCAGAAAAAATATTATTGAATTTTTTCTGAAAACTGCATGAGACATATTTTCTATCATCTATTGCATGAGACATAATGCACAACTGCATGAGACATATTTTCTATCTATCTATTTGAACTCATATTTTCTACTTAAATAGCATATTTTCTACTATTTAAGTAGAAAATATGCCTCCAAATAGGGTCAAAGAGTGATCTGTTTAGGGAAATATTGCAAAATTCCTTGTTTAGCATTTTTTCCCCCCAGAGTGTTCCGTAACTCCTATAGGTCCGTTGTTTATAACAGTTCACAGTACAACTTGAAAAGAAACTTTCTGAATCTTTTCGATTCTCTAGCGTAATTAAATTTGTTTTAAAGCTGTTCAAAAGTTGCATGATTTTTTGAAAAGCTTTTGAAAAGCCTTAATATTACTAAATATCTCTCATCTTGCAGTGTGACATAGTAGAACAGAGGCGGATTCAGAGTTTTTTAGGGGGAGGAAGGGATAATTTGAAAAAAAAAACCCAGTTTTGTTGACCTACAATAAATGTAAAGGGTTTTCATTAAGAGTAATACAATTTAAAAATAAAAAACACACATAAATTATTCTGTGAGACACTTTTTTTTTGAAAGCTTACATTACATTATGCCGTTAAGTATGAAAAATAATGTCGTTCATGTGAGCACCACGACTACTCTGTGCATACCGCATTCTGTCAACCCAATTTTCCATCCCTCTTTCACATAAATTGGGTGTTATTTCACGAATAACCCGTTCAGTGTTGATTTTTAATTGCTCAATTGTTATTGGATTATCAGCATAAACTTGTGACTTAACAAATCCCCAAAGAAAGAAATCACAAGCTGTTAAATCACAAGAACTGAATATATAATGTGATCCATGAATTCTTCTCAAATTTCTCTCAGTATTCACATATGAACACTGATTTGGATAAAACACTTTAATAATTTCGAAACTTTATTCAAGCGTGTATCTTTCCATGATTAAATGGCATAGCACACTAAACACAAATGAGACAAGAAATGTCAAAAAAGAATACGCAGTGTTGCCATTCTAACCATTTAAAATTTTATCTTCCTTAATGGAAAACCCTTTACAATACTGCAAAACATTACCATAAAGCAAGGTGGCCACCAATGTCGGGAGGCAAAAATAGTATCATTAATTGCCTGATCAACATAAAAAAGTTGTCAGTTTAGTAGTCATTTTCTTAATTTTAGTTGCGAAAATAGTACCATTTTTGTAGGATTTTGTAGTTAAGAAATAAACATACGTCATTCAGCTTCATTTAAGAAGAAATGAATAAAATGATAAATTAAAAATAGTTTAATCGTTATTTAACAGAGCATACAGTACATTTATTTTTATAGCAAAATTGAAAAAATAGGTTAGAATGTTTGATGAACAACCAATAGAGAAAAATCTGAAAAGAAAAGGGAGTTGACAAAAACCGAAATCTGATTTTCAAATTAGTCGCCTGAACTAAGGCGACGAACTACGACTTTATGAAAATGCTGTTTTTTTTTTATCATAAAAGCAGCCCAAGTCGCCTGATCTCTAAAGTAGCAAAGACTTTTTAGTCGCCGGTGGACACCCTGATAAAGGGATGTAATTTTTTGGGTGAGGGGGGGCTAATTCAAAAAAATCTGGAGTCACTCCACTCGACTTTCCGAACACTTACGATTAAGATCATTACCAAGCATTCAAATAAATTTTAATCGATAAATAATTCAAACATATATACCAAACTGAAGCTCAATCGAATGCGCCGTTTAAACGCTAGCGCACTTTCAAGAATTTCTCCCCATACGCCATAATGTAAAAGAAATCTTTGTCGTAGCTCTGTAGAAAAACTGTAAGACCTATACAGATCAAAATCAATACCGATCATACGATGGTGGTTTATAACATGTATACCCAATTTGAGCTCTATCGAATTTACCGTTTAAACGCTAGCGCACATTCAAAAATTTCCTCCCGTAGGCCATCATGTAAAAGAAATCTTTGTCGTAGCCCTGTAGAAAAACTATAAGTCCTATACACACCAAAATAAATACCGGTCTTGCGACGGTGGTTTGTAACATATATACCTAATTTGAGCTCAATCGAATGCCCCATTTAGGAGCTATCGTGTTCACTCACATACACACACACATACATCTCGTAAAAATAGCATAAATGATTTCAGAAGACCTCAAAACGTGTAAATTCACCAAAATCTCAAAGTCGATTTTTTTCATGATCACAATACTTTCCTTACATGGTACATGTTCGGAAAGTAAAAAAAAATGTTCATTTCACCTAAATAAAGCTAGGCGAAACGTTACCTATGAGCAATGCCTTTGGAGAGAGGACCCGCCGCTGCGAACGAGTTATTTTTGCATCAACCGGTTTACGGCGCCACGGCACTTTAAAATTCCCCTCGTATTATCCCACCTGTAAGTGATTAAATCGAAATAAACTATCTCCCCTCCCCGCATGACAAAGCTGAGGTATAATATATTTGAGCCTGGCATGCGTTTAGCGAGCCATTTTCTTTTCAAGTCAAAAAGCCCACTTGGTTCGTCTGCATCATCCTCGTGTGCCAAGCTAGTCCTCCCAGACAATGGTTACGAGATGCTAGACAGCATGAATGATTATATTTTCTGCAGAAGAAATTCTACCTTTTAATGTAATCATTCTTTACAACATTTCGAGTGAAAGAAAGTGTTGTGGTGATCATCAGATGTCAAGCGCCATTTCCAGGTGCGTGGCATGGCATAGAAGGATATAAATTTAATAGATCGCGCTTAGATTTATCTTTGTTACTGGTCTTAGATAAAGCCCGTTGTGAAGGTAATTACAACGGACAATAAAAACAAATGCTGTAAAGTCTCATTATAACGAAGTCTCCTGATAACAAATTTCACTCTATAACGAAATTTTTAATCCGAAGGAACCCCAAGACATTAATAACATTGAAAATACTCTCCATATAACGAAGTGGCTACCTAATAGGAGCGAAAACGTAGCTTGGTGCAGAAGGTAATAAATAACCTGCCAGAATTAATCCATAAGAGCACCAATACAAAAATTAAGATAGCAGACTGCTTTCGGCTTGTATGACATACCGTTGTCAGTGCTAGAATGAAAAAGGCAAAATTTGCTTTGTTTATATAGAAAAAGTACGGATTTAAGATAGAGTTTACAAGGGCCAACAGAAAAACAAGGATCCACAAAAGCTTTTATTGAGGGTCAATGGGAAAGCAGGAATTACTTATAAGCTTTAAAATTAAAACATATTTTATGATACTGGTGTGTTTTAAACGTTATAAATTGCAAGGTTATTGCAGTAAAAGCTGTAAATAAGGAAACGGATTATGAATTTTACGTCACAACCCCGTGGAGGGTTCATAGCATTATAAGTACCCTCCATATAACGGAGTGTCTATCTCCTTACAACAATTTTTTTTCAGACTTTTCGATTTTTTATTGAACAGATAGGTGGCATTGATTGTGAGTATTAGTATAGTATGATCTTAGCCGGAATTGAGAGAAAAACGGAAAAAAGTAAACGAGAGAATGGAAAAATAACAGGAGATGCAAATCTCTCTAACTTTTCATAAATGAATGCATAACAGTTAGATGCTTCATATCCTAGTGATGAAGACTTTAAAAAGACAAAAAATGAACACTGGAAAAGTGACAGGGATTTTGAAGATGAAGACACATCTAACAGCCAAAACCTCAACATACAAATAATATGCTACAATCATTCGAAAATATTAAAAGAGGCTTACAAATGGGGAAAGAATGTGCCAGACTCTATTTACAAAGCAACTTTAAAATGCAAAAATTTTCATGAGAATTATTAAAACAGTGGCACATAATGCAATATAAAATAACGGAATTTTTTAGGTGAAATAAACGTAATAACGACTAGTGCTAATTATTTTATTCTAAAAACTGATGAATTGTCCTAACATTTAGCATTCCATTTATACAATAAAAGTATAAAAAATAATACACTTTTTGCCTAAAATGTAAATTAAATGTATAAGTTCCAAGCACGCCGAATCGACAGTAAATTGTGAGTAATATAAATGCATTATTTAAAAATTGATAATTATTTTAAAGTTAAAAAAAACGTTCTCTTACACCCCAAGCCGACAGCTGACCAATGAGCAAGTGGATAAGACACTGAACATAGGTAGATGGTCGAAGTACAAAAGTCCAGATTTCTGGCCTACCCCGAGGCTGTCAATTTATTGGTCTGATATTTTCGGCGTTTTCCTCCAGATGTAACGTGAGTGTTTCTGTTGTGTTGTGGCAAAGCAATGCAAGGGGTATCTGCCAAGGATGGGGGGGTGCCTTGGTCGGAGAACTTTTTAAGGGGATAAACTGGCCAAAACTCCTGACCGTTAGATCGAGAACGACACTATTAAGCTAGGCCAAAATGCTGGACCTTCACACTTCAGCCCCGGGTGTAACGACTACGCGTTTGAATTTCTTAAAAAGTCCTCCGCCCAAGGCATCGTGCCGCTTAGTAAGATAGCCCTCGTGTAGCTGTGCCTTAATCACAAAAAAAAAAAAAAAACATGCAAACTTACTCTTCAGAAAATAACAGTTGTGGTTACAGAAGGTTACAGCGGTACTCTTAATTAATGATCTGATGCTAGACAAATCAACTACTACCTACCCGATCAAACTAATTAGAAAGCTCCCCTAATCGAATCAGGAAAAAATTCCTCGGTATACTATCGGATAATTAGCTACAAATCTGATTTAGACGAGGGAAGTTTTGTTCAGCAACCAACACCATCGCCGAATACATTAGCCGTCACCGCTGCGGCCTAATTTAAATCCTGAATTGACGGCATGGCGATGAGTGGAGCTTTCCAATGAGCAATGCCATTTACCCAGGCGGACATTCCACAAACACCGCTGTGCCAACTCGTCGATGGCCTGTTCAAATAGAAGAGTTGGGTGCACTTGAACAGCGAAGTGCTGTTCTTAAAAGTGAGAGGAACAGCGGTATGCAAGTTTTATTGTCTATGTGTGGCTGGGTTTAATTAGCTACAGCTGGATATGTGTTCTGTGTTGAAAGGGATTTGAAAGTAGGAAACTGCAAAGAATAATGACGATGCAAGTTGCAGTTTTTCTTTGGAGCTCAGTATGTTGACAGTTAATCCCTTAAATCCTTTAACGCGCGGTGTTCCCGCTCTGGGAACACCAAACTCTGACGTTCTGACTATTGCCAGTCACGAAGAATAGATTTGATTACCATAAAAATAGTTGCGGGTGAGATAGTTTCACGAGAATCCTTTACTTTATAGCACGTCATTTTCCGTAAAAAAATTGTCACGATTATTTTTGCCATCGCTCGACGTAACTACCAGCAAGATGGCGGACGATCGAAACGTTCATAGCGTGCCACAGATCTAGAGACCCTTTTTTGACGCAGACTGGCTGTGCCTCTTGGTGGTAGTTAAGTCGAGCGGTGGCAACGGCTGCCCTTTTTTCAGCACCTCAAAGGGTTGAAAGTCGCATTACCTTGAAAAAAAGGTCATAAAAGTGCCTATTTTTTTAATTCAAGAAAATTGTATAAAAAATAAGTGTATGTACAACAGTGGAGCGCCCAGGATTTTAGTTTGGGGAGGGGATGCTGGGCTACAAATACCCCTCTATAGTGACCTCTATTATACTTCCAACTCTCTTATAACGTTACAATATTCTGAAAAACTTGACTTGCACATAGAACACAAGCTCACTATCAATGTAGCTCCTTGTAGAATCATAAATAATTATCTGATCTTATAAATGACATTGTAATTGAGTTAAACTGTGCTTCATACACAAACTGTAAATAATTATTTAAAAACCAGTGTCCTTTTTTTGTTAAAAAAAAAAAAAATCAGAAATAATTTGAAGACAATTTTTAAAAATAAAATACTTTAATTCATTAGTGACAGTTTTCAATTTTTAAAGTTTTTCACTTTTAACACTCTACTTTAGCGGGGGGGGGGGGACTTTAACACCCATAGCCCCTGCCGTGGGTGATGTACAATATATGCATTCAATTTAAGATTTTGGACATTTTTTTAACACAAATGAATATAAATAAATTAATTAATTTCTAGGAAGAACCAACATTTATGGTTATTTTAAGACTGAATGTGTGTTTTATTGTAAGCAAGAAAATATTAAAAATATGTGTTTGAAACACTTAAACGAGAATTTTATTAAACTACATAACATAAATATATCTGAAAAAACACTCAAAAAACTGGTGTTAAACGATAAAGTAATTAAAAAACTTTGTAAAAAAAACACACATAAGAAGTAAAAGGAAAAAGGATACGCGTTTCGTTCAAAAATTGTTTTGAACTTCTTCAGTCCAAGCTCGACGTAAAGAACACAGGGCTTGGACTGAAGAAGTTCAAAACAATTTTTGAACGAAACGCGTATCCTTTTTCCTTTTACTTCTTATGTGTGTTTTTTACAAAGTTTTTTAATTACTTTAACATAAATATATATTTGTAAAATTTTCTTTGTAATATCTTCATAAGTAAAAGAGTGAGCTATGAATGCAAAAAGCCTATCAGAAATACACATATGTGAGTAGTGCTATGATCTCTTTCAAAATAAACTATCTACAATAAAGTTAAAATAACCTGGTAGTGTAATATATCTTTGTAAAATGACATAAAAAAAAATCGTGTATAAGAATTAAAATGCTCTAATCTTTCTTGCGCATAACTTTTGAAGACTCTTGCCCGGAAATTTCACGGGCACGCAAAATAGAGAGAGAAAGTTTTGCCCGTGATCTTGACGGGAGGGGAAGAAGTCAAGTTATACCAGAAAGTAACGACATTAATTATTGTTGTTTGTCCGTGTAAAGTGCAAATCCCCTGGAAAATCGTTTCTTTTTTTCTTTCCATAATTGCAGTAGCACTTCTACATCTATCTGGAACCAAGTTTTTGAACCAACATGCTTCTTTTTTTACTTCCGTGCATACAGAAATCAACGCAAAAAATTTTGTGAGCAATTTTAATTATAGGAGAGAGTCTATACAAGGCCATCTCTGTTCGTCGCGGAGAACTGTATAAAATTGTTTAAAGGCACGCATTAAGTATTTTATACTTTATTTTATAGAATAGTTATAAGAACATCAGACTGAAATTTTAACTTGAATTTTAAGCAAGTCTAAAGATTTAGCTTTAACAGATAAAAATTGTAAAATTAATTTCAATAATTATTTGTTCCTTCCAAGCCTCAGCCCTTAAACAGTTGCATTAAACATGCAGTTATCGATATTTTAAAGTTTAATATTTTTCTAAAAATAGGTCAATTGGTTTTGCTTCGAAATTTGAACTCTTTACAACCTGGGATCGTAATTTTTTTTTTTTAAATAAAATAATAAGATTGTGTTGGAAAGTGTTTTATAACAGATGAGCTTTGCACGATTCATCTTTTTCATTTCAATTTCATCAATCTTAACTCTTGAAAGTGGGGAGAGGTGAATACACATTGTTCTCTGTCCTCCACAATAATCAGGTGGTAAAGTTTATCCTTGTTGTAAAGCAACAACAATACTCTTTTATGTCTCTACGTGCCTGTTATAGAAATTATGATATATTTAATTAAAATCTCATAAAGAGTTCTTACGTACAAGGTACGTACTAACGTTATTAAAGAATATTCATCCAAGACGAAAGGGAGCGGGAACATTATGTTATTTGTGTTAATCTTGTTAAAATATAACGACAACTACTAACAGTAGTATACTAAACAGTCTTATACAGACTAATTTCTTTGTACTAGACTATAAATTATATTCACATCAGTAAACAAGAAAAAAATGAGAAAAAAGAGCTATTTTTTGCTATATTTAACTAGCACAATTGCATACATTTAAAAACAAGAGAAAACGTAGGATGTGATCTGGTTTTGTGCAAGTACCAGTGTATTGAATATTAATATTATTTGATATCCTGAATAGACTATTACATATGGTTTGAAAAGGGAAATAAACTTTATTAATAAAATATTCATAAGAAAATAAAAGGTGAAAGCATAATTTTGTAGAATTTTTATGTTTGATATTTTAGATAAACATGAGTAGTAAATATGCCATCTGGTTTAGGACACAACACCGTGTTTATTTATTTCAAAGTGTGCTTATAGAAATATTTTCCTATGCAAAATTCTTAGAAATGATAAAATTTCATGGATTTTTTTAAAATACATATTAGGTGTCAACGCCTCTTTAGTGAATTCTTTATCTTTCTATTTTCAACATAGAAAAGTACGACTTAAAAATATCTTAGAAAATGCATAGTAAATAAAAAATTAGTCTTTTCATTTTATTTCTACTTGCTTTAAAGTTTTACTTACCGATTAAAAAGTTTTGCTTAAAAACTTATTCATATTATTCAATCAGTTTATTGAGATAAATATTAAAAGAATATAATTTTATTCCTATAAAGTTTTAAAAGAGAGCCTTTTAAGGTAGACAGTAATAAAAAATAAAAAATAAATCCATTTTGAAGTATACATATTTTGCAGTTTGAATAAATAATTAACGGCGTGTATCCGTTTTTAATGTAGAATTTCTTGTGATTTTCATTGCTTAATCTAACTTGTTATATAGTATTGTTCGGGTCTAATAGCTTAGAAGACTACTGTAATTCAACCAATAGTAAATAAAAATGCCACTAGTTAAATTAAAAATTTTACTTTTTTTTGTTAAATGAAAAGATGATTTCTTGTTATTTAATATCGATTTATAACATTTCTTTCAATTCATACTTTTAATATGTAGAAAATATAAAGAAAAAATCTCTAAACAAGCTTTGACTCCTAATATGTACATTGAAATAAAAAAGAAATATTTTTTCAATGGAATTTTATCACTGATAAAATGCGTTTTTTCTCAGGAAATTTTAAATCCAGGAATATCCCAGGAATATATCCTAAGTTTCTCTATATTAAAAAAAAGACTAAAATAATATTAAGATAAATATTTAATTTAAAATAATCCCGGCTAACATCTATGTAAAAATTTTATGACCAATCGATGAATGGTCATAAAATTTTTACATAGATGGCCATGATATTCATGCAAGTGACAGTCTAGTTCTACGAAACAGTTAACTGGATTCTCCAGTCAAACGGAGAACATGAACTTGCAGGTAAATATTTGCTTTCACAGCGCGTTCGCAAAATATTTCCCGAAACCTATTTAACCTCGTCTGAGAATGTGTCTGGGTTAAGAATTTCTTGGGTTCAGAATTTTTACTGTGTGACTCCTTACGCGTAGTTTGGTAAGTTCAGGGGTCAGATAAAAATTGCCCATATTCTGGGGATAATATTCATTCAATTCTAGAACCCTTATAACCAGGGCCTCCTTTAAGGGGGAATACTGGTCCCACTGTACCTGGACCCGAAGTTTTGGATGGCAGTAAGACCGTGCAGATATTTAAAAAATCACCAAAATATGTCATAACATATTTTATACTCAACATATTTTAAATTCTGAAAATTATATCTTGTCGAAATATTTCTTGAGGTATAATTTTATTCCACCCCTGAACGGGTTTGTTAAAGGGATGCGCCTCCTCCCCCTAAAAAACCTTATGCTTCAGCAACCGGGAAACAAAAGAATATTGCATTCTACCCTTATTAATTTATAACGGCAGTTCTACTGTATAAAATTATTTGTAAATGTATTCTATGCAAACTTCAAATTACTAAGTAAGTTTGCACTGGAATTTTATATTCTCTTACAAGTTATACTAAAAACTGTAACATTAAGTATATAGATGCAATTTGGAAGTATTCATTTTGGAGTATGTATGGAGTATGTATGCTGGAGTATGTTGGAGTATGTATGCTGGGTATTTTGGAGTATGTTGGAGTCAGGGGCGTAGCCAGAAATTTTTCATGGGGGGGTTACGACTATTACAACTCATATATATGTATGCGTGTGTGTGATAATGTAGTGAAGAATATGCATTTTGTATGGCAAAAAATTTCTCATGGGGGGTTATGACCCCCCTAACCCCCCCCCCGTGGCTACGCCCCTGGTTGGAGTATGTATGCTGGTGGAAGTGAAAACAGGCACTAAGGGGGCCCGGCATTAAATTTTTTACTGGGCCCCGTAACTGTTAGAGGAGGCCCTGCTTATAATGGCCGAAAAAAAACCCTTAAAATATGTATATATATATATACAGGGTGTCCATAATTAAAGTCCCACTTTAAAACGATCAGAAAAGGAAAACTACTGATTTAAACACACACACAAAAAAAAGAAAAAAAAAAAACTTTCAACGAGATAATATTTAGAAGGATAATATATTAAAACTATTCCCAAAATAATTCATCCAATAGGAATTATAAAATAAGATGTAGGATCAAATACAGAAAATAAACTTATTATCATAATAAATTAATATTTTTATCAAATGTTATCAAACTTGGTAATTGTCTAAAGATGGTCAGGGGAGTTATTATTCGCTGTAAAAAAAGCTCAAAAATTCAACACCAGGGGCAAGGACGTATTTAAGGGGAGGGGGTTCAGAGGTCCGACCCCCCTCCCCGGCATGAAGAACAGTTTGGAGGGGGTTCAAAATTTCCGAGGCAGTCCAAACGGTAATAAAGGCAGTATTTTTCTCAAAAGGACACTATATCATTTTCATTTTAGTAACAAAAATCAAAATTTCGTGGGGAGGAGGTTCGGACACCTGACTCCCCCTTCCCCTTAAATACGTCCTTGCCCTTGGTGTTGAAATTTTAAACTTTTTTTTTGCGGATAATAAATCCCCTGATCACCTTTACACAATTACCAAGTTTGATAACATTTGGTCCAGTAGTTTTCCTTTTCTGATCGTTTTAAAGTGGGACTTTAATTATGGACACCCTGTATATATATATATAGCTATAAAAATGCTTTAAAATATAATTCTTGTAAGAAGACGACAATTTAATTCACTGGATAGCTTAAAACCCCGTGTAAATATTATTTACAAACGATTGTTTTTGTTGTTGTGGTGGAACAAGTATTCGGATTTGTGTGCTTGTGCCCGAGGAACCGCTTATAAATCCACGTCAGAGGAAGGACAAACACAAGTGGGGCAATGCCTTGGGGGAGGACTTTTCTGGGTATGTAGCGCGCATTCACGTTACATCTAGAGAAAACCGCCCAAAACAAAAGGCCGCTAAATCGACGACCCCGCGAGAGGACAGAACCCTGTTTCTCCACGTGAGCCATCTCCCAGCGTCAGTGGCTTTAACCACTGTTCTACACATTGGTTTTACAAATGATCTTAAATGCTTAGGGGAAAAAGAAGTTCTACTGCATATTTGAATTTATACTGAGTGGTATCAGAATAGTAAAAAAATAGCTAAGATTAAATCAATATTTGAAATTTTTCAGTTTTACCCTAATTTTTTATTATTATATTAATTTCTAGTTTTCGGTGCAAAATATTTTTAATTTTTTTAAATAGAATTTAATGGAGCCGCCCGGGTTGCGTAGTGGATAGAGAGCCGTTCTACCGCACCATGAGTCCAGATTACCCGGATACCCGTCCGGCCAATAGATCTAAGCCCGGCCGGGTATTCATGACACTCATGCCCGACCGGGTTATTAATCATTCGAGACCCGGCCGGGTTTGGGTGTCATGTTTTTTTTTTTTTTTTTTTTTTTAAACACGTATTTTGGATTTATGTGCTTTTCCAAAAACCGCTTATAAATCCACATTAAGGGTCAATATAAAGGTGGAGGGGTTGCTCTCAGTGGGGACCCAGCAAACACACAGGTTCTGAACGTTAATAGACGTTCAGAGAACCTGTGTGTGTTTGCTGGAGAGTCTTTCTAAGGGGTCCTAGCACTTAAAATACTCTAAATTCTTGTGGTCTCTCTCATCCAGACCCCTGGACCAAGGCCGTAGCCAAGGGGGATTACAACCGATTATTTACACTGGGGATCTAGGTTGAAGGGGGGAGGGGGGGAAACGCCCTCCATGGAGGGTTCTTTCTAAGAAGTCCTAATCCGTATTTATGCTATATTTTGGAAAAAGCACGGAAAGTTACGATACGATAAATATAAAAGTTTAAAAACTAATAAAAGTTCACGATGATCTTTGTTTTAGAGATTTAAAAATCATTCTAAATGCCTTTTTTTTTAAAAATCTACTAATACGAAAAGATTTTACTCATCAATTTTGTCTTAGCCAGGTTCAACTGTAATATAAATAAGATAGCAGTAAAACTTAGGCTGACAGCCTTAAGAAAACCATTCTTTCCATTAAGTCCCAACACATGGCGCCTATAATACTACTTGAAAGTGTCGAAACAAAACCAGTTTCACTATTTATGAAATTTAGTCTACTTGATTTTGTGATAATTATTTTATGAGCTTATTTTCCTGTAGCTGAGCAACATTCTTCTAATGATGTCTGACTGATCGTTCTTAATGATTTTTTTAATATTTATTTTATTTTATTTTTCTGGGGAATAAAAAAAAAGTAAATGCTAAAATATTCCAATAATATTTTGTTAGATTTTTAAGTATGAATGTTCTGTAGAAACTTGTTTTTAAGGGTGTAGTTCGAAGAAGCAAAATCTCCCTCACTACCTATGCACACAAACTAAAATAAATGAATTGCCCGAGGTGCTCGAAAAAATTCAGGATGGCTCTTTCTAAGCTATACTACCCACCGTAAGAAATAAAAGAAGGGTGCCTTTTATAAGACTTTTAAAAAAAAATTCTTCAGGGTGGACTTGTCCAGCAAAAATTTTTGAAGAGTAACACATCCTGATAAATTTTCTTTTAAGACATTTTTTGAAAGTTTCACAACTGATACAGATTTATTATTCATTGCAGAGTATAGAACAGCTTGTTAAGAAACATTCTAAAAATTTTGAAGAGTATAATAATATAATTAGTTTATTCGTATTTATATGCCAAAATCACATGATTTTTTTTTTTTTTTTTTTTCGAAATACACCGTTGAGTAGCTTCATTTGTCATTATTTGACACAGCGATAAAGGTAAAGTGGATTTTTTCCTGTGTGTCTTAAAATATTTTGGCAAAACTCATGTCCAGTGGTGCACCGTAACCCTCCCCTCCCATTTCCCTTCCATGACCATAATCACAGGAATTGATCATGGGTTAAGCCTAAAGCAGGGAGGGCTCAAGCCCCTCCTATTCGTTAAAAGAGAGAACATTTTTGTAACAGACTTAAAGATTTTTTTTATTATTTTAGTACTAGAAAAAAGTGTTTGAAAGCCTGAGGTGACTAACTTTACAAATGGAAGAGCTCTTTACTCCTAGAAGTACTCCTTTCGGCGCCGTATTTTTCATTTTATTTAATTTTTGTTTAAGAATATCTTTATTTTTCAGATATAAAAAAGTTGCGGACTGCATTAATACGTATGTTTTCCTTTGGTAATAAATAAATAAATAAAATATAAGATTAAAATATTTTTTAAATAATAAAACAAATAAGAGACAGTATATAAAATGAAATAGGGGATACAAAAAAAAAATTTTGAGTATAAACTAATGCTTTTAGTATACAAATAAGCGTTTCTTAATTTTTTATACTACAGAAAAACACACAAAAAATAGTTTTTTATTTCTTTTCACACAATGAAAGGCAATAATGTTTAAATACTGCAAAATAAATGTCTAAAGATTTTCATAATTTTATTTATTTATTTTCCTGGGCAGTTTCTCTCTCTCTCTCTCTCTCTTTCTTTTCGAGCTCTTTTATGTGAAAAGAATACATTCTGTATATTTGTAACATGAAAATTTCATTTTTAGAAATAAATCACACCAAAAAGAACTATTATACCTGAAAACTTATTAAAAATATTCCAATTTGTTTCTCCTTTCGCCATAAATATTTACAAATGTATTATTTCTTAGAAGAAGAAAACTATTTCCTCCTTGCAGTATACATAATTTTAATATTTCATAATACTACTTTTAAACATTTCTTTTTGCTTTCTGAATATTTTTTCTTTTCTAAAGACTTTTAATGGTGGAAAAAAAAAAAAAAAAAAAAAAAAAAAAAAAAAAAAAAAAAACTGCAGGGTATCTCATCATACAGTTTTCCCTTTTCCCTCAAAAGTGACATGAAAAAGCAGAAAATACAGTTTTTACAGACAACATCTAAACATTTCCGCAAATTAATGTTTTATTGTTGTCACTATTAATGTTTTTTTAATGAAAAATGAAAGTTTCTTCACCCCTATGAAATTAAGATTAATGATTCGAATTTTAAAATCGATTGAAAAATTAAGAGAGCGTATACTGGAAAAAAATCCGCTTATCTACAGTACTTTTTAATTCGCCAGAGTAAAAAATATGTAAATATGTATATACATTAAATCACCTCCAATTTAATTACAAACAAAAAGTGAAATTCAATATTTATGATCTGTGGTATTTGCAAATGCATATCTTAAATTATAAAAGATAAAATAAGCTTCTTTTCTAACAGAGAAGAATTTTTAAAAAATTGTCAATATCTTCTTTTTAATATTTTTTAATTAAAAAAAATATTTTATCTAATTATTTTAATACCTGAAATAATTTTATTTTTTAGACTAATTTTTTTTTCTGCATATATCTATCGGATTTTTCTTTTTGCTCATTTATTTCATTAATTACTTTTTATTTAAAAAATATCAAAATCGCATTCATTATAACTTTTCTTTGCAAAATTATGTAAAAATAAAAATTTCTATTCAGATTTTAGTATAGAAGAATTAATTCAAATACCCTATTTACTCTTCATTTCAAGTTTAAACATAGTTTTCGTACATAATAAAAAATCACTTTTTTTTTTCTCCCTTTCTTTTCAATAAATAAATTTTAAAACTGAATATAGTATGTAAAAACATTTAAAACTAATTTAAAATTTAATCTAAAAATTGTACTCATTAGACTTTGCTAAATTATGAAGCAGGAGAAAAAAAGGTTTCTTTTGTAATCCTTTAAAAATAACACATTCCAAGTATTATCGATTTATTTGTCCATATTTTTTTCTAAAAAAAAAATGAAATATACATCAAAAGCCACTTACCTGCAATTAATAAACAAATCTTAGAAAGAAAAAAAGTTTAGACGTATCCCCCTTGTTCAATGATTCGGAACGGAAACTAATATGTCCGAAGCCGGTGGTTGGGCGAAAGTAACTCAGGCGAACCGCAACTTTTTAGCGAATAAAGTATTAAAAAAAAAAAAAGAAAGAGTGAGAGAAGAAACTCTGAACTCATCCGGGTACTCCATCTTTCAGCGGATGAGAGTGGGATCAAATCAGGGTTTGCCATTCCATAAGTTTATCGCTCTTTGGCAATATTTATTCGACGCTATGAAATAAATCTTGCAAAATGTAACGAGACTTGGAAAAATTTGGGATATTTCTTATTTGTTTTCAGAGGCGTCACGTGGGGGGTGCGCCCCGCAACGGGTGACACCAAAATATTACTTACTCTAAAACTTTCGTGTAATTTGCCGGGGGGAAAAATGATTCAAATTTGATAATTAAAAAGACTTCGCAGATTAGAAATACGAGTAAATTTAATTCACGTTTGTCTGTAGTTGTAGAAGATTAAAGCATTATTTCGTCTCTATAGTATTTTCCAGTTTTAAAAATTAACTTTCTTTCCTTCCCCACAAAATATGAAAATAGTTTGTTGTTCTCGACTTACTGGTCGTGATTTCAACTATATTTTGTTCTACTTTTAACCATTTAGTGCGCAGTGTTCCCGTTCTGGGAACACCAAACTCTCACGTTTTGACTGTTGCCAGTCACGAAGAATCGATTTGATTTCTATAAAAATAGTTGCGGGTGCCGTAGCTCCACGAGAATCCTTTACTTTTTAGCAATTCATTTCCCTTAAAAAAAATGCCACGGTTATTTTTAACAGCACTGGCATCTGCTGAAAAAGCACAGCCAGCTGTCGTCAAAAAAAGGTCTCTAGATCTGTGGCACGCGATGAACGTTTCGATCGTCCGCCATCTTGCTGGTAGTTGAGTCGAGCGATGGCAACGGCCGCCCTTTTTCCAGCATCGGGCAATCTATTCAGCTGTTCTTGCATTCTTCCATTTTTCAGCAGATGTCAGTGCTGTTAAAAATAACCGTGACAATTTTTTTACAGGGAAATGACGTGCTAAAGAGTAAAGGATTCTCGTGGAGCTATGTCACCCGCAAATTTTTTTTATAGAAATCAAATCTATTCTTCGTGACTGGCAACAGTCAAAACGTCCGAGTTTGGTGTACCCAGAGCTGGAACACTGATCGTTAAAGGGTTAATGCACGAGATTTTCGAAGTGCTTCGCATTACTTGCAACAATATGGCGAAGCCTATAAGGTCAAAGTTGTCCGAAACTGAATGGATAGATCTCAGTGTGATGGGCCGGATTTTCAGCAGAAAAACCTCAGTTCTATGGTCAAATTCGGCATTTGAGAACTGCTTGTAAAGACGCGAACTTTTACTGAAAACGTCTTGCAACTTCGTGTCTGTCTAGTGCTGCGTCACAGCACAAATTGAAAATTTGTATTAATTCGAACTCGTTTAAGCCTCACCACATAGCACAGTGGTCATGTCACTGAAAATGGTAGACGGCCGAAGAGTGAAGTTCCGGGGTTCGGGTCCCATCGCGCGCCTGACGATCTAACGGCCTGGAGTTTTGGTAGATTTTCTCCAGATGTAACGTGAATACGCGTTAGAACCTCTTAGAAAATCCTCCTACTAAGGCATCCCCCATCCTTGAGAGATCGGCGGCGTATGCTATAATCACACAAACAATTAAAAAAATTCAAAACCCAGATACAGGCAAGGGCCAGCTCCAGGAACGGACAGCCCACAGATTTATGAGGGACACCAAAATTAGGCTACGAATGCGATAAAAATATTAATTACGTGAATCGAAATTCAAAGGTATCGATATTTTTCTTAAATTCGCGTTAAAAATGTACGTACTGTTTTACGTTTTCGTGTATTGTGTATAATTAAGGCAAACCTGCGCGAGGGGGATTCTGCCTAAGCTGAGGGATGCCTTGGTAGGAGGACTTTCTAAGGGGTTCTAACGCGTATTCACGTTAAATCTGGAGAAAACCTACCGAAACTCCAGACCGTTAGATCGACGACCGCGCGATGGGACCCGAACCCTGGACCTTCATACTGCGGCCATTTTTTTTTTACGTTTTTATCGGAGGATATAAAACTACTTGATCTACGATACAGATAAGGTAACTATTATTTCCAATAATTTTTTATTAAAATATTTTTTTCTCTTTTTCTTTTTTTGTAATTGGGAGAGGGTTAGGTCAACAAAGTTCTTATGAGAGGGCTTATCCCAGTTTCCGCGTAAAAAATAGATTTTCTACTTCGAGGTTAAGTCCCTCCCTAGCCTAGTCGCTAAACTCCGTTCCCATAAGATCAAAGCATCGGCTTGGCCAGTGCTTGGGAGGGTGAAACCTCTCTCAGCCGTGCTGCTGTGAGACCATGTAAAGGTCCGAAAACGCTATTAAATTGCATGAAAATAATTATTTTCTAATAAATAACAAATTATTCACGAAGTATATACTTTTATACGAATGCAATTACAACTTTTCTTGACCGTCGTAGTTCTTTACTCTCATTGATCACAGTGTAAACGCCCATTTCTTTGTCGTTACCCCAAGCAAAAACTCGGGGTTAGAACACTTAAAAAATCTGATGTGTGAAAGTTAAATTGTATTCTATATATTAACTACACAATGGGCATCTGCCTAGGATGGAGGGGGGGGGGGTGGTTTGGTCACAGGATTTTCTAATGGGCTCTAATACGCATTCACGTTTCATCTTTAGAAAACCAACTAAAACTCCAGACCGTTAGATCGACAGCCGCGCGACGGGGCCCGAACCCGAGACCTTCAGACTTCGGTCGTCTACCATTTTGAGTGCCTTATGGGGCTTGAAAGTTAAAATTGGTAATTTTCCTAATTTCTCGCCACCACCACTTTTTAAACTTTTATTCTCTCAAGTTTTGACACTTTTTTCTTCTACCGCATGACAACTTTTTTTTTTTTTTTTTTTTTCGTATTTTGTGTTTACTTTTTGTTCTATTGCTTTCATCTAGCAATGAAAGTCGGAACTTTTTGCAGCCACCGTTCGCTTTGTACAATTTTTTATGTGTGTGTGTGTTTACAAAGTTCTTAATTACTTTATAAAAAGTTTGATTTGTTGTATTTCTTGTATTATTTGTTGTACACCGCATGCACTTGGTGGTCTTTAATGTTCTCGAGAAAATAATTGTTCCAGACGAGTTTTCTGTGAGATAATCAGGTTATACCCCCATCAGGAGAAGAGCCCCGTTACGCTTTTCTTTGTTAGTTTGCCAGGAGAAAACAGCTAGCGTCACTGAAAGTGTCGCCTAGAGCTACTTACGTCCTTCCCGGAGTTTCCCTCCACAATTTGGATCCTCATCAGAAGGTGGTGGACTTCTGAATATTGGCACCCCTCAGAAACTGCTAAAGGATCGCCAAGAGGGCTTTCGGAACCACAGATTCGACGAGCACGTACACCGCATGTACATGGTCGACTTAAGAGGCCTCTGTAGTCGGCATGCGGAGATTCAAGTCCCAATGCTTTGCTATGGAGAAAAGTTCCTTTCATCGCCTAATCATTTTTCTCAGAAATTATTAGGTATTTTTAAATGAAATTTTCCTGTGTGAATCTTGAGAAATCTTTTTGGGCTAAATTAACTCAAATCTGATTCGCGCAATCCTTGCGAATAGTTCCTTGCGAATTTTCCTGTGTGAATCTTAAGAACTATTCAAAAGGATTGCGCGAATCAGATTTGAGTTAATTTAGCCGAGAGAGATTTCTCAAGATTCACACAGGAATATTTCCTTTAAAAATACCTAATACTTTCTGAGAAAAATGATTAGGCGTTAAGGCACTTTTCTCCATAGCAAAGCATTGGGACTTGAATCTCCGCAAGCCGATTACAGAGGCCTCTTAAATCGGAATCGAACCCATAACCTTACGATTATGTGTCCAACGCCTTTAACCTCTGTCTACCACCGACCCTCCCTGAAAATCCTTAAAAAGACGCAAGCAGAAAAAGAATTCCGGGTGAGGGTATGCAGCACTTCGGAGGGGGGGGCGTAATTAGTAGCGATAAATTTTTTGCGTCTATAATTACGCTTGCCAGACGTCCCGGTTTGCAGAAAAAATCCCGGTGTCCCGACTGGTTTACTTCACGTCCCGGTAAAAATTAAATTTGATTTTAGATGACCAAAAGATTCTAAAAATAATTAACTGTGAAGGATTTTTAAGGATAATGACTTTGTCATTTGTTTCACTGTACTGTATAAAAAGTGAGAACTATCGAAGAGTGGTGGTGTGCTAATAAGTATTGTTCAAATTTTTATTCCTCATTCAAAGTGTTTCTTTTTACTTAAGCAACTTATAAATATTAACATGTAAGAAATAAAATGTTTAATGCGTGTGTCATTTATTAATACCCCTGGTTCAGATTCTTAATCAGTAACCATTTATTCATAGCATTGAGAATAAACTATCCTCTAAAACACTCCAAAACCCGCCAAAAGTGTGTACCCTTGAGGGGAAAATGTAAATGTAGTGTTACGGCCAGGAATCTGGACCGAGGGGAGGAGATTTCCCTCCGTGGTGGACTTTCTAAGGGATCCTAACCCGTATTTACGCGAAGTTTCGTAGAAAACCACGGGAAACTCCGAACGGTTAGGTCGGCGGACTCGACCTGGTTTTGAACCAGGCATCTTCCGTCTCCCAGTTGAGAGCGCAAACGCGTTCAGCCACAGGTCGGGCAAATGTACCCTTGAATACCGTGTCACTGGGGGCATTCCGGTTACCCGGTTGAATATTTCAAAAATCTGGCAAGCCTATCTATAATTCATCTCCAGAATCAACGCAAATAAAAATATACTACTGAATTGACTACAATTTCGGGAGAGGGGGGGGGGAATCATACCCCCTTGATTCCCCCCCCCCCCCCATAGCTTAGGCCTTGGTCTTTAATCAGGTCCTAATTTTCAGAAATGAAAGGATGAATTCCTCGGTAATTCACTTATGACATTCTTCCCAAGACATGTCGCCAACTTGGCGCTACTTCCTTATTCCCATGCCGCAACAATTTACCTCAACGACTTCCGAAATTCGGTCTAAAAAAGGGGGGGGGGAGGAAGCGCCGGCGTCATTTAAAGCTTGCAACCAATTAACCATCAACTCGGGACGTGCGTAAGTCTGATAAACGGCCGCCCGACTTATTTCACTTTCTAAGCCCCTGACTCACTGTCAGTTGACTTCTTTTTTTTCTAAACCTTAAACCACGAGTTCAAGGCCTGGAACGGGTATCAATAATATTTTTTTGCAAAAGTTATATTTCCGCTGTCTCTGGAAGTGGCAACAGCTCCTGTGTGAGTAATGCGTCTGGGAAAGTAAAAATTACTAGAATAGCTAGTCAGTATCGCACTCCCAGAGTTAGATAGCTTCTGTTTTGGTCTCGTACTGGTGGGGTAGATACATTAGCGTCGTTGGGTGATGGCTAGAGGAAGGGGAGGAGGAGCTCCCCCTTAAGGAAATTTTTACCCCCTTTTAGAAATAAAATTCGTTTAGGTATTGTCTCCTGATGAAACTACCGCAGGAGTATTAACACAGTATCAATTACAGTTTAGTTAGTTCTAAGATGCCCAGTGCCGGATTAACAATATAGCAGAAGTAGCAAATGCTACGGGCCCCGCGCTTTTGGGGGCCCCGCACCTTTACCTTGAAAGTTTTCGTTCTCTCCCCCCGTGATCTAGCTTTTTTAACACTTTCCAACAAGGTAGAAAAGTGTTTAAGATTTTAGTTTGTCTGTCTGTCTGTCCTTAATCTAACTCGCGTAAATATGCATTGAATTCTACGAAATTTACATGTTATTCTTATCTACAGTACCATGTACCCTATTGTAAATGATCTATGTAGCATTTATAGTTTTCCTACGGGAGCATTCAGAATATTCTCAATACATTGCGCTCTATGGGAAGTTATTCTTCGCATTACGCTTCTTCTTATACGCTTCTATAAAGCGTATCATCCTGCTATATAGCTGCGCTGAACCCTGACTTCAAGATAAAACTTTTTTCGCCATTACTGCAAAAAGATTACAAAGTCAAGGACAAAAAGCCTAAGAACTTCTTTTGTTAAAAGTCTTTTTCCCTCTCCTCTCTTTTGTTATCATTGGTTCTTTACAATGCTCTTCTTTGCAAATGTTTTACGCCTCCAATTTACGACATTCGTGTCTCGTCCCAACTTCATTTAAGGTTTTTCCATGTTCCGATCAATTTCCGCACGAAAAAAGTGGGTCTTGCTATTGTGTCTTGCTCACTGTAACAGTAACTGTGAGAGCTTTATTGTTTTAAATCATCACAATCTGGACCCCAAACATTCAAATAACTATAACTAAACTTTCATTTCGATTGGTTGAATGGTTCGGCCTCTAGGGACTCTTATACAGGCCTGCATTATTTAGTCAACTCATTAAGTAGGCGAAACTGAATAGGTATTCTAAAGTCAGCAATAAGGACACACACAAGAGTATTCAACAATGCTGTGGAACAAAAACACAGTACTCAGGAAGAAATTTCAGGGAGCATCCAAAAGGTGGGAAAGGCGGAATTTTAAATAAAAGAAAGACAGAATGAAAGGATCTATTATTATCTTTTTGTTGACTAGAAGCGAAGCTCGGACAAACGGAGGAGGGGGGTATCCAGATCCTTCCACCACCCACCTATGGCGTTTAGAAAATGTATTCCTTACCAATAATGTTACATGTTTGTCTTTATTTGAAGAATGAATCCAGAAATAAACAAAATATTGAAAGAAAACTAAGTGCCAAAACAAAAGAACAGACTCGAGGTGTAAGGAATGCAATCCTGCTTTTGCGAGATTACTATATCATGGCTATAATTTTCATTTTTATGTAAGGTATTGTTTTAATTATGAATTAAGATAAAGTATTAAACTTGATAGTGCCACAATCTTACTTTTCCCCAATTTCCTCTATTAAAATTAATTTTTATTTGAATGAAATGTCAATCCCGCAGGAACCCGCAATCTCACGCAGGATTGATATTTCATTCAAATAAAAATTAATTTTAATAGAGAAAAGTAGGGAAAAGTAAGTTTGTAAGCACTATCAGGTTTAATACTTTACCTTAATTCATATTTAAAACAATACCTTACATAAAAATGAAAATTACAGTCATGGTATAGTAATCCCACAAAAGCGGGATTGCATTCCCTAGGTGTGATCAAGGGCGGATTAAAGGGAGGGGGTCGTAGGAGGGGACCGCCCCTCCCGAGAAAAATGAAATTAATGCAAACAATCCCAACTTACTTCTATAAAATGGATATGTATTTGAATCTTCCATCCAAGCCTCCACCCACAAAATTGCATTAATCCGTCAGGGAGCTGGATTATTCATTAGGCTGTAGCCTATGTGTCCCAATCATTTCAGAGACTTTTCAGTAACCGAATGAATTTTTTAATGAAGTTGTAATCAAACTTTTCAGAATGACTCAATAGAACGGAAATATTTGTGGCTATTTCTGAAGATGTTCTGTGAAAAGCGAGTTGACCATCTGCAATTCCCGAGAGCTGAGATCCATAGGATTAGGATTGTAGGAAAAACGCGCCCCATAATAATGATATTCCGCCACGAAACAATAATTTTTATTTAAACATTGGACATAAACTTATTTTGTTTTGCAGTAAATATGAGGATGCTATTTTAATCAGATGTTGGGCAGCCTTTAAGTTCTTTTGTTTTAGAGTAAAGGCGAGTGGCTTTGGCGAAATTCGAAGGTGTACAGGGTAGGGTGTAAGCCATCTTAGAAGGTTTTTGGTAGTTGGCTTCCTTTGTTTTTATTTAATTATTTATTTTACATTTTACAATATTTAAACAAGGCGAATTATTTTTTGGAACAATAATAATGTATAGAATGTAAGTCATTTTTTATAATTGGGGAATCTAGAATTACGGTAAATTATTTTATTAATCACGGAAGTTAACCACGTTAAATATAAAAGAATTGATTTTGGCCGGTCGAAACCACTGGCACGAATGCCAGTACGTTCGTTCAAATAAAATAATTAGAACTCAGAGGATCTTCGCACAAAGTCAAGACAGTCGGGGTATCCGAGAAGCCATAACCCCAGGCAAACTGAAAACAAAGAAAATTTTCGGATACTCTTGATCCACAAAGAAACTCACAAATTACTTGATCACATTTAAGATCATTATATCTTGCAAAAACATTTGAACGTAATACGATAATGGATCTTTTATCCGATTTTTTCATTATTCATTATATAGATTATTCTATTTAGAAAAGATACAATCCTCTTATTAAGATTTTTTTTAACAAATAATTTATATTATTTTAACGAGGATAAGTTGAAAAGTAATGCACATATGCTTGTAGAACATGAACCAAATGACCTTTAGAAGTGTTCCAAGTGGTACGTGGAAGTAACAATTACCCTGTACACGCATGTGCAGTTCAAATGCCTTCCGTTCATGTAGTGTATTTTGAGTAGCGGAGGTATTATTGTGCAAGATCTTGTTGGGTATTTTTCGGACGTTGTATCGCCAGAAACCAGAAACTAGCAAGAACCAACCACGGAGCAGAAATTCCCGGAGTGAACGACTGCTACGTATAAAAGAAGGATGTTGGACTCAAGGGGAGCAACGAACAAGAAGCGAGGTATCGCTGGTGGATGAGTGTCGTCCTGTATGTAGCAAGTAGCTACCTATTTAAGTTAATGTTAATTTACAAAATAAATTACTTTTAATTTTACTTAACTCTGTTTTCTTCTGCCCAAACATTCCATTAGATCTATCTAAACTCAGTTCGATTTCTTATAAATTAACCCATTAAATAAATTAACAAAAGTTAAAAATATGTAACATATTATTAATAAAGACCGTCCAGATAAAGGAATAATTTTACAAGCATGCATTTTTACAGGGGGAAAAATTTGCGTTTAAAGGCACAGTTTAAAATACATATTGTTTTCGAAGGTTCTAAAAATTTTACAGAAACAATTATTATTTTATGAGTGTAAAATTCTCTAGTTATATGTTTGCATATGGGAAAGATGGGAAGTGTTAGAAATTCCAAATTTACTATATCCATGTACATTAACATTCATTAAAAATACTTGAATTGTTGGTATAAATAACTTTAAACATCGTCAGTCTCACTATCTATTTAGCCCCCTCACCCACCACCCTAAAAAAACCTTTATTTTAATGGGCATTTTTTCCGCGCACCAATTTACTTGGAGAAATTGATTTGTCCAGTGTTAACTCAAATTTGCTCATTTTGAATCAAGAAAATTCGTAAAAGTTGTTTTATTTTATTATCGCGCAAAACCTAGAGATTAGCTCACCCAAGGTGGAGGAAGGGCTGGGATAAACCTCTTCCAAATACAACACGTGGGACCTTTTAGTTTTGTTTACATCTAATTAGCATTAGTAATCCCATTAACTAATTAATTAGCACTAAACATAAATTATAATACACTCTATAACAAATAAATCGACGCACCAAGAAGGGGGGTGGGAGTTCCGATTGAGATGAAAATTGGTGGATAGGAAGACAATGTACAGAATAGTAAATGATTAAAATTTCAGAACAATTGAATAATTTATTTCAGAGTTACAGTAACAAGTTCAATAAGGTGTTGACCCGCCGCTAGCCTGGATACAAGCTTCCACACGGCGTGTCATAGACCGATAAAGCTCCCGGATGGTCTCCTGCGGTATTTCCTGCCAAATTCGCTCCAATTGTCGAACGAGATCATCAACAGTCCGTGCCAGATGCAATCGCCTTCCCATCATATCCCAGACATACTCGATGGGAGCGAGATCTGGCGATCTGGCAGGCCAAGGAAGAGTTTGACAAGCTTGCAGACAGTTTAGAGCAACACGAGCCGTATGTGGTCTGGCATTGTCCTGCTGAAAAACCAGCCCAGGGCACTGCAAAAGGAACGGTAGCAAAACAGGTCTTAGGATGTCGTCCACGTACCGCTGTGCAGTAAGTGTACCTCTAATGACGACGAAAGGGGTCCGGCTGTCAAAGGAAATGGCACCCCAGACCATAATGCCTTGTTGAGGGCCGGTGTGGCCATCAATAATGAAAGCAGGATCCCCCCTCTGCCCTGTGCGTCTCCAAACACGTCTTCGATGATCGTCAGGACACAGTTGGAAGCGGGATTCGTCGCTAACGACTATACGCCCCTAGTCGGCATCATTCCAACCTGATCGAGCCCTGCACCACTGTAATCTGGCTCGCCAGTGTGCAGGCGTGAGTGGCAGGTGGTGTAACGGTCGGCGCGAGCGTAGATTTCGCTCTCTGAACCGTCTGTGAATGGTCATGATGGACACTGGTGTTTGGGTTGAACGTCTGATGGTTGATAGAGATGAAGAAGGCGCTGTGACAGCTGATCGGACCATCACTCTGTCCTCACGATCTGTTGTAGCCCTAGGTCGACCGCTACCATCCTGACGCTGCACTCTGCCATTTTCCACCCATCCTTGCCAGCATCTTCGAATCGTCGCATCGCTTCGACTCAGATGACGAGCGATTCTCTGATTAGTCCAACCGGCCTCTTTCAATCCAATGATACGACCTCTGTCAAACTCTGACAGTTGCTCGTAATGAGCACGGATCCTGCAGCGAGGCATTTTTTAAGTTGTTGAAAGGTCATCTGAATCGCAATCAAACCGAAAGTTTTAACAACCGTTGAAGAACTGCTCCTTATATACGTCTGCTGGATGCGCAGTTCCGATGCGCTAGTGATCAAACTATTCATTCACTGGACACCAAATTTGAATCATTTGCATATCTGTTCAAAACATTCATGCATACGAAATTTCAAAGCAATCGGATAATTGTTTCTTGGAGCGTCGATTTCTTTGTTATAGAGTGTATAATTAGCACTATTTATTTTCTCATTTAATTTATCTCTACTATTTTAATGTGAGTGTGAACTCCTCCCCCTCAAAATATATATATATATATATATATATATATATAAATTTAAAAAAAAAGGAACGTCACTGAACAGGGGGGGGGGGGGCGCTTGGTAATATTTGCTACCTGCCCCGCGCTGTCTTAATCCGGCAAAGATGCCCCTTGAAAAATAAACGAATAAAACAACCACTTTTAATTTTAATATGCACTAGATATTTATCCCCACGAGTGTATATAAAGGGGCTATTTAAGGGTTCTAGATTCTCCCCCCCCCTCCTTAATCTTCGCAATAAATTCGAATTTTTGAAGCAAATCCAATTTTTGAATCCGCTCATCAAATTAGTACACGATAAAAATGGTTTTAAATTTTGTATAAATTTTGAATTTTTTTTTATAAATTAAAAAAAATAATAATATTAATTTTGTAAACTCTATAATTTACTGACGTGAGTAATAAATAAGTTTACTATAAAGAAATTAATAATTCGTAATGGAATTGAAAAGCTTGAATTGTTGCCAAGCTAAAACGATTAAAAGATTACGCATATTTAAAAATGAAAACAATTCGTGAAGACTGTTCAACTTAAATATTTAAATCCTAGCAGAAGAAAATATATTTATTTTAATCTCATGAAAAATATACGACGTAATCTCATGAAAAATATACGACGTAACGTATTCATACGACGTAAATTTCTCAAGAGAGTTTATTAATCTGAAGACATTTTAAATTTATGACATTGCAGTAAAAGAAATTTCAATTAGTTCCCTTAGTTTGCATAAGAGTAATATTAAAACTTCCAAAGACGTAGAAAAAAATTGTTTTTCTTTACACAGGGCCGTTATGGAAGAACATAATCCCACGTTAAAAGATTCAAAGTAAATTGCATAGCTTAAACTGCATTTCGAGCCTCACCATGGCACAGTGGTTATATCCCTGAAAATGGTAGACGGCCGAAGTTTGAAGGCTTCGGGTCCCGTCACGCGGTCGTCGATGTAACGGTCTGGATTTTTGGTAGGTTTTCTCCAGATATAACGTGAATACGCGTTAGAACCCCTTAGAAAGTCCTCCTACTGAGGCATCCCTCATCTTAGGCAGATACCCCTCGCGCAGGTTTGCGTTAATCACACGCAACCACAACTGCATTTTGCATTCTATACACATGAAAAGTAGTTTTCATGAGCTAAAATACATTAAATGTATTTACCTGAAAATAAGTTTTATTCGTTTCCTCAATCTTTTGTTTTTACATTAAATTTAAAATTCATTTCATCAATTCATTCTCAGGAAAAAGCACTTCTGGTCTAATATTAAAAAAAAAACTTCTTTTGTGTTCCAAAGCCAAAAAAAAAAAAAAAAAAAAAAAAAGCAAAAAAAAAAAAAAGAAAAGAAAGCTTGACTGAAATTATTCTTCAAGAGAAAAAGTTTTACCTTTTTTTCCCCTTCTAAGCTTTTCTCCACTTTTTTCTTTTTCATTTTTTTTTTTTTTTTTTTTTTTAGGGAGGTGGGCAGAAAGAGACAAACGGCCGCCACACAAAGAATCTACTCAAAAGCCACTTAAAATCTTCTCAGAAGCCAAAATTATCACGTACAACTAAAATCAGATAGAAAATTTACTCAGTGGCCTAAAGGACTTGTTGCTTCATGACTTCTCTGGTAACAGTTATCACTAGTCCGTATTTATGATTTTTAAAACATAGCAAAACAAAAGAATATACGTAAGCAATATATATTATTTCCTTTAAAACGTAAATTAAAAAATGCAAATACCGATTATAAAAATATTAACCCATTTGTGAAAAGATATTTAGCGACTTTTCTTTGATTTTTGTTAATACCAGCAATAATAGATAAATTTCTGATATAAATTTTTTCAACAAGGGATGATTTCTTTTAAAATCATCGCGTATAAAAACTGAAATGTCTACATCCTACTTGGTCATGTTAAACTATATTGTCCAGCCTTACTATGGCACAGTGGTTATGTCACTGAAAATGGGAGACGTCCGAAGTGTGAAGGGCTCGGGTTCGGGTCCCACCGCGCGGCTGTTGACCTAACCGTTCGGAGTTTCCCGTTTTTTTCTCCAAAACTAGCGTAAAAACGGGTTAGGACCCCTACGGAGGGCACCCCCCCCCCTTGTGTTGTCCTTTTGACGTGGATTTATAAGCGGAATTCTATCCAAGCCCACAAATCCGAAATGCCCGTTAAACAAACTATTTTGTGAAGTTGAGGTTCAGTACTCGTGAATAAAGGCTAGGAAAAATAAATAACGTTTTCTACTGATAGCGAAAATGCCGTCCCAAAAAAGGGACACTAGACATAAATTTGTTAAATATATCGAACTATATGCCATGTATTGGTATAATTAGATGGCATGTATTGTGGAACTAAATGAAGAAAGTTTGCAAGAGAAAAATGTAAGTAAAACGTTACTGGTCCGACAAACCAACAAATTTTGTATTTTACTGGTCCGTTGTATATTTTAGTGGTCTAGGACCAGCGAACTACTGTTAATTTCAAACCCTGACAAAAATTATAATTCAATCGAAAAAGTTTGTTTAGCAATTTTCATGAACTGGTAAAATAAATTAAGTGTGATCAGATTAAAATAAGTCACTCATTCAGACAATTTTATTGATTTATTTATTTTAAAACATTTTAGCTGAGTTTCGTCGTATCATAGCAACAAGAGAGCAACTTTGTCCTAATATTCCAAAGACCAAAACAAAATGTCTGACCTTGATCTTCAGCCTCCGCTGATGAAAGTGATAACTTGAATCAGAACTACTGATTCACCGACGTTGAAAAAAACTTATTCATTCAGCTTATTAGTCAAGAGGTTAATCAGTCACAAGTGATGAAAAAATAATGGATCTATTTTTTAATATAAAAAAGGATCTTGTACTTCCTATCAATTTAGTATCTTTATAGATTGCACCAGTCGACCGATAACGTAAATATATCAGTGTTTAAATTGTGTTGGATAGCTATAAGATGAAATAAAAGTATGATATGTTTCTATTGTGTTAATTCTTTGTGTGTGTAAAGTGTCACTCTCTCGTTCTTTTGGGACCACTCTTGGGACTTTGCGACTTATTCTTCTCTGCTCGTTTCTCGCTTTTTGGAAACCTCTTAAAAAAATTGTAAATTCATTCAAAGTTACAGTTTTCTTAGAAAAATTTATGGATGGAAAATACATAGCGTACTTTCGAAATCTAGTTCTTTGCATTCTGTTCTACTCTTATCGTTGCCATTACGGCAAAGTGAAATATTAGATCTCTCTGGTGTTGCCAAATAAATTATGCTGTAGGATAAATACTTTTTTAAACTTCAGTAGCACTAAAAATATTTTACATTTTAATGATAAATTGCCTTTGTAACTCCCTGAATTATAGAATTTACAAAATTGACATATTTTTAATTAATGTAAAGCTTTTAAATTTATCTAAAATTTTAACATTTTTACCGCATACTGTTTTTGAGCGATGAATGCCAAAGTGGTTGCTCGGCTGTAATTAACGTTTGTGCGTAGATTAAGGGGAAAACACCTCCCTTATATATTAGTCCGTGCTTAATAATATCACCGAATTGAGTTTCTTACTTATTGCGTGTCTTATAACTAAAAAAAAAAAAAAAAATATTAATGTAAAATAAATTGAAAACATAACTAAAGAAGAGTGAGCTAAAAATATTTTACTACAAGTTAAAATCTAAATTATATTAAGAGGACCGGAAAGTAATGGTTGTTTTTTCGAATACAGAATAATCTTGATAATCCGATATCAATGCATGGTGCCGGATTATCGAAAACTCTGGATTATCAAGATTTCTTGTTTTCTACACAAACTTAAAGTCATGTGCTTTCGTCTGGTCATTGGCGGTGGTCGGCGAATCGGAAGACGGTGTGGCACGTGCTTCCCAAGAGTGCCGGATTATTGAATGTGCCGGACTAACCAACTGCCGGTTTATCAAGAGTGTACTGTATCAATGTTCCACCTGCCCAAAAGTACTGACGATAATAATACCAAATCTGGTATGCATGTGAGATTTTTTAACGTAGGTGCTGCATTGGATAGCGCTTTTCGAAAGTCGAACCTGTGGGAAGCATGGGGACATAACGTTCTTATAACACATCCCGCTTGATCTCAAAGAATAAAAAAAAAAAAGAGATCCACAAAATTCTTGCTGTAAATTGCATCGCTTGCGAATACCTATAAATCAATTGCAGGGCATTTTGATTATCGTCCTAGTTGGGCAGACGTGACAAAAGAGGAAGTTTGGCCATCTTTCTTGGAAGAAGGAAAAAAAAAGTATTGTGTATAAAATTTTTGCTTGAAAATGTATTACATATGAATCCTATATTTAGACACAGCTTGTTTGTAATTAAAGAGTTGTTGAAAATTTATTTGTTTTAATTTTATGGAAAAAACAATTGTTTGTCGGACTCAGTGGCGGTTCGTGGGTTATTTAAATGGAGGTTCACAAAATTAATTTCGAAAATTAAATATGCAGATACGACACACCTTACAAGTTAAATATATTTGCATTTCCAGCAGTTAAAGATAAATTTTAGCAAAAATATTGTCTTGATTTTTTCTTTCAATTTTTTTTTTAAAGGATGACATTGAAAAATGTCATTGCTGTAGCTCCGAAACACTTATTTGAGTCCCATCTTAATTATTGACACTAGTTCGTAAAAAATACTGCAGTGAAAAATCATAAAAATTAAGAAAATAATAAGAATATGAAAAAAATGGATTAAATAACCGAACACAACAAGCCAAGAGAGAATCCAGTGGAGATAACGGCAAAAAAATCTGCTGTGAGCACAATAAAATTGTGCGAACGAAAGCGCCTCGCTTCCCCCGCAACTTTCTCTCACTCTCTCAGCCTCTTTTCTCAGAGACCGGTTGAAAGGGCCACTCGGGTCGATCGCACGTGCGAGCGACGAAAGACTATGCTGTAGCAACCTACGATACAGTGCGTTAGCTATAATAAACGCGTTTAATACTAGTGGGGGAGAGTAAAACTCATGTTTTAAATTCACAAGAATCTAGAAGTGTACTTAATATATTTTTATTAATATTTAATTTGTTAGTGTGTTTATTCTTCCTCTGGTTTTTCCTCTGGGGGTTCACGTGCTCATGTGCTCAAATGGAGGAGCCGCCACTGGGACTCCTTAATAGATTGCTAGAATGGTGACTGGGGCATAGCTAGAAGGGGGCTGCACCCCCCCCCCCCGAATGGGCCCTTTACCTAGTTTGCAATTTGATATTTAGCTTACAATTGAACATTTAACTTACAATTTGATACCCAGCCCCGAAATAAAATACTGGCTACGCTACTGAATGGTGATGTTTATAGAGAAATTTAAAATAAAATATTGAAATAAGTTTTTAACTGAAGCTTATACATATCTTAAATAGCTTCAAATACTTTAAAGTATAAAATTCCCTTTTATACAAAGCATTTTGCAAGAAGCGGGCTCAAGAATTAATTTAAGAGTAATACTACATCTGTTACTTGCTCATGAAAAATTACGTTGACAGATGCGATGTTAACGATTCATAAAAAAAAAAAAAAAAGAAAAAGAAAAAAAAAAACATGCATTTGCGAATATTTTAGATGGGAGACCAGTATTACGTAAAGGGGGGGGGTAGGAAAAACAGTGCACAAATCGTGAGATGCTTCCTTCCCATATATCTCTGGACAATAATTTTTATTTTAGACTGCCGTAAAAGAAATCTTGGATAGTTGAGTCTCTGTTCACCCAAGTTATTACATTCAGTTACTTTTAAAGGGAATATTGAAACTTAGACGATGCTGGGAAAAAAAATTATTTATTTTTTTCCTTTACATAGGGCAGTTACGGAGGAAGGTATTAAAAAAAAAAAAAAAAAAACTACTGAAAGGTTTTCTTAAATCCAGTCTTCCCCACACTGCAAGTAATTGTTCCCGTTAACGGAATTTACGTATATGCCAGGATAGTTTATCATAATTGATTTGATAAAACTTACTAACAGAATGGATAATCGTTTATTGACTGTTGGAAAATTCTCTAATAAATATCAGACATTAAACTCACAGTAAACGTTTACGGATTCATCTCCCAACCGCACCCCTCAAAGAAACAAAAATAAAAAGAATAAATTTATTTAGAAAATTCTTAAGTCATTAGTCACAAAAGAAGATTTTGCTGTATGGAACTCTTCATTTACCTCATTAATACTGTTATTATTATTTAATTAGCTACTCAAAAAATAATAAATAAAAAAATAAAATAAAATAAAACTCAGCTGTTCGAGCCTCGTCAGGGGGAGACCCCCCTGAATCTCCCTAATTTTTTAATTTCATTATTGACATATTAAAACGATATTAATTGATTATGTCATTTTATCTCGCATCTTTCGTGTATTTCGCCTAGTAACCCTATGTTGAAATTTTTATGATTGTAACCTATTTTTAGAAAAATACATGTGATGCATATTCTACAGCTTACGGAATATTGTAACAATAGATTAAAGCTGTTGTGAACTAATAGTATTTAAATATATGTAAAATTATGTCGCATTTTTGGGACACATTTTCATACAATTTTCAATAAAGGGGGTGAGAGATAAAATGACATAGTCATTAAAATAAATAAAAAGTAAAATATTTCTGGATGGCCATTATCCCTAAGCGCACCTCAAACTGAGCGCATTCCGTTAGCGCATACACAACTCCCACCTATTATCCTCCCCTCACAAAATTCACGGTTCACTTATATTTTATTTCTCGGTCCCATTTCCTGTATCATGTTGCACATTACGACCGCATAAAACCCTCACATTCATATTTTTTTTTTTTTTTTTTTTTGGAAGAACTAAGGTTCCCGTTTTCTGTCATATTTTTGTGTTTACACACGTGCGACATTGCCGTTCCCAACGGGGAATTCGCGTATTAACATACTTGGCGGCCTTGAAAGTTGGCGACATTCTTTGGCGGTCGTCGAGTTTAACCTCCCGCCAACCTGCGGTGAGTCAATCATCCACCTGCTTTCCGCACAATCGCCAGGTATTTATTTCTGAAATAAGTTTTTTTCTTTTTTTGATGATTGAGTTCTAACATGTGCCGAGAGTTTGGTAGACGCCAATGAAAATTTCTGACATTTCGGTAAAGGGAAAAATCCAGGCATTTTTTCACCGAATAACTGAAGGGAAAAAAAATCTGGAGTGACTCCACTCGGATTTCCGAACACTTACGATTAAGATCATTACCAAGCATTTAAATAAATTTTAATCAATGAATAATTCAAACATATATACCAAACTGAAGCTCAATCGAATGCGCCCTTTAAACGCTAGCGCACTTTCAATAATTTCTCCCTGTAGACCATAATGTAAAAGAAATCTTTGTCTTAGCCCTGTAGAAAAACTATAAGTCCTATACACATCAAAATCAATACCGGTCTTACGATGGTGGTTTATAGCATATATACCCAAACTGAGCTCAATCGAATGTACCGTTTAAACACTAGCGCACTTCCAAGAATTTCCTCCCATAGGCCATCATGTAAAAGAAATCTTTGTCGTAGCCCTGTAGAAAAACTATAAATCTTATACTCACCAAAATCAATACCGGTCTTGCGACGGTAGTTTATAGCATATATACCCAATTTCAGCTCAATCGTATGCCCCGTTTAGGAGCTATCGTGTTCACTCACACACACACAAACACACACACACACACACACACACACACATACATCTCGTAAAAATAGCATCAATGAATTTAGAAGACCTCAAAACGTGTCAATACACCAAAATCTCGAAGTCGAATTTTTTCATGATTACAATACTTTCCTTACATGGTACATGTTCGAAAAGTAATAATGTTGGATGAAGTCGACGCTCGTTTTTGCGAATCTTTTTTTACGAAAACTTACGATTTTACGTTCTAGCGAGTAGTTCTAAATACACTCTACACATAAGACAATGTTTTATGTCTTGCGATTTTACAGTAATTTAGTGGTCCCTACGAGATCGCAAAAACGAGCGTCGACTGTATTTTAACAAGAAAGAAATCGTAAAACCAATATACGTATAAAGTTTTTGGCGTGATCGCCTCATCATTAAATTCATGCTGAAATTCCTGTTCTAGGAGTTCAATAATTTAAACTTTGCAATTTGTTGAACGAAAATCGGTTTACTTGAACCCGAGGTACAAGTGCTTATTTTTATGATTACCACAGAAAAACGAGGAATTCACTGAAAATTATTAGATGCAAGTTTATAGTTTACAGTATGGTGGGGGGGGGGGGGGAATGGTTGAACAATATTCTATAGTTCGTTCTACAACTTCGAATTTGTAAATGCAGTTTTCTCCATAGAAAAACATTACGATGATTGTTACCCTGTAGAAAGTATAGTTAAGCTTACAGTTCACTCTTACAACTTAAGCTTAAAGTATACTTAAGCGTAAAGTTCACTCTTACAACGTCATAAATAATTATCTGGAATATCCATTGACGTTACAGCCGAATACGATAGTTTATCATATACTATCTGTATGTATTTATTTTACAACCAACTTTTTTTTTCTGAAAAATTCTTTCGAAATAACATGAAGACAGTTTTTTAAAATAAAGTATTAATTCATTAAGTGACAGTTCTCTAATAAGAGATTTTCACTTTGATTTTTTTAATTTAGGTGAATGTGTTGTGTTGTGGGATTACGGCCGATTATCTACACGTGGGATCTAAGCCGAGAAGTTCCTAGGAGTCTTTCGAAGAGGTTCTATTTACGCTAACTTTCGGAGGAAACCACGGAAAACTCCGAACGGTTAGGTCGGCGGACGCGACCGGACTTTGAACTAGGCACCTTCCGTCTCCCAGTTCAGCGCGCCTTTACGTGAAAGATTACTACCTAAAGCCCCTACATGAATGCGCCTACGGTATATTCTTAATTCCGTTTAACATTCCACACAAAAATCTTTCGTTTTTCTCTAATCGAAATCTTGCAACCCTATCATAAAGCGATGCATTTTAGGGTGGGGGGGGGGGTGAGGTCCCTACCCTCTTGATCCGCAACTGGACATTTCCAAAGTAGACAAGACAATTCTATTCCACGATTTATTTAAAATCAAAAGTTCAACGAATTCCTGTGTTTATCAAAGATTTACCCCGCGCCGCCCAAAGACAAAGCACCCATTGATATATATGAGTAGTTATATGAGTGTTTCCGCTAGTGACAGGTGTTACCTGCGCATGTGCCTCGTACCGTGAATTCCTAATCGGTTAAATCACGTCGGACCGGGCGTCAAAGACAGATTCACTGCCGGGTGACCTATGTTATTCACCTCCTCCCGACGATATTTATCCATGTCTGTCTGGCGATCTTCAAAACTCAGATATTTATAGAAGCGTTCGAGATTGAGGATGAATGATGAATTTCAGCAAATCGCTCAGTGGCAAGAGAGAGTTTAAAATGTATAAAGCTATTAATGAGTCCATTCCCGTTGGGAGTGAAATGCAGCCAGGGAACCATCATTCAACTTATGTAAGGGAGTGTGAGCTGTCGAACCAGGGACCTTGGGTTAGCTAACTTCAGGCGTTGTCCGACTGGACAAATATGGCACAAACTTTCGCGGTCTTAGATTTTTTTTTTTTTTTTTTAGTTTAAGCCCTTCAAGCAATAGCATTTTCAGATCAATGCAAAAGACCAACTGGATAGACTGCTCAACGCTGGAAAAGTGCAGCCGCGGTGCAATCGAGCCATTTAACTACCAACACCAAGGCGGTCGATCGAATCGTCCATCTAGCACCACAGAGCAAAAGAAGTTTTCTGATGCAGCTGGCTGCGCAGGGCGATTCGATCGACCGCCATGTTGGTAGTTAAATGGATCGATGGCAACGGCTTCATTTTTTCAGTGTTAAGACCAAATAACCGTTTTTTTTTTTTCCCGACTAGCAGTGAAAGCGCTGAAATAAGGTGGTTTCACGGGGCATTCATCGCACGTCAAAGGGTTAAAATGAATAGACTCATTAGTCCTTTTCCATCGGAAGTGGAAAGAAGCCAAATCATTCAACTTCTCGAAGGGAGTGCGTGCTATCGAACCAGGGACCTCTCCAGTTCGCTAACTTCGGGCGTTATTCGACTGGACAAAAGGTACCAACTAACGCGGCCTTCCAATTCCGAAGAGCAGCTGCAACTGTGGGTCCATCACACTCAAAGAGTGTGTCTACATTTGCGCGGCAAGGTAAGCGTGAAGCAGACCCTCACTTCCACGCTCTGGCGTCTAGACAGCGCGTGGGAGTACGAGGAATGTGCGAGAGTCCCTATTTGCTTAAAGGCACTCCTTTATTCTCACAGAAAAAAATTACCACCCTCCCAGCGAACATTCTCTGTGGCAACCCCCATGTACTACAGGCATAAAGGTGGATTTCAACATTGAGATTAGAGCCATTGTTTTAGAGTCTTAGTTACCTCGTCTATCCCAGGTGCACTAGTCATACCCAAAATAAAGGTGTACGTATTTAATAGCGAAGCGCAAGAGCGGGTATACTTGTTGGCAGATCAGAAGACAATATGACATGTATTTCCCTAGAGCGTCAGATTATTGAACATGCCGGACTAACCAACGATCGGATTATCAGGAGTGTACTGTAATAACAGAAAGAGCCTGTTATAAAGGCAGTCGCAAAACATACGTCAAAAAATCAAATTATACTCAGTCTCACTCAATTCATTCAATCTTTGTCCATTTAAAAGTAAATATTTCTCATTCTGTTTTTAACACTATAGTAACATTGCTGCAACTTAATTTAATTAATTCTATATTCAAGGCATCATGCAAATAAAAATCTGGATCATTTCGAGTTACTACTTCAAAACGTACTGGAATGGTTGAAATTTCGAATCAGAATTTCAAAAGTAAAACTCTGGTGTAAGCGCGACACATTTTAGCTTTTTTATCCAAATAGAACTATTTCCTGAATTTAAAAATAGCAAAAAAATCGGTAAAAATCATCGACTGCTTGGATTTTCAAAACTTTGAATGAATGGCATATTTATTTTTTTTCTTTTATTAGCGTAATTATGGGAAATTTTAAAACCGATCACACCAGCGTGTGAATTTTGTTTCGTTTTCCCAGGACATTATTTTATATTCTTTTGACTAGTGATAAAAGTTTTGTTTTGGAGTGGTAAAACCGGAAGCGTACTAGAGTCAGTGAGTCGGTAATCATCGTAACTATGCATTAAGATTCCGACAAGCAAACAGAAAACTTCCTCGCCATCATAGAAACAACTTTAAGAGATCAACTTCAATAGAATCTTTGCTAGGCTTTTAACTTCCTTAACAAAGGCGGATCCAGGGGGAGGGCGCAGGGGGCGCGCGCCCCCTCCGAGAAAAATATATTTACACTAGATAAATGGGGCTTTCACCTATATTAAGCGGGCTTTACACTAGATAAAATGAGTATTCATGATTTGCGCCCCCTCCGAAAAAAGTTTCTGAATCCGCCCTTGTTCCTTAAACACTAATAACTCCCAAAAATAAGTTTCTTAATATGCCCATCCGCATGTTTCTCGTATAATAAAAGCAACATGCACCCATTTTTATTTTTATTTTTTTATTTTTAGCGGACTCTTAAAGAATAACCGAAGTCACCTGGATTCCCGCCAGAAATCTAAACATATGAATATATTTAGGATATAGTGCGGTTTTTGTGCCGGCACGGGCGTTTATACCAGCATGGGCTTTTCTTGGAAGAAAATAAAATTCTTAAAACATGGAAAAAACATGGATATTTTAGATGAATGTACGTCTGATTTCCTTAATTTCGTTAATCCACTGTTATGAATTCACCGGGTTGTTTTGCTTCTCTTTAAATTTATTTAGGTTAAATTTAATATACAGGGTTTCTGAGCATTAGGGTTAAAAACTAGGAGGAATAGAGTAAGTTCTAGTTTACATGAATCGAAATTACAAAAGAATATATGGCGTCGTAACACCGTCTTCATTCATTTACACTGATTTTTTTTTTTTTATTCAACAAAATTTTGGTTGGCAAAAATTTTGAATCAACAAAATTTTGTTAGTTGATCGAAATATTTTGTTAAAAGCAACAACAGATTCGGTTGAAACAGCGACATCCCAATTTTTGTTGAATGAACCAAATTTTGTTGAACTCAACAAATTAGTATTTTTTCCGTGCATAAATAATCACTTTAAAAGAAGTGGGGAAGCATCAAATTTCTTAACTGTATTTGATAAAGAATTTTCCTAAGCTCCGATTATTGCGCCATTAAATTGGCAAGGTTTTTTTTTTTTTTTTAAATCGATAAAGGAAAGGGGGTACTGGTACTGAAGTGAGAAGGGCAGGGTACAGCAATATTAAAGAAAACGTTCTGTTGAAACTAACGCTCTATACATATTGAAGTAGTATTGCTTATCGTTTAGTTAATTGCAAGATACTGTCAAAAAATGATGAAAATAACAAAACACTTTTAATCAATGCACACGAAATATTTATTCACACGGCGTATTGTGCTTAATCCCTATCATCGCAATAAACCATTTCTTATTTGAAACACTCCATAGTTCAGCGGAAGATGAACTATGTTTAGTTTATTTATTTTACATTTATTTATTTATTATTTTATTTATTTTAATATATTTATTATATCAAAATAAATATATTTAATCATCTATTTATTTTTTTTTATCTCCAGAAATTATTATATTTATTTATTTTAATCTTGTGAAAAAACTGAAACCGCTTAATCTATTTGGACAAACTATTTAAAATTGCACACATTGAAAATTTATTTTAATATTTTATTTATTTATTTATTTATTTTCTTCATAAAGGACAGTTACAGAGGAACGCTATTCTGCGTTAAAAAAGAGCAGGGCTCACCGTCATATAAAAAAAAAAGTTGGGTAGGGCTGGGCGCTTTCTGAAAAAAATCAACCATGAGCACTGAGAAACAGTATTCATTACATACCTACTTTAACAAGCTCCTCTTAAGAGTGTAGAAATTTCCCCTAATCACTAATAAAAGCGTTGATTACCCTCCCTGTCTGGTATTTATCGTTTAAATATGTCGTTATCGAGATAACGATAAAATTCATAAGAAAGTGGATAGATAAATCATGTCACTGTTTTGAAACACGAGATTTTGGTTTTAGATTAAAATACAGATCTGAAGTCAATTATAGTACTGCATTATTTATATATTAAAAAATATATTACTCACATTCCAATAACTGCACTGTATATTTGTAAGCAATATTTTTTTCCCTTTTAAGAAAAATGGCCCTTTCTTCACGTCTACCCTCCTTAAGGATTATATTCGAAATAGTATGAAATCGATTTTTAGTTATTCGTGACTGTTGTGTATTCGGCAGCAAGAATTTTATGGATATCCCTTTTCTTTATTGATATCACGTAGGATATGTGAAAAGAACGTTTTGGTCCTCTATCCCCAATAAGTTATGAATTCTGGGAAATACTCTTCATTCTAGCATCTCTGCTAAAAGGCTCACATGTCATATTTCGTAGGATTAACTTCAATAGTTTAGACAAGGCAAAATATTGACTACAAAAATATGACATTACTTTCCGGTATAGCTAATATTTGAATATATTCTGTTATTGCTTGTCACAATACAAACTTGAATTAAATTAATAACGGATGAAGAAGGAATAGTGTATGTTGAAAAATAATTCTTTTGTTTAGATTTTCATTCCGTCAGTTCCATTCGTCGAGTGAGCACCCTCATTTATCCTTATGGGTACTTGGAATCTAAGTTTCCATAGAAGGCCTTAATGGGTGCTCAGTGTTTGCATAAATTCTAAAATAAAGTTCTACTTGTGTGTTATCTGTGTGGGCGTTTTAGAACTTGAGTACAATTGGGAAAAATTCGATAGATACTGTAAAACACTGATTTTCGCGACGCTTCAATTTTCGCGATTTTTGAGAGCCCGTCGTAATCGCGAAAATTAAATCCTCGCGAAATACGTTTTCGCTTCAAATAATAATAAAAAAATCAGCAAATTTTTCACTTACCAAAATTTAATGATTTATTGCACTGTTATAAACTCTTGGCCACTTTCTTTGTTACAACTATTTGTTAAATACTATACAACTATTTTTGAATATAAAACAATAATACAGTACAACCCCGTTAAGCCGGACCCCTTTAACTCGGATGTCCGTATAACCCGGACCGAAAAAAAAAAAAAAAGAAAGAAAAAAAAAAAAAAAAAAAGAAACCACCGAAAGTATTAAGAAACTGAGTAGTCTAGGAGTAACCAAATATTTGGCAGAACTGTACTGGCGCACGGCGTGATGTTGGCGCTTACTAAGCGCTTAATAAATATACTGTATAATTAATATTCTGTATGCTGGTTTTTTTTCATTAAAAGGCGATTCTATGTACGATTAGTTATGTTTATCTTCCCTTTACCGATTTTTCGACACTATCTCCGTGTAACCCGGATTTTCGTTAACCTATGATTTAACGTGCCCTATGATTTAACGTTCGCTCTATGATTTAACGTGCACGTACACCGCATGTACATGGTGGTCTTTAGTGGTACGCCGGTATCGAACCCACAACCTTTCGGTTACGAGTCCAACGCCTTAACCACTGGGCTACCACAGCCCATGCATGATTCATTGATATTTTGCAAAATTCGATAAAGTAATATGTATAGCACCAAATCTATCCGAGGGTCTATTGTAAACATGTATAGCACCATGGGCGCCGGCAGAATATTTCCCAGGGGGGGGGGCAAAGAAAACTCCAGGGGGGGCAAAGACTAATCAAGGGGGGCAAAGACTACTTCAACGTATGGTTACCATGTTGGAAAGAGCAAAACATCAAGAGAAAACACCGCATACAAAAATCCAGGGGGGGGTAGCATTGCCCCCCCCTTGCCCTATGGTACCGGCGCCCATGTATAGCACTATATCTATCCAGAGGTCTATTGTAAACGAAAAAAATCTTATTGACATAAATCCACTTAGAATTTTACCATCATCCATTAGCCAAATTAAAAACAAAAAACAGAAATAATGACCAAAATCTGTGTACCATTTTATGCGTGTTACGCAAAGTTTTTATTAACTTTACATTCTAGCAGCAGTTTTTATTGAATGTTCTTTTTATTTTAAAAATTTGCGTGTTAAGAGTCCTCATTAATATCATATAGCTTCAGGGCCCTGATGGAATTCATTACTGCCCTGTTTGTAATCAATGCCATAATTTTGATGTGCATAATTTTGAATGTTATTAGTCATGCATATTTCACTGAAAAATGTTTAATCAAACAGCCTAAATAGGTTTTTTTTTTTTTTTTCCTTTTACCACACATACGGAAGAGAATGATTAAACCCATGCACCACATAACGCACTATGAGTCAGCCCAGAGTCATCTGACTTTCACTAATTGAGTTAACTTCGTGTCACATTGTGCATCTTTTGCCGCATAATGAGCGCATTCCTAACGAAATCGAAACTGAAAGGGAAACAATTGCGTATAATTGATGTCTAGTGAACGCATTTCAGCAGGAAATAGGAGATGGTATTGACCAGTAGTGAGGCCTGTGTAAAATGTTAACCCATGACCGATATCGTGACAGGAAATGCAACGGAATTCGTTATTCAGATTGGGAATTTCTGCACTTAGCGAAAACTGAGTGTTGCTTTATGATAAAGTTAACAACCCTTAACCCTTTAACGCGCAGTGTCCCCGTTTTGGGAACACCAAGCTCTGACGCTTTGACTATTGCCAGTCACGAAGAATAGACTTGATTTCTATAAAATTAGTTCCGGGTGACATAGCTCCACGAGAAACCTTTACTGTTTAGCACGTCATTTCCCGTCAAAAAATCGCGATTATTTTTATCGCGATTATTGGTCGTATTTATTCGCGATTATTGGTCGCGATTATTTTTAACAGCACTGACATCTGCTGAAAAATGGAAGAATGCGAGGACAGCTGGATAGATTGCCCAATGCTGAAAAGAGGGCAGCCGTTGCCATCGCTCGACTTAACTACCAGCAAGGTGGCGGACGATCGAAACGTTCATCGCGTGCCACAGATCTAGAGACCCTTTTTTGACGCAATGTGTACGCAGCTGGCTGTGGCGGCACAGCCAGCTGCGTTTTTATGTCCCCCCCCCCACATACACACACAAATAAACTGATTATTAAAATAAGAAGGATAAATCAAGCTAAACGCATTATTTATAAAACATTTTCCCACAGAACTTCCTTATTTTAGGTACCGAATCTGGCGACTTGTTGTCGCTAAACTTCTCGAGATTCGGGTACATTGGAGGACCCAAAGAGGAAGTACAGGGGCACATGCCCTTCCCATGAACTAAGTTTACACTATTGAAGATGGATTTATTTTGTAAACTCAAATGAATTTACAAGAAAAAGGAGACAAAAAAAATTCGTGCCCCTTCCAGAATTTTTTTCTGTGGCCGCAAAAATCATTTTGCCAGACCTTGTAAAAGAAGTGTTATTTCCATCCGCTATATGAAAAGCAAGCTATTGTGTTCCACTTATTGTATTGCGATTGAAATGAATTAATGTATCTTAAACTGCCCCTGCCACAGAACACAAATTTACTGGAATTCTTTAAGTAATCCTCGAAAAGTACTGTAAACGCTACATATGCTGTTTTCGATGGAGGACATAATTATGTAAACCAGGTATTGGGTAACCTTTGAAAAGTTGCGGGCCAAACTTCAGCATATTAGCGAAGTCGCTGCCCGTATAATTGAGATTTATATGGAATTCTGAATAGTTTATATGACTTTTATACGGAGTTTCGATATGTTCCGTGGGTCAGATCAAAAGCCTTGGAGGACCTCGTCCGGCCCGCGGGCCGTAGGTTGCCCATGTGTGATGTAAACTTTAAAAACATACTCATTTTTTGAGGTGGGCGTCAAAAGATTTAAGTCTCCAAAATTACGTCTCATAGTGTGGTGGATATAAAACCACAGACCTAAGGCGTCGCACAAACCTTAGGCCAGGCTGGCTGACGACAGCTGGCTGTGCGGCACAGCCAGCTGCGTCATAAAAGGGTCTCTAGATCTGTGGCGCGCGATGAACGTTTCGATCGTCCGCAATCTTGCTGGTAGTTAAGCCGAGCGATGGCAACGGCTGCCCTTTTTTCAGCATCGAGCAATCTATCCAGCGGTTATCGCATTCTTCCATTTTTCAGCAGATGTCAGTGCTAAAGTAAATAAAAAACTTTGTAAAAAACACACATAAGAAGTTATAGGTAAGAAGATACGCACGTTTCGGTTAAAAATTGTTTTGACCTTCATCAGTCCAAGCCCTTCATCGCAAGTGTTCCTGTGTTCCTTGCGACGAAGGGCTTGGACTGATCAAGGTCAAAACAATTTTTGACCGAAACGTGCGTATCTTCTTACCTATAACTTCTTATGTGTGTTTTTTACAAAGTGTTTTATTTACTTTATCGTTTAACACCAGTAATTTGAGTGTTTTTTACCGATGTCAGTGCTGTTAAAAATAATCGTGACCATTTTTTTACGGGAAGTGACGTGCTAAAAAGTAAAGGATTCTCGTGGAGCTATGTCATCCGCAACTATTTTTATAGAAATCAAATCTATTCTTCGTGACTGGCAACAGTCAAAACGTCAGAGTTTGGTGTTCCCAGAGCGGGAACACTGCGCGTTAAAGGGTTAAATGGATTGCTCTGCACGTGGTATGGTCCACAATAGTTATATTTATCAAGTTCTTGAAAATCCACTTGTATTCACGACCATGGGCGCCGGCAGAATATTTCCCAGGGGGGGGGGGCAAAGACTACTTCAAGGCATGGTTACCATATTGGAAAGAGGAAAAAAGCAAGGGAAAACACTGCATACAAAAATCCATTGCCAAATTGCCCTATGCTGCCGCCCATGTTCACGACTGTAAGAGCACACACAAACAGACAAACGAAAATCCTAAAAACTTTTCACCCTCTCTGGAAAGTGCTAAAAAGGAATATGACCCCACGTTCACATCGCTTTTGAACTAGTGTTTTTTTTGCCGAAAACAACAGCATCACACATTCTCTGCAATTTTAACAGCCCGAATACATGCTGAATATCATTCCCACAAATCACTCGATATCTCTTTTGTCTGCACAGCTTCAGAAATGCAGTTTTTTCTTTTTTTTTTTCAAGTGAAGTTTTTTCGCAGAAGCCCTGCGTTGACCGACTGATTTAATCCTTTCTCTCCTCGATTCTGAGAGCTGTATTCTCCCTTCCCCCCCCCCCCCCCGTCGTTTAAATGCTTTCCGGGTATTTGTACACCAGTTGAGGACACTTGTCTCGAACAGTCATTGTTGGGGTTCTCTTTCGCTTGTCTCATATGTTTTGAGAGATAATAGGGTACGTTGCCCCGTCCAGATCAGCATATAAATAAATAAACTAGCAAAGGGATTTTTTTTTATTTTTCTCTGTTTCAAGAAGAAAAAAATAATCTTATTTTAACTGTATTTTGCCCGTGTGGCATTTAAAACGTTTTTAACACGTTCAACAAAGTTGGAAAGTGTTCATCATTTCGATTTGTTTGTGCGCATTGAGCATAACCAGAGAAAGCTTGATGCCTCCGAAAAAAGAACTTGATACCTCTATTGATGCCTGGATGCCTCCACTAGTATGCCGCAGTAGCCATACTAGTGGCATGCGCATGCGCAGAAAGGTAATTATTTAAATGATAATGGATTTTTCAATCGTCTTACACAATCTGTTTGCAAAAAGTACTAGTATCAAAATATTTTACCTAATTCTATAAAATACTGCTATTAATGTTTAATTTTACAGTGACGTCACCCATTCTAGAAGAAAAAATGGAGAGCGCGACTTATGCATCAAAAAGTACACGATTAGAAACATTGAATGCTTCATCTGGTGGCTCTATTCCGACATAAAATAAATAAAAAACTTCGTGAAAAAAAAAACACATAAAATGTTACTTATAAGATGTTTTTCACAATTTTTTTATTTATTTTATCATCTAACGCCAGTATTTTGAGTGTTTTTTCGTCAATTCTGGCATGTTCATTTAAGCGAACGTTCGGATGTGTGACATCAAATTGACGTTTTTCGCAACCAGCTAACGTATGGTGGTATTCTGCAAGGTACGGTAGAGCTTTAAGTGCAGATTTTTTCCCTACCAAATGTTTATATTCTGGCATACGTTTAGAACTACGTCACAAATCCGAACGTTCACTTAAACGAACGCGGCAGAACAGACCGGGGCCATCTTGAATCTTCCACCGGGCCTGCTTGTGTACTTCGATGAGTCTTCCAAGGAGGCCTACGGACGTTTCTCATTGGTTAGATTTGGCCGTTAGATGACGTATTCAAGTGCTGGAAACAATAAGCGAGCATCCGTAGACCTCTTTGGATGACTCATCGGAGTGCACAAGCAGCCCCGGTAGGAGCGTCACGATGGCCCCGAACAGACCCCAGATATTCCTAAATCTATGTTTGCCGGTCCGCGCTTAACTCTTTGAGGCGCAACCCTTTCCCAGTACTGAAAAAAGGGCAGCCACTGCCATCGCTCGACTTAACTACCAGCAAGATGGCGGACGATCGAAACGTTCATCGCGTGCCACAAATCTAGAGACCCCTTTTTTTGACGTCAGCTGGCTGTGCCAATCTGCCCAGCTATTCTCGCATTCTTCCATTTTTCAGCAGATGTCAGTGCTGTTAAAAATAATCGGGACAGTTTTTTTACGGGGAATGACGTGCTAAAAAGTAAAGGATTTTCGTGAAGCTATCTCACCCGCAACTGTTTTTATAGAAATCAATCTATTCTTGGTGACTGGGTTAGGGGGTCATAACCCCCCACCATTAGGAATTTTTTGCCATACAAAATCTATATTCTTCACTTCCTTATCACACACATGTGTATGCATATATGTGAGTTGCAGTAGTTGTAACTCCCCCCCCCCATGAAAAATTTCCGGCTACGCCACTGTATTGACTGCAATGAAATTCATACATGTTAATCCCATGAGCACCCGTAAGGGGATGTCAGTGTAGGACACTTCTCCCCCAGCTTTTAGCAATTTGCTACATCTTGCAAACAAAAGTGCATCGCTAAGCAAAACTGGAACCGGATTCGTTAGAAGTTTGATGTTTGCTTCTGTTTTTCGAGTTTATTCCTTATCTGATGTTCTAGTGCAGGTATGGGCAACCTTTGAAAAGCTGTGGGCCAAACTTTAGGATGTTAGCGAAGTCGCGGGCCAAACTTCCGGATTTTAGTGAAGTGGCGGGCCGTATAATTGGGATTTATATGGGATATTGAATGGTTTATACGGAGTTTTCAAATGTTCCGCGTGCCGGATCAAATGCTGTGGCGGACCACATCCGGCCCGCGGGCCGGCGTTGCCCACATGTGTTCTAGTGGAACATAAATAAAAAAGTTACCGATTTTTATCAGTTCAGCTGAAGATTTTTTTTTCTTTACAAACCGAACAAAGACTTTTTTCCCCCCCGAGTGTCTACTTGTACCATATATTCATAAGTTTCCACAGTACACATGGATACGAGTATTTTAGAATTTTTCAATGTCCATAGACGAGTTTATTTTTTTTTTCCCGAAAGGTATTTCGATCCTGGTATCGTGCATGGTGGCAGTAAAATTTTCAGTATCCTAAGAAATTCTTCAACGCATGTGCCAGATAATGAAATCTGACACAAAACGCTCCTATGAGTAGAACAAACTTGGTTACATGTACTGATTCATAAAGTAGGGCAAAAGTATCTTCAAAATCTAAATTGGTTCTCCTTTTCTCCAAGTCATCATCTTGCTCGCCCATTTCTGAAGAGAAACAGGAATCAATTTCACTTCATTTGTATTACTACAACATTCTTCAAACTGATTTGCTGTGAAAGTTTCACTGGTATCAACATCCACCCTATATAAAGTAAGAAAGATTTATTAAAATTTGAAGTCATTCAAACGCAGTAGCAATCAAAAGAAAAACAGCTTTTTCGTTAAATAAATTTATTAATCTAAACATGTTGGTTTCTTATTTTCAAACGGAAATTCCCGTTATTAGATATTCCGTCATTAGGTATTAATGCAATGGAAAATCCATATTATTTACTTTCCATGGATCCCCTCTACATAAATTTTGGACCCAAAACGTAGTAAGCATTTTTAAGTAATTTCAAACTTAGAATAATTGCAAATAAACACGTTTGTATTTAATACGCCAGTGTCTTTGCTAAAAATTATTATTTGGAGGGAGGGAGGCGAGGACACCGTATGCGACCAACCAGTTTCCTTATATGCTCGGACTTATATTCTTCCTTCAGTCCCTCCCAAAAAGAATTTCTGAATCTGCTTTAGTTTTCCGTAATGTATATATGTATTTATAAAAAATGTAATTGCTGTCTTTTGCTTTTAGGAACACTATAAAGAAACGCAAAAGAAAAAATGAACAAAATATAATAGGGGTGGTTAAAAAGATGCCTCTGAGCAGGCGCGTAGCCAGGAAAAATTTTCGGGGGGGGGATATGCGCCTGGAAAAAATTTCGGGGGGGGGGATATGAACTTATATGTGTATAAATAGACGGAATTTCATCACTAATCCAAAAATTTCGGGGGGGGGGGGGGATATATCCCGATATCCCCCCCCTGGCTACGCCCCTGCCTCTGAGTACGACATGTCACAAGTGTGAATTATCCGAAAGGAGATTACACACAGCAGTCCGAGAAAATATATCAAAAGACAAAGAGTTGCAGGAACTAAAACAAAAATACATTGCTAAAGGAAAAATACTCAGCATTGAAAAAGAAGTATAAGGCAATGAAATCATTCACGCGCGAAAGCCAGACTTCGGAATTCTGCTGTGAACAAACTGCTATTGGGCCCAACATCACTGCAGATACATACAGACTTTCTATGTGCCGGAACCAAGATTTGAACAAATTTGCAGGAGACCTCCTGGGCATGTGCTAGGCAGGCACTTACGGGCCAAAAGCAAAGTGTTTCAAAGGGCATTGCCGGATGTACCAAAATATCAATTCTAGATACAGAAGTGATAAAACAGATTCAAATATTTGTTTAAAAGAAATTTGCAGCAAAGCCAAGTGCGCAACTCAATTACGCAGAAGTTAAATGTATGTCTGTTCTGTTCTGTTCTGTCTTGTTTTTATGGATTATGGGGTGGATTTCGCCACCTCTGTCTTATAGCATTTTGTACCAACTCCAAATCCAGATTAGATCGATAGCGGCAGTACCTGTCAAGTGTGTTCATTTCTACCACAGACTCCCGAACAGTTCATTTCTACCTCATTCAGGAGCAATAGATGGCAGCACTACCTATCGTTAGGCGGTCTTTGGTTGGTTCCAGTCTCGAACTCGCAACCTTTCGGCTGCGAGACCGACGCCTCTCCCAACTGGGCTACAGTTTTGAAAAATGAACTGTCTGCAATTAGAATTTTTTTAAACTACAATCTTTTAACTAATAATGCTGCAGAAAATCTTATTTGGCCCATTAAATTAAGATTTTGTGCAGTTTTTTATTAGCTGTATTATTTTGCAGATATTCTCAAGTTATTTGACCAATTAAATTCTTAAGAATATCTACAGAATAATACAGCTGCTAAAAAAACTGCAGAAAATCTTAAATTATTTGGTCTACTAAATTCTGAAGATTTTCTGCAGAATATTACAGCTACTAACAAAACTGCAAAAAATCTTAAGTTATTTGGCCCATTCAATTCTGGAGAATATCTGCAGCATATATTCTGCAGATATTTCAAATAACTTATGTTTTCTGCAAGTTTTTTTTTACAAGGAAAACTTTTTAGTGGGGCACCTTCATCAATAGAAAAATTCTGTAAGCTGCCCATAGTTTTTCCTGTGTACTGTACCATATAATGTACAACTGATAATCATGTATTTTGTGTATTCATAGTTGTTTCACAGGAGGACAAAAATGAATTCCACTATATGACGCTCATTGGTTAGTAATTCTTTAAAGCATACTTTAGAGATGTTCATCTATTTTAAACAAAGCAAAATTGATAAATATGATTACTTGTTGCAAAATTGTGTTTTCCATTGAAAATAATGTAATGTACCCTTTATAATTCTTCTACAGTATCGCTCAAAAGAATTCCAGTACATTACGGTTTTTAGCAGTTTATCCTTTTCAAGCACAATACAATAGATGTTCATAACAGGTTACTCTTCATTTAAAGAATGAAAATAACATTCAAAGTTTTTTACAGGGTCTCGCAAAATTAAATTAAGTGATATAAAAGTTTTTTACATCCCGAAAATCTCGCTTTGTTTGACGAGTATATCGCCCAGTTTGGCTCAAAAAAGACTTGTGTTGGAAGGTGTTTTATAATTGATGCGTTTGAAATGATTTATCTTTCTTGATAATTTTAGTGAAGGAAACTACGCGAAAGAAATGAGCTGAGCAATCTAGATCTAGTTTAGCGCCAACTCTGACTAACCAAATGTACAACGCAGTGATTTGTCACTAACAAGGAAGACGCTTGCGTACTTAAAATTAAGAATGAAATTCACCAACTCTGAAAAATACACAAATTTGGTCGTCACATTTTTTTATTTTTTTACTAGCACTTAAAGTGAGACTCGAGTAGGTTTATTCGAGGTCACGAATAAATTCTGTGAGCGAAGGAAGTGACGTCACAGGAATTAGAATGAAACTTAGTTACTGTGAGTGCAGGAAACGCTACTGGATTACTGTAGTTTTCGCGGTTTTGTTGCAGTGACAGATCGTGGGCGAGCATTATTGTCGTTTTTCCAGTAGGAAATATGCGTTATTGTTAGGATTGATGCATATTATGATTGGTATTTTCTCGGAATGTCAGTATGCATTGAGTCTCCAGAGCTATTCTTGACGGTTTTTTTTTTTTTTTTTTTTTTTTTTTTGACGTATTTTGCGAATTGTTAAATTAAAGGTACACCTTGATATGTCACCTTTTTTAACACTTTTTATTCGTTTATTTTGCGCTATTGCAAGCGTACAGCAGGTGCATCTGTCTACGGCAGAGGAGGTGCCTCGGTCGGAGGACTTTTTAAGGGGCTCTAACGCGTATTCACGTTACATCTGGAGAAAACCGACCCAAACTCCAGATAATTACATCAATAGGCCTTAACCCAGGACCTTCAGCCTTCTATCATGTTCAGTGTCTTATCCAGTGTCTAAAAATAATACTTTGCAGCTTAAATGAATGATTTTTAGGTTTTCTGTGAGTGCGTTCCCACTTCCCACTTGAGAAATGGAGAAAGTAACACGTTGATCCACTGCACATTGGCTGCATGTGCGCCGTAATCTTTGTTCAGCCGGTATTCGTACCCCAGTCTTTCACCCCTGGGGCGTCTATTCTCCGCAAATCGGTTGAAAAGCAAAGTCGTTTACTCTGCCCCGCCATCAGGAGGATCCAACCGTAGGGAGGAGCGTTGACAGGCTTTTATTTTTGTTTAGGAACAGGTCAAAAAGTTTTAGAACAGTCGGTAATAAACAAGTGGGACAAGACAGCTGAAATCTAACCACCGACTAGCTTCGAACAACCGAGGGGGAGAGTAGACCTCCAGGTTGGTTTGTTGGCTGGTCAAGGAATAGCTACTAAAGATGAGTTCGGGCTCATTTTTTGAAGCCCGAGCAATATTATTTAAGTCGGAGCCCGAGCCCGAAATTTCAGCTAAAGAAAAAAAAATTCAATTACTTCATTGATAGACTGCAATAAATTTTGCCGTTTGTGCAAATTAAAGACAAATATAGTTGCAAACTCCCAATGCACTTTCTAATTCTTTGTATCCATCCTTTATCAAAAAATGTCGGATCTCATGACTAGCTAACGAATATAAACCGCCGTTCTAAAATACCCAAAGAGCTTCAAGCACCTTCTAGGCGCCCGTGCCGCTATTTTTATTTGTTTATTTATTTATTTATAAGTACTTTTATTTTCCTCATGAATCACTTTTTAAAATCTGTTTCAAGCAGTATGTTCAATAAAGGAGAAATTTTTTTATGAGCCCGAGCACAATTGTGAATTTTAGAGCCCGAGCCCAGTTCGGGCCCGGGCTCGGGCTCGGGCTGAGCCCGTCTCATCTCTAATAGCTACACGAGGATTATCTGCTGAGAAAGTGGATGCCTCGCCCGGAGGACTTTTTGAAGAGTTCTTACGCGTATTCACGTTACATCTGGAGAAAACAGCTTAAATTCCAGACCGTTTAATCAACATTTGCGCAAGTGGCCCGAGCACCTGCATACTTTAGCCATCTCCCAATGTTCATAGTGTCTTATCCACTCGGCCCTTGGTCTGCCCTTTAGACTTCAATACCGACACCTTGACAATCGGGCTGCCACTGCTCCCGACCAATGAAATTTTATATCTGCCGTAATTAAGCCTTAAGAGAGCGATAGAATATATATATATTAAAAATTCCAAAGCTTAAACAATAACTATGTACACGGCCTCCATTTTAATGTCCATAAAAAAAAAAAAAAAATGATAAATGACAACGTATATGTGTGTACAGCTTTTTCTCTGACAATTATGACCCATTCCACAGGGTCGGTTAAATGAATTTAATCAGATTGCTCTTAGCAATAACATAGGAACTTCGCAGACATCAATTCGTATTTACAGCCAGAGCCGGATCAAGGCAACTGTGAGCCCTGGGTAAAAGAACAAACTTTGCCCCCCCCCCCATGCGATGACCTCGTCGCTTTTAAGAAACCAATTACGATTAGTTTATTCTGAAAAGTTTTAAATATCGCCCCCTCCCCGCCTCCAATCCAAACACAAAGTTTTATTTTAAGTAATCTGAAATAAACGAATATATGTGAAGTTAATGAAACAGATAACACCTCTGAAACGTTGACACGTCTAAATAATATATCATATTTGCCAACATTTACGGGATGTAATAAACCACTTTTTCTAAGCAGTATGCTTTAAAAATATATATCTGTATTTTTTTAAAACAACTAACTTACACATTTAATTCAAAAATTTTGCTATTTTCTAACTTCAAAAAAAAATGTTTACAAAAAGTAGTTAATTAAAATTCCGAGCACACTGGCAGCTACGCTGTATCGACTATAGAGCATTTTAACAAATTGAAAGCAAATTATTTTATAAAAATGTACATTTGAATTATTTTCATTGGTTATATTTTATAATTCCAAAATAATATAACTTTCTCTATTTTGTTTTCTCTATTTTTGAATTTTTGTTATTTTACTGTAAAATTATATGAAAGTGTAAAATATATGATTTTTGGGCCCCTAAAATCTGTGGGCCCTAGGCAGTTGCCCCCTTTGCCCTGCCGTTAACATGGCACTGTTTACAGCAGTTAGAGCAAGTAGTAGCATTCAGGCAACCAATGTGTAACACAGTGGTTAAAGCCACTGACATTGGGAAATGGCTCAAGTGGGGGAATAGGGTTCTGTCCTCTCGCGGGGCCGTCGGTCTAGCGGTCTGGAGTTTTGGGCGGTTTGCTCTAGATGTAACATTAATACGCGCTAGATACCCAGAAAAGTCCTCCCCCAAGGTATTTGCCTCCCTCCCCCTTGTGTTTGTCCTTTCTCTGATGTGGAGATATATTCGTGGATTTATATTTCGTGGATCCTCGTGGATTATTCGTGGATCCTCGTGTACAAGCACACAAATCCGAATACATGTTCCAAGAGCAACAACAGCATTCAGGCTCTGACAGAAGGCGCTGCTCTTCCGAACAATGTACGTCACAAGTGTTTGCGGCTATTTTATTTATTTTTTTAATTTATTCCTCTTCAAAACAAAAAAATTAAGTAAGTAACGCAAGCTTGCCCATTGATTCATCACTTTTCTTTGTTCGAACGCTAACATATGCGCAATAATATTTATAGTTTATGTATTATTTAACAAAACATGTCAAGTGCATTTCTTTTCAATATATATATATATATATATTTTTTTTTTTTTTTGTAAGTTTTAGTAAACCAACATAAAAGCTTCTAGGAAAAGGAAAAAGATTAAACATTCAAAATGAAGAAAAGAGACAATATGTACGTAGATAAATATTAATACGTACTCGTTCATAAATATTATTAATCGAAACAATCATTTGATTGGGTTACCATTTAGCTAATTTGTTTATCCTTATCGATGGTTACAATGCTTTTAAACATAAATTTAGTACTTAAACGAAGGCTAACAGAAAAAAAAAATACAGCGACATGAAATTTAATGTTTCTAATGATATTTGAAATGCTCTTAATGTTAATTGGTCTTTGGACAACATGGAAACTTCAAGCCAGTTGTTTCGTTGTGCTTTTTATTTATTTTTATTTTTTTGCCCTACCTGGGGTACAGGTACACCCCACACTTTTTTGTTTTAGCCAATACTCTCCGGTAGAGCACTCTACTACGCCTGGAGTCTAGTGCCCCACCAATGGCTGAGAGGTTCTGCTCTCGAAACTGGAAGGCGGGAGGTACCAGGTTCAAACCCCGGTAGCGCCTGTCGACCTAGCCGTTCAGGGGTTTCCCGAGGTTTTCTCCGAAACCTCGTGTATATACGGGCTAGGATCCCATAGAAAATCCCCCACGGAGGGCATCCCCCCCCCTTATATACCTAGGAGGACCCTAGAGCAGTCAGTCGGCCTTAATCCACAAACAAACAAACCTGGAGTCTATCTCAAAATAATACTTTGAAATTTTAATTGTATTATATTATTGTAGTCTAAACATAGTCATGTAATGTTTGCTTTTTTTCAGTAACATTTTTTTTTTTTTGGGGGGGGGGGGGGATTCTGTAGATGGGATTTTTATTTTGAGATACAACAGTACCCCGATGTAGCATTAATAAATAAAAAAATCATGGTAGCATTCCAGAGTTAATCACTAACTTTTGACTCACTTTTGCAAACCTAAGTATGGGAGGCTAGTAATGGGAGACCAGACCGAAATTTAAATTTAATAACATATTGCGTGGAGCCGAATTACATGATTCACCAACATGACATTACACAAATTCCTAATACAGTGGTGCCTTTAAATAAGAGTGCATTTCAATCGACCGAAACTTTGCTATTTAAAATACTCGTAGCGCGAATCAGTTCTCCCTAGTGAAATTTAAATTAAGATTAATTAAAGATAGACAGAAATGAACCATTTTATTTTTTAGAATAAAAATGTATTTATAATTAATGCAAATTTTATCGATAAAATTTAAAAACACTGGCCTCCAAAAGTTAAGGTACAACATGTTTTTCGAAGCATAATATATTTAAAAAAAATGGTAGTAACAATGAATTAGTTTACGTAAATGATAATAACGAACGTTAAAAAAACTTACGCAAAAACAATAACTGCCACTTTTATTTTATAGATGAGGTATATAGGGTAGATGGGGGCAAAGGTTTGCTGTTTTGAATGATAACTCATTTCTGAAAAATTGTAACAAGTTATGAACCTAAACTTTTTATGAGAATATAGCTTAGACCTTTACCTGTCATCTTAATGATTACTTTTATCCAAATTATAATACATAAAAACTGGGAGTGACTTTTACAGACTTTGATATTTTCGGATCTTGGCTACATCTAATGGGATAAAGATCCGCTGTGGTGAGACATGGCATAAAACTCAAAATGAAACCCACTTTGCTAAGCTGTCTTTGCTGCAGAATTATTATTTGTCAGGTTGTGAGGTTGACTTCTGTCAGCAAAAAACTGGTGGAAACATAATGGAATTTTTTTTTCTTTGCTATTAATTGCATGGAAAATTTTGATTTAATATGATAACAATCTAAAGTATGTATTGTAAACTTAGTTTAACAAAAACACATGGACAAAAAGAAAAAAAAATCACAGTCAGTTAAATTTAATTAGAGAAACTTACAAAACACGGGAAGACAGTTGGCTGTGAAAGAACTGAAAGGCACTCAAATGTCTAAGGGTGTAGAAAAGCTTACCATATTGTTAAAAGAAACTGTTTTGAACGTAAATGTTGCAATCACAAAATGAATCAGTGGCAAAATAAAATAAAATAAAATACATGTCTGGCTGAAACTTTTACATGCCCCAGCCATGTCGGGGAGAGATTTTTCTGGCCCTGATGGACATCATCATTAGAAGGCCCAGAACTTAGCACAATAGAATGGTTATTGGAAGGTTCGGACTTGACACAACATGCAAATATCAAACAAATGAAAATAACAACCCCAAAGCATTAGAGGCAAGATTCGCATTCAGATCTTTACTCTATCGTACATGCTGATTCTTGGCCCATTTAATGAAGATATGAACAGCTGCTTCTCCAGCAGTTTTGGTCAAAAGCTGTATCACTTGAAACATAAAGTAATGAGATCAGATAATGATTATTAAGATAGCTTCACATACAAAAAAAAAAGTCACTCCCTGGGGGTACATACGAACAAATCTTTCGAATGTAGCCCCCCCCCCCAAACCAAAAAAAAAAAAAAAAAAAAAAAGAAAGGAAGGAAGGAAGAAAAAAATCTAGGACTTCGGCAACTGAAGCATCTTAAAAAGGCACTGTATTAATCCAATTCGCAAACACTGGATGTTTCTATCTCTGACGGCGAGTGTAGGTATTTTTTGTTTCTTTACGTCATGGCTCGGTAAGCAAAGGGGCTCAAAAGGGAAAGAAGCGGTATTCCAAGTTTCTTAGTGAAGCATTTTAAAGAAGGTAGTTGTGTCGCCGTGATCGTATAGTGGTTAGTACATTGCGTTGTGGCCGCAATAACCCAGGTTCGAATCCTGGTCACGGCAAGCGATTTTTTTTTTTTTTTTGGCTTTACATTCTGGGATTTGGATGGGAAAACTAAATTAAAGAGTAACGATTTAAAGAATACATTTTTCCCCCGTAAAAGTATTAAAAAATAATACAATTATTTTTAAATTTCTAAAATTTATTATAAATAATCACAAGTAATATGTTCTTGCTAGTTATATGGACCGTATCGCTTCTGCTAAGCTAAATTATGTCAAGGGACCGCTACTGTGATTTATTATGGCAGAACGTATCTATTACTTCCACGATTTTAAAATCACGTTGCATGATTTTTAATCTTATGATCTACTTGGGGATATTTGTATTTTTGTATGTGGCAGCATTTAGAGATTTCAGTTTTGTCTTTACGTTCGATTTTCAGTTTTTTTTTTCTTTTTTTGTGTATGCATTTTCTTTTGTCGATATCGTGCCGCATGAAGATATTGATATTTTTTCTAAGCCACAATGCTGAAATCCTACCAATTTTTAGCACAATTATCTATTTCGTTCACGACGGGTTTTTCGGTTGCTATATTTTTCATAGAAATATGAATACCAGGAGGTAGCATTAGCTATCTTCAGCATTGGACAAAATGAAGTAACTGAGTTCGTCACAGTATGGCGGAACAATTAGTTTTGAGAGTTTTGATTTGAGCGGATCCAAAAGAACGCATCTGAAGGAATCGGTCCTTCAGAGGACCGGATCCTCAAAAGGACCGACTTTACCCACCACTAGACTATACTTCCATTTACTCGGTACGAGGTAGTAAAAGTTGTTAAAATTAACACAATTTCAAGAAATATTAAAATTGTTGGTACAATTGAAGGGAGACATTGGAACTATCACCATGAAATAACAATGTTTTGGTCACAGCAATATGGCGGCTCGGTTACAGTTTCGGCTTCACTATCAGATAAGTAATGCCATCTCCTGGTATTCATATCTCTATGGTATTTTTGTGCGCCGATTTGCGTCAGCTGGTTTCCTTTGCATTCTTCAGTAAAGTTGCCAGTCAGCACGGGGTGGGGAAAGAATAAAACTTGAAAGTCGCCAAGGTTTGAAATTTCTAATTTATTTATGGCCGTGCTTGGCGCCAAAAAGCAAGTCCCCAAAATCGAACCTAGCTCCGCTATATCTTCCATATATGGCAAGAAAGTAGATAACGCTGTGGTTTATTAAAAAGGAGAAGGATAGAAGATTATGCCTGACGAAGCTTGTAATACAGTTTTAGAAAACGATTTTAATATAGATTTTCAATTCAAAAGAAGAGTTTTATGAACAAGGAAGACAAATATGGTACACTCATGGATTATGATACTCTCTCCTAAACAGAATATGTGAAGGTAAAGTATAGTTAGAATATACCTGACGAAGATTGCTAAACTGTTTTAGTAACGATTTTAGTATAGAGATTTAGTGGTGTTTTATGAACAAGAAAGGCAAACACGATGGATTATGATGCACATTCCAAACAGTATTGACAAAGGTGAAGTATAGTTGAAATAGGTTTGGCGAAGATTGTAAAACAGTTTTAGTAGGCGAGCTTAACATAGATTTCGATTCCAAAGAATTCGATCAAAAAAGAAAACTACGACACACTCATGAAAGGATGCACTCTCCGACTTAATGGAATAAGAAAGGAAAATAGGGACGACGCACGGATTATGATACGCTTTTAATGTATAGCACTTTAATGGGTATCTAATATGGGAAAGTGTTTCTGATATTTTAATTTTTTTTTAATTTCCTGTGTGGGCACCAAGTTTTCATTTAAGTATGGAACTTTTTTTTCACCTAAGCGAAAATGTAATTTATTTAAATCTAACACAAACTGATCTTTCCAAAACTACTTTGTAACCTTGCTTCTTTTTTTCTTCTTCTTTTATATACTTAGACACACTGTTATAAAATAACAGCTCATTTTGAGCATTTATCTTATTAGAGTTGATTCCAGATCTAACGGTCAGGAGTTTTTCCCATTTCTTTGCAAATGTAACGTGAATAAGCGTCAAAACCCCTTAAAAAGTCCTCCGCAAAGGCACCTCTTCCTAGGCAGGTAGCCCACGTGAAGCTTTGCCTAGACATAACACACTCTTATTAGAGTTGAATATCAACAGATATATATGGTTTATGAATTAACTATCAATTAAGTAGGGCATCTTTATAATGTTTCTCTTTAGCATTAAGCAAAAACGTACAGCTGCTAAATTATAAAACTGATCAGTATGAGTAAGAATGTGCTCTCTTATTTTCTCTTAATTTACAAGTAAACAATTTTTGTCTGGAGTTTATATTAATCAATATTGCGTGACTCTGTTTTATTTTGTACAACACGTATTTTATACTTGACAAACAGCAGTTATTCGTGATCACGCAAAATATGTTATTCTGGAAGTTTACAAAACTTTCACCAATTACAGTTTAGGCAAAAAATAAATTAACTTTTTACTACGTGGTTATTCTTTATAAATGCAGAAAAATTTACAATTACGCGATCGTTCACTAACCTCCTTTGTACAGAATGACAACTTGTACAAGGATTACACTGACAGCCAACGTTCTACATAATCGTGGGGTTCTTTGTTAAAAGTTTGACAGAACGCTTTTTTGCATAAATGCATAATGACTTTCTGCCCTAATCATTGCCAAGATTTTAAATAGCCAGTCATTTTGTACGAAGTATTCGACAAAGAGTATAGATTGATTCTCAGCCTATATGCATCTTTAAAGTTCTGAATAGTCAGTGATTTTGTAAGAAGAAATGAATTCGACAAGCACTTTAAAATGGCTCTCAGCTCGATATTTTAAAGAGTATCACAATTCTAACTAGTCACTGCTTTTGCAAAAAGAATTTATTTCGAGTGGCACTTGGTAAATAAAATGGCTGTCTGCGCAATAGTTTTATATTTCCAAGGTTAAAAATAGTCGCTGGTTTTATAAGAGAAAATGAGTTCGAACAAATTAGTGTGGAATGACTTTTAATGTACACCTTATAGACTGTCAAAGATTCTAACAATAACTAGTTTTGTAAGAAGACGTGAATTCAACATAGATACATTAAAATGACTAATTAGTCATTAGCTTTATACGAATAATTCAACAGACACTTTATATAGAATGACTCTCACCTCAGTCTATACAATATGAACGTTCTAACTAGTCACTGGTTTTGTGAAAATAATTTAATTCAACTGACACTCTGTATATGAAATGGTTGCCAGCGTAATGCAACAAGCATTGCCAAGAATGAATCTGGCGACTGGTTTTATGAGCGAAAATGATATGGGCAAACTTCAGGTAGAATGAACTTGACAAATTTCGTACAAAAGAAAATGAACTTGACAAATTTCGTGTAAAATTATTTTTAACGCAGTCCTTATACATTTTGAAAGATTCTCTCATTGGTTGAGTGTTATGTGAGATGTGAATTGGGCAGAGGTACCTTAAAATGACTATCAACGTATATTACTTATTGCAACGGTTCTAACTAGTCATTAGCTTCATATGAAGAAATAAATTCAAGAGACATTTTATGTTTAATAACTCTCAGCGTAGTCCATTAAAAATGTCAACTTGTCACTGATTTTGTGAAACGAAACGGATTACCTTACTTATTGTCAAAATTCTTATTAATTGGGTCTAAAGAGAAGGAATTTGACTGAAAATCGCCAATATTAAACCCTTTTCTAGCTACCAACTCTTCACTAATTCACTAAATTCCTTCATCTTTGCAAACCTAGTAATTAAATTTCCATCATAAAGCATAATTATATCGTATTAATGTGTTTGCCGTTTTTAGTTTCTTATCAAGCTAAATACAATCAGAGATCTGCTGAAAACACATGCGTCAAATAAAGTGTTTTTTCCTCGTGGCGGATGGGATGTCATACATTGTTTTTCGTATTTTCTCGAAAGCTGTGGGATGAAAAATCCTGGTCATTTTCCAAGATACCTAAGAATCGCTTGCTTACCTTATTCGAGGAGGCATCATTCTTTCGCCTTGGAAATGTCTGACGGAGAAACTTGTTACACTCACGACGCCTTCCTGATTGAGCTTTTGTCGAAAGTACTGAAATATGCCTACGAAATTCTTACTCCACCAGGGCCCAGATCTTTAGGGACACCCGGAAAAGTCGGAAACTGGACTGGCCTGATTGGAATTGTACAAAACGGTGAAGTTGATATGGCAGTTGGTGGACTTGCCATTAGCGAAGAGCGCAGTTAGGCTGTCCGATTTAGCTATCCTTACATAGTTTCGGGCATTACATTCTACACAGACAAACTGCAATATCTGCACAACACTTACGCACTTTTGAACACCTTCAAGTGGCGACTGTGGTTCTCGTTGATAGCGATGGTAAATTTAGTGCCATGTCTGTTCTATCTCTTCTTGGGTGGAAAGGTCAAATTCACCAAAGTTCTGCTTTCCACCATCGGAAGCCTGGTTGAAAAGTCGATGGATTTCAAAAACACTGCGACGAGTGTTAGGTTACTGGTGATTATATGGATGACTAGCGTATTAGTTATCACCACTTGTTTCAAAGGCGTGCTGCTCTCTTTCCTGTCTTTTACCGCTTTATCGGGAGTTCGAACTTTCGAAGACCTGTCGGAGGCTGCGAAAGACACTGACTTCCGATGCTTGATATTCCCGGGATCCCACATTTACCATACGATCATGAAATCTTCACAATAATCGTTGAATAGGATTGGTGATTGCATCAGTTTTCATTCGAACCACTCGTCTCACTACAAAGTACAAATGAAGAATTCGACTTTCAAAAACTCTTTCATCGCTGCCATGTTTTATAACAGCGTAGACCAAAGGCAATTCTTCGCATCAGATGACGAGCTGTTAGCCGCGTTCTTTGCGACTGCAGTGAGAAAAGACTTTTGCTTCGTTCGAAAACTGGACATTGCCTTGAACAAAATAACTGTAACCGGTCTCATTCAGAAACATGTGCGAGAATTCAAGTCATTGCTCGATTTCGCATCTGTCGTTTCTGAAGACAGTAATCCAAAGTTGCCCCTAACTCTAACAGATCTGTCACTAGCTTTTATGCTTTTAATCATTGGCCTGCTGGCATCCTTTGTTGCTTTTATGATAGAATTGAGTGCTGTAAAGCTTAAGATAAATTAAGACTGCTAAAGAAATTGCTTTTGGCGTTGAAACAGAAATGAAGAATTCCATTTTTAAAGAAAGTGTTCACTGCTGAGATTTTCAACGGCAGCACTGGTGAAAAGATTGTAATTCCTGAGTTCTTCTGTACGATGACTGCTTCAAATGATGCTTAGTTTTAAGCCCTATTTCAATTACTGTCATAAAAGTCCTCTCACGTATTTTCAAACCGAACATTATCCTAAACAGAATTACCGTATCTGGTCTTATTCAGAGTGTGTTAAAAGATGTAAGTAAAATAAAATATGATACTAAAGAAAAAAAAATCACTCACTATTTTCTCCTGCATGTTAAATGTACTCGTCGAATAACGTGTAGTTTTTTCAGTCTTTGCCATTAAGGCTTTATTTAGTTTTTTATTTTCAAACTGAACATTGCCGTAAACTAACTCCATCTGGTTTTATTAAGGGATTTGTTTTGAACATATAGGCAATAGCGTCTCTACCTGCTGATTATTGGAGGGACGAAGACCAAAAGTATGCTTTTTACCCCTAAATTACAACAAACCACAACAAGAGAAAAGCAATATCATACAAGATTAGTGTAGCCATAAAAGAAGCATACCCCATCCAGACAAAAGTCAGAACATGCCATGGACCTCATAACAAGAGCGATTTCCAGCAACATTCAGCGAGTTCCACACGCTGAAGGAAGTAGAACAAGTTCTTAAGTGGGTTTTCAAGTAAATTTCTGTTTAACTTTGGGATAAGTGCAGTTAAAATAAGTTTGGTGAAAATTATTAAAGATTTACAATTGGTTAAAATACGACGTATGGTGAGATGAGTATTGCAATGAGAACACTGTGGCACGTGTTCACCAAAAAGTTTTTTCTTTGTTTATGAGTTAGTCTGGCACCTGTACGTAAGCGTATCAAAATGACGTCAAGCTTGTGGCAAGAATCAGGTGACCAGTGAGTGATAGATGGTATTGTAGGATCCCTTAGAAAGTCCCCTCCAAAGGCATCCACCCATATAGGCCTAGGACCCTAGTGCAGTCAATCGGCCTTAACAAACAAACAATAATACTCAGGAATAGCGTAACTTCCAACGTTGAATCTTCCAACTAACCGCCTCCCAACCTCAAAGTTACATTAATTCGCCACTGGATGCATGACTGCTTATATGCCCATCTTCACAGATTCAAAATACAGCTGAAACTCCTGCAAGCATCCTCTGCTGCAAAGGTGCGGTGATGAACGCTGAACATCTCGTTTTCTCAGCTCTCTCGCAAATAAGTGATCCTGCAGATATTGGGAGGCTGGAGACCTTCTGAGTAGATTGCAGACTTGATCTCGGTTTGATGTTTTAACTTTTAACTGCTGTCATTCTATATGTGTAATTCATTCGTGTAATTCTTTTATGCATATTGCATTATTTGTATCTTATTGTTTTAATTCCCCCACCCCAGATCTCTGTATGGCAAAAAGATACGTGTATTACTAACTGTACTTGGGGGGGGGGGGTAAAAACACTTTTTAACTCTGACAAATATTATTTAATCATCGGTTCGAAGTATTAAAAAAGCACGTTTTTGCAGCACTTAAATATCTGGAAAAAGCATTGTGTTAATGCAATTCACAAACAGTTGATATTTGCGTCGCTGACGACAATTGCAGGAATTTTTTGTTTCTTTGCGTCACGGTTCGGTAAATAATGGGGTTCGACAAGGAAAGTGATATTCTAATTTACTTTGTGAAGCATTTTAAAGACGATATTCCTGTGGCCGTGATCGTATAGTGGTTAGTACATTGCGTTGTGGCCGCAATAACCCAGGTTCGAATCCTGGTCACGGCAAGTTAGTTTTTTTTTTCGCTTAACTTTTAAAGCAAGAAATTGAAGAGTAATGATTTTAACTGTAATTATTTGAATCAAGACATATTTATAATAATACAATTATTTTTTAAACCTATTATAAATAATCACAATTAACAGGCTCTTATTTAAAAAAATACAAGTTGAGATGGGAGGTATCGGCGGATAGTGATAATTTTTTTTACCGTGTAGACCGATTTCGATGATTCTTTTATTATTGGAAAAGGGCTACCTAAGACGTGGTCAGACATGAATTTGGTCAAACTCTGATTACATGCGCTTAAAAAGAAGAATTTAAAACCGGAACAAATTCGTCCTAGATTTAAATCTTACCTTCGTTAGATCATTTTTTACTCATGTAGCCATACACAAAATAACACAATTCATGAATTCTTGTGAGCACATAACTGATACTCTAGCTAACTCTAAGGGTAACTCAAAACTCTCAAACAACTCGGGATATTTAAGTTGCCAAGTTACCGTGATGCCATTATGGCAGAGTAATTTGGTACGGGGCCATGTCTCTTCTACCGAGCCTGCTTGTGCACTCCGATGAATCATCCAAAGAGGCCTTCGGATGCTCGCTTATTGGTTCCAGCCCTTAAATTCGTCATCTAACGGCCAAATCTAACCAATAAGGAACGTCCGTAGGCCTCCTTGGATGACTCATCGAAATACACAAGCAGGCCCGGTAGAAGATTCACGATGGCCCCGTTTGGTGTCGTTTTTTTTTTTCTTATTTCTTTTTCTTTTTTAATCATAGTTCCTTCTCTTTCTTCTTCTGGATGTCTCAAATTATTTTGCATCTTTTTTTTTTTTTAAATTAAGAAAATTTATCTTTCCGATCGATAAACGGGCACACTAGCATAAAATAATAGCTCATTTTAAATATTTTTCTTAAAAGAGTTGCCGAGTGCATAAGACACTTAACAGAGTAGATGGAAGAGTGAAGGTCCATGTGGATTCATGTCTACCGCGCAGCAGTCGATCTAACTGTATGGATGTTTGGGCGGTTTTCTCTTAAGTAATGTGGATACGCGTTAGAACCCCTTAAGAAGTCCTCTGTCCAAGGAACCCCCAACCCTAGGTAGATAGCCCTAGTATAGCCTTAACAGAATACTCTTATCAGAGTTGCATATCAACAGCTGTTGCTTTGGAAATTAGCTATCAGTTAAGAGAAGCAACTTTATAATTTTTGTCACTGGCATTATTATTTTCATAAGCCCAGATGTACAGCTGCTAAATTATATAACTGATCGATATAACAATGCGCGCACGTGTTTGCTCTTAATTTACAAGAAAACCATATTCTTGTCTGGAGCTTACATAAATCAATGGTGCGTGACTTGGTTTTATTTTGTCGAGCATGTATTCTATATTTGACAAACAGGAAAAGAGAAAAGAAACGTACAAGAACTATGCATTATACGTATCGCTGATTACTTTATCAGATTAAACAAATGGTCATTTACTTGATATTAAAGCAGCTATTCGTGATCACGCAAAATAATTTTTTTTTTTTTTAAGTTTACAAAACATTTGACCAATTACTCTTGGAAAAAAAGATTTTACTTTTTACGACATGGCTGTGCTTTATAAATGCAGGAAAAATTTCCTTCATCATTCACTGCTAATACGCTCCTTCGTAAAGAATGACCGCTTTATACGGATTACACTGAAAACCAACGTTTTTAAGTAGTCGCAAGCTTTATCAAAAATTTGACAGAACGCTTTTTCTAGATATAGTACGAGTTTTAGCTTTAGTCACAGTTCTTAAGGTTTTAAATAATTCCTGGCTTTGTACCAAATGAATTCTACAAACAGTATAGAATGATTCTCAGCGTAATCTGTAAGTTGTCAAAGTTTTAAACGGTGATTAGTTTTGTAAAGAGAAATGAATTCGATAAACGCTGTAGAATGGCTTTCAGTTCAGTATGAGAATAGTCGCATTATTTAAAATTACTTAATTCGACTGGCATTCGGTTTATAAAATGGATGTCAGCGTAATCCAACATTGCCAAGGTTGAAGCTAATCACTGGTTTTATACGAAACGAACTATCTTATTTATTTTAAAAAGGAATGAATTGTATTGACCGTCAGTAAAACACAACTGCCAATTCAACTATTCCTAAACTACCAACTCTTTACCAAGAAATTCTTACATCTGCTCGAGCTTAGTAATAAAATTTCCAGCACAACATAAAATTATTTTACATGAGTCTGTTTACCTCTTTTATTTTGTTATGTAATGAAATGAAATCATTGAACTGCCCAAACAGCTTCATTCGATAACTAAAATTGATCAGAAGAACCACTGACATGAATTTATATATCACAAATTTTGACCAGTGACATTTTGATCTGACAATTTATATTGCTTCGAGTCGCTGTTATAGAATGAAAATGAAAATTCCTTAGTAACTGATTTCAAAATACCAGTCTTCATTAACAGCATGCATGAATAATAATGATAGTTGACATTTATTTTAATACAAAGAAAAAGAACACAAAACTCTGTAATTTACTGATATAAATGCAGCAGAAGATTCTTCATTTATTGAAATCAGTCTTTTGAATTGCAAACCTGAATGATTTAAATTTTAATTTTGAATGTTGAATCTAATCGAACTTTTGAACTTTTAGAGTGTATTTGATTTTCTTTTTTATTTACCTCATACTTTTAAACACAAAATACCATGTTAAAAATGACTAATAACTTTACAAAGTACTTGTGAATCTTTTGTTTACTGTATTCCCAGAAACTCGACTATTTTACTTTGAAGTTATTCCCAGACTTTCAATGATTCAATATTTATATCATTACTACAATTGACTTATCTAAATATCCAAAAATTCCTTAAGAATGCGTATTATTGACTATTTATATTCTTAAAAACGGGTAATTTCACAAGTCGTCATGAATAATATTGGTCATTTTCCAAAGCACCTAAAAATCGCTTGCTTACCTTATTCGAGAAGGCTTCGTTCTTTTGCCTTGGAAATGTCTGACGGAGGAACCTTCTACACTCACGACGCCTTCCTGATTGAGCTTTTGTCGAAAGTACTGAAATTTTCCTACGAAATTCTGGCTCCACCAGGTCCCAGATCTTTAGGTACACCCGGAAAAGACGGAAACTGGACTGGCCTGATTGGAATGGTACAAAAAGGGGAAGCTGATATGGCAGTTGGTGGACTTGCCATCAGTGAAGAGCGCAGTCAGGCAGTCCGATTTAGCTATCCTTACATAGTTTCGGGCATTACATTCTATGCAGACAAACCGCAATATCTGCGTAACACTTATGCACTTTTGAACACCTTCACGTGGCGACTGTGGTTCTCGCTGATAGCAATGGTAATTTTAGTGTCATGTCTATTCTATGTCTTCTTGGGCAGAAAGGTCGAGTTCACCAAAGTGCTGTTCTCCGCTATCGGAAGCCTTGCTGAAAATTCGATGGATTTTAAAAACACTGCGATGAGTATTAGGTTACTGACGATTTCATGGATGATTGGTGTATTGATTATCACCACATGTTTTAAAGGCGTGCTACTCTATTTCCTCTCTTTTCCAACTTTGTCGGGTGTTCGAACTTTCGAAGACCTGTCAGAGGCTGCGAAAGACCCTAAATTCCGATGTTTGATATTCCCAGGATCCCACATTTATCATACGATCATGAAATCTTCACAGGAATCGTTAAATCGGATTGGTGATTGCATCAGTCTTCATTCGAACCACACGAATCACTACAAAGTAGAAATGAAGAATACCACTTTCAGAAAGGCTTTCATCACTGAAAGGTTTTATAGCAGCATAGACGAAAGGCATTTCTTCGCATCAGATGACGAGCTGTTTGCCGCGTTCTTTGCGATTGCAGTGAAAAAAGACTTTTGCTGCATTCGTGAATTGGACATTGCCTTGAACAAAATAACTGCGACCGGTCTCATTCAAAAACATGTACGTGAATTCAAGTCATTGCCTGATCTCGGGTCCGCATCTGTCGTTTCTGAGGAAAGTAATCCAGAGAAGCCCCTAACTCTAACAGATCTGTCACTAGCTTTTATGATTTTAATCATTGGGCTGCTGGCATCCTTAGTTGCTTTTATGATAGAATTGACTGTCGTAAAGCTTAAGATAAATTAACACAACTAAAAAAATTGCTTTTGGCTGTGAAACAGAAATGAAGAATTCTATTTTTAAAGAAAGTGTTCATTGCTCAAATATTTTCAACGGCAGTGTTGGTGAAAGGATTTTCATTCCTAAGTCTGTACGACGACTGCTTCAAATGATGCTTAGTTTTCGGCACTATTTCAATTACTGTCATAAAAAAAATAACTTTGAATAACAGAATTACTTTGTCTGCTCTTCTCATATCAGAGAATGGTGAAAAATATAGGTAAAATAAAATATGGTAAAGAAAATGTCGCTCACTATTTTCTACTGCATGTTGAATGTACTGTGCCAAATAACTATATGCTCTCTTTGCCACTGCTACCATAAAAACCTTTTTTTAAAGGTTTTTATTCTGTGAAATTGAAAACTGCAGTAAACAAAACATCTGGTTTTATTAAAAGATTTGTTCTAAACATGCAGTAGGAAGGTGTGCTACCTGCTGATTTTCGAGAGACGAAGACCAAAGTATGATATTTTCCCTAAATTGCTAAAAAATTGCTAAAGTAGAGGGCAATTTTTATTTTTGTACATATAGTATGGTACTTATCAATTCTGAAATTTCTGTTTGATATCCTACGCAATAACACCTAATATAGACTTTGAAGTTCTGAGAAAAACGGTGATTCTTTTAGAAATGTGCCTAAGAATTTTCCGGTTTTTCATAACTAGTAAGTTTTCCTTTCATTCGAGTAACGACTGTGCAATACAGATGTTATAAGTACATACACTTTTTTTTTTTGTCTTCATTTTTACCGTGAGGGTTATCTAATAGCAAGGCCAATTAGAAGGTCCTCCTACAGCACACTTATAGTTGGAGTGAGCTACAGCACCAAAATTGTGAGCAAGGTGAATTAGTGATTCTTAGATTAATTCTAAGCCAAAACTTTAAATTCAAAGACTGTATTATTAACCACAGCCGAGTTTCCATGGCTTCAGAGCATATTTATATATGTTCATAATTTTTTTTCTTCGTAGTAGGATAATTATTTCCTGAAACACAAAACTGTTTTTCCTATGTGCTAATGCACAATACAAATACTGTAAATCCATACTCTGATGTTTTTTTGAAAGGCCTTTGTTTTTAGCTTAAGTGTTACCCAAATGCAGGACGAATTACAAGGGACTGTCACAGCTATCTAATAGCTGGAGTGAGATAAAATTAACCAAGGGGAATTAGCAGTTCTTAAGATTAATTAATAGCAAGAACTTTAAGTTCAAAGATTGTATGATTAACTACAACCAAGTTTCCATGGCTTTAAAACAGTTTAAATGTTTACTTTTTTTACTGCTGAGAAGGATAATTATTTACTGCAACACAAAACTAGTTTCTTCATCAATCTGTGATCTTGCATGGTTTTAAAATGAGGTGCTAACTAATGGATGGCCCAAAGATTATTTTCCCAGTGACAAAGAGTAAGGCGTGGTAAGACAGACGTTTTACAAAAAGAGCAAAACTCGGTAGACATACAACATGAAAATTCAGTATAAGTCTCTCTCTCTCTTCATTTGGCTTCTCCTATACTTCTCTACATCAGAAGCTCCGAGCTCACGGGCCCAGACACCTTCCAATACGGGTCATGGGCCCTATGAAATTCTTCATTTAGCCGGCAGTGAGCTATTTGGGGGTATTAAAAATACCATCTTGTTGATAACAGCTAGGATTCTTTTCATGGTTCGAAGTTGCTGTTTAATGGCCCAATAGTGCACTAGCAGATTCACTTTTTCTTAGTACTCTCAAATTTTAAGGTAAACTTACTGTTAGTGCTAGGCAAGAAATGAACTTTTCTTTGGTGAAGAGGATGGTTGCTCTCTCGAACTCGGGGACTTCCTGTGATCACAGTTTGTACTCTTATCTTCACAGCTTGCGTTAAAAATTATTAGACTTTTAAACATATCATTAAATCAGTCAAACATTGAAATTGCCAATGAGAATCTCCAGATGACTGACGTTACATCTATTGTAGGGAATTTATGTTTTTCACATGAAAATTAGAAGGATGAACAAACAGATTCAGCTGCCGATACTGTCGGTTGCTGAATTTGTGGTGAATAAACAGTCTGATAAGATGCAGACGCTCGACATGCAATATATGGTGAGTCTGTCGTACATTTATGATTTTATCAAATTTAATTAAGCTAAAAATGCCATGCTGAACTTCTTTCTTTGTTTCAAGCTTCTAACATTCGTGGTTACCTACTTTAAAAAAATATTGTTGTCTTGTCTTCAGATGGTGTTGATTTTGTCGAGGACCATTTTAGCAGCTCGAAGGTAGCAACCATAATTTACATTGATTTCTGCTTTCTTATTCTAGGTTGTAATACAGTTTGAAATATGTTTAAAAAGTGCTATTAGGATCACGCCTTTTCGCTTTGGACTGAAAGGGTTAATTTTGTTGTTCGGTGTTATTTGTGAATGCCATGACTTTAAAGTAGTTTTTAATACTAGCTATATCAATGTACAGTGTAGAATATAGTGCCTAAATTTATCAACATTCATTTCTCTTGGAACATTTTTATTAGCTGTCAAAATAATGCAGAACATAATAAACATTGTGCTTTAGGGGCATGACTTCTTTCGACCCATACCAGCTTTGACAAAAGCTTAAACTCTTTTTCGAGCATTTTAAAAATACATCACACTCTTGACTCCTAATGAATGCCTCTATGTACATTCTGCAAACAGTATGTTTCTGCTTTAAATCTGTTGTTTTGAAAGACCACTTCACAGTTGACAGCAGTTTCTCTCTTTTTTTCTTTCTACAGTAGCACTTTTTGATTCGCTTTTCACTTCCTTTATCAGATTTTCTCCCTCTTTCTCCTCTACAGACACGCTCGTGTGATAAGCCGCAAATAATATCAATTTTCCTAAATCAAAATTTGTTTATCAGATGCTTCAACCGTGACTCAGAAAGCTATCTGAAAAATGAAACTTCTTAAAACTGGATGATTTATTTTATTTCGCTGTTTCACAACAAAAATTTAACTAGAATAAATTTAGCACACGATATTTTTGACGTAGTCGGGGTATCGATAAATAAGGAGACTGTGTGAAATTAAAATACAATGGCGTACCTTGAGGTACCAGTTTAATTCGTTCCCTGACAGAGCTCGTTAATTAAAATACTCAAATTAGTTTTCCTCCATTGAAATTACAGAAATGCGATTAATCTTTCACAGGCTGAAATAAACTCAAACAATTTTTATGTAATAATGTAAAATCATAATTATAAACGAGTATTTTCTAGATATAATTTGTAAAAGATAAATATGAATACTGTAAAAAAAAAAAAAAAATCAATACACATTTTCTTGGTAGACTCAGGCGGCAGTAGAGTTCTCTTTTATTTAATTTTTCTTTAATAACTAGAAGTGAAAGCCCGTTCTGGAGGCAATTACAACGGGCGCTAGAAAATACAATTGACGAAAATATGTCTTCACTCACTATATTTCATCTTCGTTCACCTAAAATAAATAACTTCATATTCAGTTCTTATTATATACCCAAATCGAATTTCATGCTCTTCTGGAAACGCGCGGAAACTTTTCGCATTCGCACGATTTCGCATGTATACCCAGCCCCTCTTATATCAATGCTTCAAGCAGACGATTATTTTAATGAAAAAAAAATTAAACTATGTTATCGGGAAAAACTGTTTAAAACGAACTGAAACCGCAACGCTCCCTTCAAAGCCTGATGACGGATTTTAGTCGCCAGTGACGTCACCGGCACTTGAAACAACTAATTTTGTCACGCAAATGATTCACATTTTTTACTCTCGGAAATAAAATAGAGCTGAAAATAGCAAACAATCGCTTAAAAATGAAGGAACGGGTGGACTTTTAGATTTTTAAAGTAGCGCAAATTGTTTTCTATATTTTTATACATAATTGTGAAAATCTTCAAGCAGATCGTACAAACAGTGTGGATTTTATTCAACTTTTTCGGCTTTTTAAATTTTTTGATCTTCTTGGAGTAGTAGTGGTAAAAGTTTTATCTTGAAGCAGGTTGCCAGGAACTGTTAGAAAGTCAGTCAGTCAGTCAGGGATCAGCGTAACTACATAGTTGGATTTAATTTCAGGATTTGCCTTATGGATAGCTCATATAATGAATTAAGATTCGTATCTTAAGTTAAAAAATTGACGTAATAATAGCTCGTACCTCGAAACACACGCGCGTTAGGGCATCGTATCTTAAGGTACCTCTGTTATACAGGTAGATGAAAAATGCCGGTTCAGCAACAGTCCACATTCGCATCCGTGGGCCCTGCAACCTCTAACAAATCTCGCAGCTATCCCTGAGTCCCTGAACAATCTCCGCAGCTGGAAATTTGGAAATAAGACAAGCTTCAGGGAGCCTTACTCGTTCTGTGTATAAATATTAAACATCCAGTAGCTGTACCCAGTGGCGGCTCCCCCATTTGAGCACATGAGCACGTGAACTCCCAAAGGAAAAACTGAAGAATAAACACACTAACAAATTAAATTTAAAGCAAATAGTAAGCACACTTCTAGATTTATGTGAATTTAAAACGTGAGTTTTACTCTTTCCCCCCTCCTCCCACTATTATTAAATACCCTTATTATAGCTAACGCGCTGTAGTGTAGGTTACTACAACACAGTCTAATCAGTCGCACATGCGAACGAAAATTTTTCTCTCTGAACCGCTCTCTGGGATAAGAAGCCCAGACAGCTCAGAGGAAGCATCATGAAATCTGCCCGTTCGCACAAATTCTTTGTGCACCCATGGCCACTTTTTTGCGGTATCGCTTCCGTATTTTGCCTTGGTTTGTTACGTTCGGTTAGTTAATTCATTTTTATTTCATTTTCTTAATTTTTTTTTTTATTTCTACAATTTTTCACTACATTATTTTTTTACAGACTAGTGTAAATAATTAAGGTACGTGTTTCGGAGCTAAAGCAATGGCATTTTTCAATATTATCCTTTGAAAAAAAAATTGAAATAAAATGAGTCAAGACAGCACTTTTGCTAAAACTTATCTTGGTGACGAAATATAAGACCCAAAACTCTTTCAGTTGCGTGCATTGTTTTCCTTTAACGGCTGGAAACGCAAATATATTTTAAGTTGTAAGGTGCGTTGTATCTGCATATTTAGTTTTCGAAATTTGATTTGTGAACCTCCTTTTAAATCACCCACGAGCCGCCACTGGCTGTACCTTTAAAATAAGTTCTACAAGTTGTTCATTTAAGATCACACAGTTCGTGTTGAAACTCATAATAAAGTGAAGACATCATTTAAGCTTTGAATTCTTACCCCCCCCCCACCACACACACACACGCACACACACTTATTTCATCTGCCTTGAGATTATTATCACATCATTAGGTAACAGCCATTTATTTAATGCAAGTGTATTTACTGTATTCCATGCGGTTATTTTCAGATTATTTATTTTCGCTGCTTGTTTAAAACTGAAACGCATTAAATGAATTTAAAAAAAAATAGAAGTGTTTACTATACTCAGGTACTAATTTCCTGATAACAAAAACCATTCTTATTCCATCTGCCTGTGCATTTCTGTTATGAACATTTAGTTAAAAGTAAAATTCCCCCAGTAAAGTAAGGTAAAGCGTTAATTAATCTTGGAAATGCTTGAAAAGTATGTGCTCCCCTCCCGATGCATCAATAACTTTAGCACGCAACTGTGCCGTTGCTAAACAAAAATAACTGAAAAGCCTGAGCCCGTTCTTCACACGACACAGAGACACTTTTTCTTTTTTAAATGCAAAGAAAATAGAATGATCGTTAAAAAAGATAAGAAGAGAACATGCATATGTAATTTTGAGACTGCATATAATAGGTGGTAAGATTCATAAATTATCCTCACAATTTATAGCATTAAAATTTTGATCGATTTTACAGAACGTTAAAGGGATTCGAGCATCTCTTTTCGAAGTGAGCGAAGCTCTTACACTACACTCAGGCATTTCAATGTAACGCTTCTCCTCCTAAACCGCTTGACCGATTTGGTTCAAATATGGCATGGTTATAGGTACCAATGTTGGCAAGGTACAAATCTGAAATCAAACCAATCGGGTCGACCGCGGAGGAATAATCACCGAAAAACCTGCTGCCATTAACTTTCAATGGAGATAGAAGAATTGTTCTATTTCTCAATTACTTGCTCCGCGCTCTCATTGAACCTATGACATTGGTCAAGGTCACGATGCTGATCACTTAAAATTAAAGAAAACGAAATTGGACATACCATCGAGGAATAATCACCGAAAAAAATTCAACTTGAGGTAGAGATAACTGCACGAAATTCGCTCAGCTCAACATTGCATGCGCGGTACGTCATGCGGACCTAGTAACATGTTAGGTTCTACAGAAATACCTTTTGTAAAAAGTTTGTTGGTTGATGAGGGGGGATGTGCATCATGTAGAGAGAACCATATTCTAGTTCATGCTTATGTTTTGTGATACTACATGCCTACAGTAGGCATCTGCCTACTTGAGGGATTGGCTGATGCTTTGGGCGGCTGATTTTCTAACGGTCGTATTCACCAATCGCGATATCTGGGAATGTGATATACTTGATTAAATTTGATCTCTTGAGTCGATTGGGTTTGAGCGGGTCCTATTCCTCGGTGGTGACCAGGATTTCAGGGTTCGTTTCCGGCTGTCCTCTGTTGGCTGACCCGGTTTTTTTTTTGGGGGGGGGGGAGGTTCGCCTCCCAACTGTTCTTCGCTGGAAGCGTTCTTAGTCTTGGATCAGGTGGCTCACGCTGGGAGTGTATCCATTCTATTCTTGGATATATTGGTGTTTTATATTGGACCAAGATTAGTTGTATAATAACTGTGGTATTTGGTTGTGGTGTGGAGATAGTTTTTGATGATGGATTCTGGATCGGACTTGGCTTCGTCCAGATTATACTCACAACAAAAGGACGCTAATGCAGACAGATCAACACTTAGTACGAGTACCCCGACCTCAATTTCGGGAACTCCCCCCCTTGGCGTAAAGTCTAAACAGTCTCAACTGCAACAGTCTGGTGCCTCACAGAATATGGATAAATTGAAATATATGCCACTCAGTAAGAACTTGGAGAATAAGATTTTTGAACTAGGCTCAATGGCTGTACTCAATGAAATAAAAAACAGGCTCAATAAAAAACATACAGAATTCTTTCATGCAAGGAAAATGAGTAAGGAAACTATATCCGAAATAGAAAAGATTTTTCATGAGGCATACAACGTAGGAATGGTACTAACTCAGAAATATAATGAAGCCGTCAAAATATTGCAATGTAAAAAACTAGACAAGACTTATGCGGATGTTGTATCTGAACATTTGATAGAGAAAATTGATGACTTGCAGGAGAAGGTCACCAAGGTGGTGGAGAGGCATCTGGTTGAGGTGGTGAAGCAGGATGAGGAAAAGGGTGTACGAAACTATAATATAAGCATTCAATGCAAGGAGGGGAAAGAGTTGCCTTTAGAGATAAGGAATGCTGTCAAGACAGAATTGACAAAAACAAATACTAAAATAAAATTAAATGACATAATTTTTGCAGAAAAATCCAAAAGGATAATTTTAGTATCGAATAACAAAAACGAAATGTCTACCACCTATCAGGCCCTAATAAGTAGCACTCCCCTAGTAGAGAGATATAATATTAAACAGACTAAGATAGCCATACATAAAGTTATAGTCTTGGGGGTGCCTAATACGATTACGGCCGGGGAGATAGAGGAGGAGCTCGGCTCACTTGCAGACAATCTGGAAATAGAGGCGGTAAGGCCATTGGGGAAGAGGGAGATGGTGGCATGGTTGCTGAATGTTGACGAGTCAACAAAAAATTTTCTGTTATCTAAAGGTAAAACTTGCATCTCAATGCACAGAGTCAGGATAGCACCATTTGTTGATGCTCCCCGATGCCTCAAATGTCAAGATTTGGGCCATAGGATATACACATGTAAATCTGAAAAGCAATTCTGCGCTAGATGCGCTTTAGAACACGATACAAGAATCTGTACGGTGGAAGATTTTGTATGCAGAAATTGTTATGAACTGGGAGACTCGGAGTACCACCATCGTGCTGACTCCCCTGTGTGCCCAACGTACCGGAAATATAAAGAATGTCTTATAAAGGAAAGCCGTGGAGTGACGTCTTAGGGTCACTCCTTAACTAACATATCTGATCTTACTGTCCTCTATATGCAACAATGGCTTCGCAAACCCCTGTAATAATGCACGATACCATTAATGTTATTCAAATAAATCTCAATCATTGCAAAAATGCTAATCTACAATTGTTTTCATTTATTTCTGATGTGCACAAACATTATAAATCAATAGATAGCATTCAAGTAATAGCTTATCAAGATCCGTTGATAGTAAATAATAGATTTTATGGCTGCCCCTCCTACATAAGAGACTTTCGTTCCGATGCAAATACCTGTGGTTTGTTATTACTGGATCAAAATATAAAGGCCCTGGCGGTAAACAAAAGTGCAAATAACATATTTATCAAGATATTCAATAATAAAACTAATGAGAATATCATATTAGGATCTCGATATTCACCACCCAGAAGTGACATGGTGCAGGGCTGTTCCAACTGGACTAACATAACAGGCAAACAAGACAGAGTTATAATTTTTGGCGACTTCAATGCTCACAATACTCTTTGGGGCTATAGGGATAGAAACGAGCGGGGAAGATACCTTCAGGAACTCACCAATGAATTGGACTTAATAGTAGTCAATGACCCCATGGCCCCAGCCACTTTTACACACATAGGAACCCATGGACACCCAGATCTAACAATAGCTTCTGACAATATGAAAGACATGATACATACTTGGCAGGTTCTTTTAGATGAAAACGGCTCTGACCATAGATATATACTAACACGAATAAAAATGACAATAGATAAAATTACCGATTATAAATATAAAACTAAATATAGTAGTTTTAAAAAATTCAATAGACTTTGGTCCGCTTATATAACCCCAATAATTGCAGCTTTAATTGAAGCATATAATACAACCGAATTACAAAATATTTTCGAAAAACTAAACAACACATGGAAAGATATCAATGAAAAATCATTCAAAAGACAAGCAAAAATAAAAAATTTAAGATAACTTGGTGGACAAAGGAACTTTCAATGCAACGTAATAAACTAAGAGCAATGCAGAGAAAGATGATCAAACAACCCCATAATATTGAGTACAAAACCAAATACAATATGGTCAGAGCCAGTTATCGCAAATCTATAACAATAGCCAAGGAACAGTCCTGGAAGGCCTTTTGTACTAGGCAACAGAAAACGTATGGAAATAGCTTTAAAATAGCCAGGGGCCTTTATAACAATCACTTCCTGGAGACCATATTTGATAGCAATACAATAGAACAGAGCTATGAGGAAATTATGCATACCTTAATAAATGCACATTTTCAAACAAGCAGAGCTGATGACGCCTGGAGCTCCTCTGATGAAATAGATATAAACAACCAATTGCCTACAAACACCCTATGACAGTAGACAATAATAAACCTAATACCCAAACAATAATAGATAAGGATTTTAACACTTTAACAGAAATTGAACTAATACAAGCTGTACAAGCACAGAATGTAAGGAAAGCAACAGGTATTGACAAAATAGACGCCAACATAATAATAAACCTAACGAGGAGTTTCCGAAGCGAATTATTAAGCATTTACAATAAATGTCTGCAAGCCGGTGCCTTCCCCAATATATGGAAAATATCGTCTGTTATCTTCTTCAGAAAGAATAATAAGGACCCGAAGGATCCAAAATCATACAGACCGATTTCTCTCTTAAGCATAGCGGGGAAGGTACTGGAGCGTATAATAAAATCTAGAACAGTTAACCTATTGGAACAAAATAATTATCTGCATGCAAATCAATATGGTTTCCGGGAGTGTCGTGGTACCGTGGATCTGTTGTATAAAGTAATAAATAGAATAAAAGAGTTAAAAAAATTAAACAAATATGCTGTCCTGGTGTCATTTGACATCCAGGGCGCATTCGATAATATACGTTGGCACATAATAAAAGAGGAAATAGATTTAACCCCTTTACCCAACTATCTAAAAAATATCTTAAAAAACTATTTGGATGATAGGTATATAATAATAAACAATGGAAATTCTCACATTAAAAACCAAGTATTTAAAGGTTGCCCACAGGGTTCTTGTCTTGGCCCTCTCCTATGGTTAATCGCTGCAAATAGAATATTAAAAACTATGAATGAGGATTATAATGACTTTTATGCCTTTGCGGACGACTTTATACTTATCGAAGCAGATAATACAATAGAGAAACTACAAGTAAGAACAAATAATAGAATCAATAAATTTAAACAAATATGCGATATCATGGAATTAAGTATATCAGTGCAAAAGACGCAGGCGATTACCATGGGAGTGAAGTCAAGAACTAAACCTCGATATAAATTAAATAATCAGAAAATAAGATCAGTCACAGAATTAAAATACTTAGGCATAATAATAGACAATAAACTAACGTTCACCCCACATATAAGATATCTTAATGAAAAAATAACAAACTTTATTAATAATATGTCCTTGGTGAGTGGGGTGTCCTGGGGCGTGCGTCCAGAAATTCTCAGGACCTGGTATAATACAGTCACAGAAAAACAGTTAATTTATGCAGCCCCTTCATGGGCTACAAATCTCACCAAGGACTCCGTTAGTAAACTGTGGGCAATCCAGAAATTAGCCTTAATTAAAATTTCAAAAGCCAATAGCAATACAGATCATTCCGCCTTGTGTACCCTCTTGAACATTACACCGATAGACCTTGCAATAGAACGGGAGGTAAACAAATATAGAGCAATAAAACAAAACAGTCTATTACAAGATAGAGAGTTACCAGCTAATTATACAATAGAGAAAATAATTCCTCCCTCAATGTATAGCAATTACAAAATTAGGAACCAAATCACTACAATAGACAGTATCGAACATGACACAATAGACAATTCTTACATAAAAATTTATACAGATGGTTCAAAAATGGAAAATGGTACCGCATTCGCTTTCACAGTAATAGATAACTTAAATAGTCCGGTATATGATTATAATGAACGTATAAATATATATAACAGCATTTACCAAGCAGAGCAACTGGCAATAGTCACCGCGGTGGAATGGGCTGTAAATAATAATTACAATAAAATAAAGATCTATACAGACATCAGATCCACGGTTGAAAAAATTAAATCTATATATTCAAACACAGAAATTTTGATAGAACTGTATAAAATACTTGAAACTCATAGAAATGTTAAAGTCATAATAATATGGATAAAGGCACATGTGTGCCACAGAGGTAATGAAAGAGCGGATCAACTAGCAAAATTACCTTTAATAGAAAACCACCAGATAAGCAATAGAACCATACCGGTGCCCAGGTCCAAAATAGTGTATATTATAAATAAATGGCAAAATTGGTGGAACTCAGTGGAAACAGGCAGATACACTTATAAATTTTTACCGACAATAGACAATAACTACAATATTAACAATATAATAGCTACGAAATTCATTACTGGTGGGGGCAGTTTTCCCAAATATCTAAAGAGAATTCAGGTTCGTAGAACCGATATGTGCGATTGTGGACAATTGGGCGACCCATTACACTATGTCTTTGGGGACTGCCCCCTTATGCCTAACAAAATTAGAAGAAATAGTAATGTTGATCCGTTCAAGAACTTTATGCAAATAATCCAGATACCCCATATAATGAAACTCATTAAAATAAACTATAATAAATTAATAGAACTCTACAGCACTATAAATTTCAGATATAAATAGGTACCGGTCTCCCAGTTGGGGAAAAAAAAAAAAAAAAAAAAAAATAGGAAGTGCTCGCACCACTGTCATGTTGACAGTGGCATTTGGATATAAGTATGATTATGCGTTCTTAATATATAATATGGTAAAGATATATAATTTACAATACATGGCAGATTGAAGGATAAAAAAAAAAAAAAGAGAGAATCTGTTTTTAAACTGCCAGTGTTTCTCTACACTTTGAGTGCTGCATGGTATGGTTATGGTTGTATTGTATGTATGTAGTTTATTGTATATAGTCGTTTAGTGTAAAATGTTTATTATAAATACGTGACACTACGCAATAATTATGTGATGGCCAGATATATATAAGCAAGTGTGCGAGCACGCAATGAATGAATAAAAATGTAAATAGATAATGTGTAAGCGTTAATTATAGATTCATATCGAATTACATTATAGATTAAGAATAAATGTACTGTGGAGTAGAAGACATGTAAATATGTATGGTAATTATATGTATATAGTCAATTGTAATGCATGTGTTTCTTTGAGTTTTAGTTTATGTAGTAAATGGTATAGTATTTTGTGCATATAGTATAGTATATGTATATAGTAAATGGTATATTGTCAAATTTTAAAGCATGTTTTCTCTGGGATTTTGTGTACCGCTATGCGTGTTCAAGAATTTATAAATAGTTATAAGTAAAGCATAGGCAAGAAGCAATTGTATAGGTAACGGGATTAGTAAAACTGTAAGGTAGTGCATAAAAACTAATATAGATAGTGGTAAAAAAAAAAAAAAAAAAAATAAGAATCAATGTAACATGTAAATATGTAAAGTCATGTGAGATGTAAATAGAAAAATAATGTAGAAAATTCTAATATGATAGCTATATAATAGTCATGGATCAATGTAACATGTATAGCATATACATATGAATTGATATGTAAGGGATTAATCACTCACATTGCCAGGATAAATATTATATTTCTTAAATTAGAGGATATGCCGTTGGATTTGGGTCGGACCAGGGAGCTTGGGCTGTCCCTTAAGGAAGTGGTATTCAGACAATTGTTCTCAATTGTATAATATTACATGATTTATAATGTATTAAATAATGTGTGTAGTTGTATATAATGTGTTGTTGTCCAATGTATATAGTTTTCTTGTTCCTAATGTTTTGATGTGTTTTTAATAGTTAGTACTATATGTTATAGTAAACAGGCCACACTGAATGAAATGGATTGGTAAAAAAAAAAGAAAGAAAAAAAAAAGATTTTGTTCTGTAATACTAAGATCCTTGTTCCTTCTGCCACTGGGATTCTGCGAACCCCAGTGGCATAGTTTGTATTGTTGTTCAAAGTTAAATAAATTGGACTCTTCCCCCGGGGGGAATATTGCCGTAAACCTTTGGGTCGGCCCCCCCGGTGGGTGTCTTACAGTCTTACGGTCGTATTCACCAATCGCGATATCTGGGTATCCTCCGGGGATAGGCGAATTGGCACAAAATTGTTATTCTCAAGTACAAATGACCTGCTCCTGATCTCTCCGTGAGTCCAACCTCGACCAGGGATTGAGGGAGAGTTGTCAGAGAATTCGAACCGGTTTTGGTACGCCGCCAACCTTTCCCCGTCGCGATTGTCCCCCAAGCATATGGTGCTCCCAGGCGAATCATAGCGAGCTGTATCCACTTTATCCACCAAGGCCAGGTATTGTCTGCTAATAGTAGGAGTCGGGCTTGAGAATAATGAAGAAAGGGACCCGCGGACAGTTAACGGATTATCCTCCAGCGCGGATTGAAGGATCCACAAATAGTCTGCGAAAAACTCGCTCTCGTGAATATAAACGTAAGGGGTTCTAACGCATTTATTACGTTACATCTGGGGAAAACCGCCCAAAACTCCAGGGCGTTAGATCCGACGGTCAGGTCGACAGGACAGCGTCCGAACTCGGAACCTTCACACTTTGGCCATCTATATGTTCAGTATCTTAAATACTCGGCCATGGAGGGGTCCTTAATCTAATTCAATGCTACTGGTTTTGCACATGGGCGTTTAAATAGTATTGTTCTTTTGGCACCTAAGTTTGGAATATCTTGTGTAAAAAACAAGAATTTGATTGTCTTAGTTTTAAAATGTCACAATGAAACTACATAACGATTAAACGAGGCTAAGTTGATAACTGTTTTGGGGAGGTGGGGTTATCCAGACCCCCTGGACGTTGTGTAAACTAAAGTCGTAACTCTACGACTTTCTTCATTCCCACGAACTTTCTGCAAAGAAGAAAATCGGGGCTATATATATAAAATACAGTTTCTTTAGTCAGTGAAAAACTTGTGCAATATTATCAGAATCAAGAGCATTCACTCAGCGCCTTACAGACCTCGTTTAGGCTGCTTTTCAGCAGTCAAATCAGATTGCGCAATAGTTTATCAGTTCGGAATCGACAGTTTAGGATCGCATACAACCGTTCCTGTATCATCACATCTCAAATTAATGACAGGCGGCAGCAGCACCCTTTGAATAGGTAGTCATTTTCTTCCTATCTTTATTTCTTTTTGCTTGTTTGTTTGACAGATACGCTCGTGGGATAAGCCATACATCATCAGTCTTTCACAAATCTGAGGAGATTGTCAAATATTTAGTGAATGAGTCAGAGAGCTACTAGATACGGAAATTTAAAATAAAATCTTTATTTAACAAAAAAATGTATAAGACGCTGAAATATATATCAAACAAAATTAACCCTTTAACGCGCAGTGATCTCACTCTGGGAACACCCAACTCGGACGTTTTGACTGTTGCCAGTCACGAAGAATAGATTTGATTTCTATGAAAATAGTTGCGGGTGACATAGCTCCACGAGAATCCTTTACTTTTTAGCATGTCCTTTCCCGTCAAAAAATGGTCACGATTCTTTTCAACAGCACTGACAACTGCTGAAAAATGGAAGAACGCGAGAACAGCTGGATAGATTGCCCAATGCTGAAAAAAAGGCAGCCGTTGCCATCGCTCAACTTAACTACCAGCAAGATGGCGGACGATCGAAACGTTCATCGCGTGCCGCCGATCGAGAGACCCTTTTTTTTGACGCAGCTGGCTGGCCACAGACCTAGAGACCCTTTTTTTTGACGACAGCTGGCTGTTCCGGGCACAGCCAGCTGTCGTCAAAAAAGGGTCTCTAGATCTGTGGCACGCGATGAACGCTTCGATCTTCCGCCATCTTGCTGGTAGTTAAGTTGAGCGATGGCAACGGCTGCCCTTTTTTCGGCATTGGGAAAGGTTTGCGACTCAAAGGGTTAAAGCAACATTTTTACTTTAATTAACTTATTCTTAAATGTACATCTTATGATGCTGTCGTAAAACATTTTAAAAGCAAAGAAGGTCTGAAGAGTTTCCCATGGAAAGAGGTTTTTTCTATACAAATTTAAAACTCCTCGCTGTTGCAGTAGCAGTTAACATTTTTTAAATACATCCGTTCACTTACGGATATGTGGAGCTCGAAGACAGCAACTAAACAGAGAATCTCTTCTTTGTGGATTTCAGCATTACGATCTGAAGGATAATTCAAACACTTACTGGATTCATCTATACAAACACCCATTGCATAACAACTTTCATCATGCAGCAAAAACGTCAAAATTTCTAAAAGTGAAGATTTTTTTCAAGCGCACCATATTCCAGTGGCAGCTCCTCCATTTGAGCACATGAGCACGTGAACCCCCAAAGGAAAAACTAAAGAACAAACACATTATAAAATTAAATTTAAAACACATATTAAGCCCACTTCTAGATTTATGTGAATTTAAAACGTGAGTTTTACTCTCCCCCCTCCCCCAATATTATTAAATACGATTATTACAGCTAACGCACTATAGTGTAGGTTACTACAGCACAGTCTTTAATCAAATTTTCCTTCTGAACCGCTCTCTGTGAACAGAAGCGGAGACAGCTGAGAAGAAGTACCGCACATCTGATATCATTCCGTTCGCACATTTTCATTGTGCACACAGGGCCATTTTTTTGCGGTATCTCTTCCGGATGTTCCCTTGGTTTCTTACGTTAGGTTAGTTAATTTCTTATTATTTACTTCTATCATTTTTCGCTACATTGTTTTTTTGCAAGTATAAATAATTAAGATGGGAGTTAAAGACCTGTTTCGTAGCTAAATCAATGACATTTTTAGATATTATCCTTCGAAAAAAATTGAAATAAAATGAATCAACACAACACCTTTGCTAAAACTTATCTTGGTGACGAAATGTAAGGCAAAATATTACTTGTTTACTTTCAGTTGAGTGCATTGTTTTCCTTTAACAGCTGTAAATGCAAATCTATTTTAACTTGTAAGGTTCGTCGTATCTGCATATTTAATTTTCGAAATTTGTTTTGTGAACCTCTGTTTAAATACCCCACGAGCCGCCACTGCCATATTCATATCCATGTTACCCATATCTTTAACACTTTCCTAGAAAATATACGCACTTTTAACATAAAACTCTCCACTCTGTGCCAACCTTTGTCTGTTACAGACCAGCATGTTCCTCAGTTGTTCAAAGGAATCATTCCTATAGAGCAGTGCCGGATTAAGACAGCGCGGGGCCCGTAGCAAATGTTACCAAGCCCCCCCCCCCCTGTTCAGTGACGCTCCCATATTTTTTTTAATTTATATATATATATATATATACATTTTGAGGGGGAGGAGTTCACACTCACATTAAAATAGTAGAGATAAATTAAATGAGAAAATAAATAGTGCTAATTATACACTCTATAACAAAAAAATCGACGCACCAAGAAACAATCATCCGATTGCTTTGAAATTTCGTATGCATGAATGTTTTGAACAGATATGCAAATGATTCAAATTTGGTGTCCAGTGAATGAATAGTTTGATCTCTAGCGCATCGGAACTGCGCATCCAGCAGACGTATATAAGGAGCAGTTCTTCAACGGTTGTTAAAACTTTCGGTTTGATTGCGATTCAGATGACCTTTCAACAACTTAAAAAATGCCTCGCTGCAGGATCCGTGCTCATTACGAGCAACTGTCAGAGTTTGACAGAGGTCGTATCATTGGATTGAAAGAGGCCGGTTGGACTAATCAGAGAATCGCTCGTCATTTGAGTCGAAGCGATGCGACGATTCGAAGATGCTGGCAAGGATGGGTGGGAAATGGCAGAGTGCAGCGTCAGGATGGTAGCGGTCGACCTAGGGCTACAACAGATCGTGAGGACAGAGTGATGGTCCGATCAGCTGTCACAGCGCCTTCTTCATCTCGATCAACCATCAGACGTTCAACCCAAACACCAGTGTCCATCATGACCATTCACAGACGGTTGAGAGAGCGAAATCTACCAAAGCCTCCTAGAGAATTACTACAAGCCTAAATGCTCTTTGCGCGAGGGGATGTGACGTCATGACCCGGGTCCCTACCTCGCGCAACACCTAAGCACGTTCCTCGTTTGTTTTGTATTCGCTGTTTGCTTCGCTTTGTTAATTGTCATTATTTAATTCGCTAATTAAACCACGTAATTATATTCAGTAGTGTTTTACTTGGATTATAGCGTTACAGTGTCTTGATGAAGAACTTTATAACGTTACACTGCAAATTAAACTCGCAAATCTGCAACTGATTCCTCACGAACTGTTTGCCCATTGTCAGTGCTCTGACTTCCATAAAGATGTACTGATTGCAATAAATTTTATATGCTATTTCTATATACTTAAACATATACCCCATCGAAAATTATGTATATAGCATGGATAGTTATTTTTCTAGGGCACTCAATAATTTCAATAATTATGCTTTATAGACAGTCATGGTTTTTAAAGTGTATTTTGAAGCATAAATATATTTCAAGAATAAAACAAAATTAGTGTATGTCATTCCGGTTTACGAAATAATGCTCTCTATAAAAAAAAAAAAAAAAAAAAAAAACTATATGCAGCATCTGTAGTTCTTTTACAGAAGCAAGAAAAATAATTTAACCATAAATTATTGCTTAATAGCAGTTTAAGGACAATAATCACAACAATGAGTATCTAGTATAATCTAGGACGATTCAAGCACACCAATGAGTATCTAGTATAATAGACGTTTATATATATATAAATACTAGTGCAACTTAGATAAAACATTCTTCCCCGATTCAGAATCGTTCATTTGATGACATATATTTGCCCCCTCAATTAGTGCTTTAATTATGTTGTAATAACTATAAAATAGACCTCACAATCTGATCTCATTACAGATGAAGTTCGATAAAAAGATTCCTGCAGTTTAAAAGAAAAAAAATCAAAGGCTTCTTTAAACTAATTAAAATGAAGTCTGTTAATATAAATAAAATATGATTAAATAAATTAAGTTTTGCAAACTTTTTTCTTTTGTTATTTCCAAAGAATTCTAGTTAGCGAATAATATAACTCAACATTCTTTGGGGATAAGAAGGTTGAATTTTCGATTTATACTAACAATCGGGTACACAAAGAATGTTTGAATATTCTTAATATTCTCTATTTTTCTTCGATTCTAAATTTATTGTTTTTTAAATGTATATAGCAGGGGCGTAGCCAAGGGGGGGGGGTTAGGGGGTCACACACCCCCCCCATGAGGAATTTTTTGCCATACAAAATGTATATTCTTCACTTCCTTATCACACGCACGTATACATATATGTGAGTTGCAGTAGTCGTAACCCCCACCCCCATGAAAATTTTCTGGCTACGCCACTGGTATATAGATATACTATATTTTATATCGAAAAAAATTTACTCTTCAGAGTAAATTTCGTGAAAAATAAATATTTTCTATATTTATTTTTCACGATATTTTCTATATTTATTTTTCAAACTATATTTTATATCGAAAGAAATTTACTCTTCAGAGTAAATTTCGTGAAAAATAAATATTTTCTATCAAGCAAATTTTTTTACTTTGTGAAAGGGATCTAATTTCAAAATTGTTCCCAAGATAAACTCACAAAAGCAATCAGAATAGCGTCTTCGTAGCAAAGCTTATCGGACGGCCAGGGACCCGGACTGTGACGTCACGGATTTATGCTTTAGGCTTGATTCACTGCTCTAGGTGGCTTTGAATCTACGCTCGCGCCGACCGTTACGCCACCTGCCACTCACGCCTGCACACTGCCGAGCCAGATTACAGTGGTGCAGGGCTCGATCAGGTTGGAATGATGCCGACTAGGGACGTATAGTCTTTAGCGACGAATCCCGCTTCCAACTGTGTCCTGACGATCATCGAAGACGTGTTTGGAGACGCACAGGGCAGAGGGGGGATCCTGCTTTCACTATTGATGGCCACACCGGCCCTCAACAAGGCATTGTGGTCCGGGGTGCCATTTCCTTTGAAAGCCGGACCCCTTTCGTCGTCATTAGAGGTACACTTACTGCACAGCGGTACGTGGACGACATCCTAAGACCTGTTTTGCTACCATTCCTTTTGCAGTGCCCTGGACTGGTTTTTCAGCAGGACAATGCCAGACCACATACGGCTCGTGTTGCTCTAAACTGTCTGCAAGCTTGTCAAACTCTTCCTTGTCCTGCCAGATCGCCAGATCTCGCTCCCATCGAGTATGTCAGGGATATGATGGGAAGGCGATTGCATCTGGCACGGACTGTTGATGACCTCGTTCGACAATTGGAGCGAATTTGGCAGGAAATACCGCAGAGACCATCCGGGAGCTTTATCGGTCTATGGCACGCCGTGTGGCAGCTTGTATCCAGGCTAGTGGCGGGTCAACACCTTATTGAACTTGTTACTGTAACTCTGAAATAAATTATTCAATTGTTCTGAAATTTTAATCATTTACTATTCTGTACATTGTCTTCCTATCCACCAATTTTTATCTCAATCGGACCCCCTCCTTCTTGGTGCGTCGATTTATTTGTTATAGAGTGTATTATAATTTATGTTTAGTGCTAATTAATTAGTTAATGGGATTACTAATGCTAATTAGATGTAAACAAAACTAAAAGGTCCCACGTGTTGTATTCGGAAGAGGTTTATCCCAGCCCTTCCTCCACCTTGGGTGAGCTAATCTCTAGGTTTTGCGCGATAATAAAATAAAACAACTTTTACGAATTTTCTTGATTCAAAATGAGCAAATTTGAGTTAACACTGGACAAATCAATTTCTCCAAGTAAATTGGTGCGCGGAAAAAATGCCCATTAAAATAAAGGTTTTTTTGGGGTGGTGGGTGAGGGGGGGGGGGCTAAATAGATAGTGAGACTGACGATGTTTAAAGTTATTTATACCTACAACTCATACTCAAGTATTTTTAATGAATGTTAATGTACACGGATATAGTAAATTTGGAATTTCTAACACTTCCCACCTTTCCCATATGCAAACATATAACTAGAGAAGTTTACACTCATAAAATAATAATTGTTTCTGTAAAATTTTTAGAACCTTCGAAAACAATATGTATTCTAAACTGTGCCTTTAAACGCAATTTTTTCCCCCTGTAGAAATGCATGCTTGTAAAATTATTCCCTTATCTGGACGGTCTTTATTAATAATATGTTACATATTTTTAACTTTTGTTAATTTATTTAATGGGTTAATTTATAAGAAATCGAACTGAGTTTAGATAGATCTAATGGAATGTTTGGGCAGAAGAAAACAGAGTTAAGTAAAATTAAAAGTAATTTATTTTGTAAATTAACATTAAATTAAATAGGTAGCTACTTGCTACATACAGGACGACACTCATCCCCCACGATACCTCGCTTCTTGTTCGTTGCTCCCCTTGAGTCCAACATCCTTCCACGGACTAAGAGGCTTTAGGACGGTCATCGGGAAGCGGCAGACGGGCGAAACTGCGTCATCCTCTGAAAGGAAAATATGCGACCCCCTTTTAATAATTAACGGCACGGGCGCCCTCTGACGACACACGGCGTAAGTATCTCCCGCGGGGTGCTTCCGTTGATATTTGTTTACGTTTCAGCTACTAGCAGACGACGCATGCGCCAAAAATTAATGAGTACGACTCCCAGCGCCACCTTTTTGGCAAATTTCATTTAGTTCTTTCGCAATGCTTGGATGATTGTCCTGAACCCTCTTAGTCCGTGATCCTTCTTTTATGCGTAGCAGTCGTTCACTCCGGGAATTTCTGCTCCGTGGTTGGTACTTGCTAGTTTCTGGTTTCTGGCGATACAACGTCCGAAAAATACCCAACAAGATCTTGCACAATAATACCTCCGCTACTCAAAATACACTGCATGAACGGAAGGCATTTGAACTGCACATGCGTGTACAGGGGGATTGTTACTTTCACGTACCACTTGGAACACTTCTAAAGATCATTTGGTTCGTGTTCTACAAGCATATGTGCATTACTTTTCAACTTATCCTCGTTAAAATAATATAAATTATTTTGTTTAAAAAAATCTTAATAAGAGGATTGTATCTTTTCTAAATAGAATAATCTATATAATGAATAATGAAAAAGTCGGATAAAAGATTCATTATCGTATTACGTTCAAATGTTTTTGCAAGATATAATGATCTTAAATGTGATCAAGTAATTTGTGAGTTTCTTTGTGGATCAAGAGTATCCGAAAATTCTCTTTGTTTTCAGTTTGCCTGGGGTTATGGCTTCTCGGATACCCCAACTGTTTTGACTTTGTGCGAAGATCCTCTCAGTTCTAATTATTTTATTTGAACGAACGTACTGGCATTCGTGCCAGTGGTTTCGACCGGCCAAAATCAATTCTTTTATATTTAACGTGGTTAACTTCCGTGATTAATAAAATAATTTACCGTAATTGTAGATTCCCCAATTATAAAAAATGACTTACATTCTATACATTATTATTGTTCCAAAAAATAATTCGCCTGGTTAAATATTGTAAAATGTAAAATAAATAATTAAATAAAAACAAAGGAAGCCAACTACCAAAAACCTTCTAAGATGGCTTACACCCTACCCTGTACACCTTCGAATTTCGCCAAAGCCACTCGCCTTTACTCTAAAACAAAAGAACTTAAAGGCTGCCCAACATCTGATTAAAATAGCATCCTCATATTTACTGCAAAACAAAATAAGTTTATGTCCAATGTTTAAATAAAAATTATTGTTTCGTGGCGGAATATCATTATTATGGGGCGCGTTTTTCCTACAATCCTAATCCTATGGATATCAGCTCTCGGGAATTGCAGAAGGTCAACTCGCTTTTCACAGAACATCTTCAGATATAGCCACAAATATTTCTGTTCTATTGAGTCATTCTGAAAAGTTTGATTACAACTTCATTAAAAAATTCATTCGGTTACTGAAAAGTCTCTGAAATGATCGGGACAGATAGGCTACAGCCTAATGAATAATCCAGCTCCCTGACGGATTAATACAATTTTGTGGGTGGAGGCTTGGATGGAAGATTCACATACATATCCATTTTATAGAAGTAAGTTGGGATTGTTTGCATTAATTTCATTTTTCTCGGGAGGGGCGGTCCCCTCCTACGACCCCCTCCCTTTAATCCGCCCTTGATCACACCTAGGGAATGCAATCCCGCTTTTGTGGGATTACTGTACCATGACTGTAATTTTCATTTTTATATAAGGTATTGTTTTAATTATGAATTAAGGTAAAGTATTAAACCTGATAGTGCTTACAAACTTACTTTTTCCTACTTTTTTCTATTAAAATTAATTTTTATTTGAATGAAATATCAATCCTGCGTGAGATTGCGGGATCCCGCGGGATTGACATTTCATTCAAATAAAAATTAATTTTTATAGAGGAAATTGGGGAAAAGTAAGATTGTGGCACTATCAAGTTTAATACTTTATCTTAATTCATAATTAAAACAATACCTTACATAAAAATGAAAATTATAGCCATGATATAGTAATCTCGCAAAAGCAGGATTGCATTCCCTAATCACACCCCGAGTCTGTTCTTTTGTTTTGGCACTTAGTTTTCTTTCAATATTTTGTTTATTTCTGGATTCATTCTTCAAATCAAGACAGACATGTAACATTATTGGTAAGGAATACATTTTCTAAACGCCATAGGTGGGTGGTGGAAGGATCTGGATACCCCCCTCCTCCGTTTGTCCGTGCTTCGCTTTTAGTCAACAAAAAGATAATAATAGATCCTTTCATTCTGTCTTTCTTTTATTTAAAATTCCGCCTTTCCCACCTTTTGGATGCTCCCTGAAATTTTTTCCTGAGTACTGTGTTTTTGTTCCACAGCATTGTTGGACAATGCTGTGGTGTCCTTATTGCGACCTTGTGTGTCCTTATTGCTGACTTTAGAATACCTATTCAGTTTCGCCTACTTAATGAGTTGACTAAATAATGCAGGCCTGTATAAGAGTCCCTAGAGGCCGAACCATTCAACCAATCGAAATGAAAGTTTAGATATAGTTATTTGAATGTTTGGGGTCCAGATTGTGATGATTTTAAACAATAAAGCTCTCACAGTTACTGTTACAGTGAGCAAGACACAATAGCAAGACCCACTTTTTTCGTGCGGAAATTGATCGGAACATGGAAAAACCTTAAATGACGTTGGGACGAGACACGAATGGCGTAAATTGGAGGCGTAAAACATTTGCAAAGAAGAGCATTGTAAAGAACCAATGATAACAAAAGAGAGGAGAGGGAAAAAGACTTTTAACAAAAGAAGTTCTTAGGCTTTTTGTCCTTGTAATCTTTTTGTAGTAACGGCGAAAAAAGTTTTATCTTGAAGTCAGGGTTCAGCGCAGCTATATAGCAGGATGATACGCTTTATAGAAGCGTATAAGAAGAAGCGTAATGCGAAGAATAACTTCCCATAGAGCGCAATGTATTGGGAATATTCTGAATGCTCCCGTAGGAAAACTATAAAGGCTACATAGATCATTTACAATAGGGTACATGGTACTGTAGATAAGAATAACATGTAAATTTCGTAGAATTCAATGCATATTTACGCGAGTTAGATCAAGGACAGACAGACAGACAAACTAAAATCTAAACACTTTTCTACCTTGTTGGAAAGTGTTAAAAAAGCTAGATCACGGGGGCAGAGAACGAAAACTTTCAAGGTAAAGGTGCGGGGCCCCCAAAAGCGCGGGGCCCGTAGCATTTGCTACTTCTGCTATATTGTTAATCCGGCACTGCTATAGAGCCAACTTTATATATAAAGCTTGCTGGAAAGTCTGTGAAGAGGGACTGGACTTTTCATATTCTGCGCTTTTGGACAGCTCATCCACACTGTCATTTCCTTGGCGTCTGCCAAATAAAAAATATTCACACAAGGTTCAAAATTTGAAGAAAGATGGAGGCTGAAGCAAGCTTTTATTCAACATATGGTAGTTTCAGGCATTGACACCAGGTGCTGCTGTTTTGCTTGCGAGTTAAGAGTGTACCTGGTACCATGAGTTCCCAGCGATGCGATGTTTGAAAGGCTGTCTGAGTACTTTGTTAAATTTGTCTGTCCCTTCATTGGGGGGAGGAGGAGGGGGGGGGGGGTCGACCCTGAAGTGGTTTACAACCATAGTCCCCTTTGAGGACAAAGAACCAAACCGACGGACCAACATTTAATAAATCTTAAAGTGCCAAAAGACCGACATTTATTAAATCTTACAGTGCCAAATGAATAGACAGATACAAAAATTTTGTCGTGCAGGAAATATAAAAAGTAATACACTTACTGGTTCCTTCATAGGGACAACGTTGGCCCATCTATAGTGCCCCCATAACAAGTTGGCCTGTACAATTTCGTCCTTTGTAGTGATCGATGCTAAAAGACACCAAATGTGCGAATTTGTGAAAAAAAAAAAAAAAAAAAAAAAAAAAAATCTTAGAAGCACCATTTTCGTCAGAGAGTGGGTTTCTTACCACTTTATATCCCTTGATAGGAAATTTAAACTGATGTCTTATAAAATGGAGAATAAGATAAAATTAATGTAACAGGATGTCTACAGTCCGGGAAATGTCCAGAAATTTCCTTATTTTGAATTTTAAGAAAAGGAAAAGTAAGAAAAAAGAAAAAAAAAGTAAGAAAATCTGAAACACTTTCAAATTTTAAATACGCACTGAAGTGCTATATATTAAAAGTGTATCAAAATCCTAGCGTCTTCACTATTTTTTTACCTTATTCCATTAAGTTGGAAAATTCTCATTATTCAGGAGTTTGCGGTATTCTTCTCTCAATTGATCCATAAAACGCATCTTTGGAATCGAAATCTACCTTAAAATCGCCTACTAAAACTGTTTTACAATCTTCGTCAAGCATATTCCAACTATACTCCACCGTTTTAAATATTATTTGGAATGTGCATCACAATCAATGAGTGTGCCGTGTTTGTCTTTCTTGGGTTTTCTACTTTAACGCCCCGACTCTCGCTAGGGTGGGGATAATTAAACGTATGCAGTTGATACGACGATTTTTTGTATTCATGTGGAAATCGTAATTTAGAATTAAAATGGTGATTTGGAACAAACTGTGAGTACAGCATTCCATTACTTGTTTATTCCTTTTGGGATGCTAATTAATGTAGTTCTAATAGTTAACCCAGCAAACACACACAGTTTCTCTGAACGTCTATCAACGTTCAGAAAACGTCTTCTGGACGTTAATAGACGTTCAGAGAACCTGTGTGTGTTTGCTGGGAAGTGTCTTCAAATTCCTTAACGGGTGCCTTTATCGCTAATATGTTCACTTTAGTTGGTTGATTCCTACTTTAACACTCCGACTCTCACCAAGGTGGCGATAACTATACATATTCAGTTACCATGGCGAATTTTTGTATTTATGTAACAACCATAATTTAAAAATGGCGGTTTAGAACAACACGTAAGTACAGCATTACTTATTTGTTTATTTATTTATTTGGGTCACCAGTTAATGTAGTCTTAATAATTTAGTTTTCAAACTTAATTCAACTGACTTACACAACTGACCTACATCTCATATTTGATTCCTTAACTGTTGCGTTTATCGCTAATATGTTCACTTTCGTTTTCACCTAGTTCCTTTGAGAGCGTTGAAACTTGTGCATAACTCCTGGAGACCAATGACTGCAATGCTCGCCCAAGTGCAGAGATTTTTTAGGTTGGCGAGAGTGGGGGGAGTTAAAATAGGAACCTTTTTTTGTTCCATAAAAAATATCTTTGGAATCGAAATGTATGTTAAAATTGCCTACTGAAACAGTTTTACAATATTCGCCAAGAATGTTCCAATTATACTTCACAATTGGAATGGGCTTGTCCATGAGTGTGCCCTGTTTGTCTTTCTTGGAACATAAAACACATATTTGGAATGGAAATCTATATTGAAATACCCTACTAGCACTATCTTACAATCTTCACCAGGAATATTCTAACTATACTTTTCTAGTTTCTAGCCAAATTCGGATGATATCGCCAAGCTTAGTTCGGTTTTGAAGTTGTTTTTTAGCAGCAAACTTGGCGATCAATTATTGACAATTGCTTGTGCAACTTTCAAGATATGAATCTCCCCTCCCGCCAATCTTCACGTTATCTAGCTAACACATTCGAAAAGATCTTCACCTTGACAACTCATGTCCACAAAACCTGTCTGCAAACCATGTCTACAAAGTCACGAAGACAAAAATCTGGGTGTGAAAAAAATAGCCCCTAGTGCTGAAAAGAGTTGGAATTGCCGAGGCAATTTGCAATTATTATCCAAAATCAGCGAAGATCGCGATCTCGTATCAGTAATATATGACAAGAAAAACTTTAAATGCTATACTCAAAACAAAACAGAATTTGGTTTTTCAATGACTATATTACCGGTAGGTTATTTTAGTTGCAGTTTTTCTTTACACACTTTGGTTTGATTCATTAGTTTTACTGCGCACCAAAAGAATTACTTCATAAGAATGTTAAAGTTTTCAAACTCAATTCAGAACAAATCATTTGGCTGAAAACAAACTCATCGAGTTCAATTACCCATGACTTAAAAAGAGAACTGGACAACCTTTGTTTTACAATCTTGCGGCGCTGAGGCAGTTCGCAACAAACGATACCACTTGCCATAAAACTGGTCTACATCTCAACTTTGACCTTCCCCTGATCGACCACTTGACCTTGCACTCGATCGGTACGATAGGGCTTCTTCCAGTCGTGATGTGACGTCAAGATTTTATGGAACAAATTATCACAGTGGAACTTTAACATATGAAAACATTATTTTGAGAGAAATACAAGAAAGAATAATCATGCCGAACATTGATTTCAAGACACTTTCTAACGCGATCTTGTGTACTATTAAAGCTGTTCTTTTTTTAAATCATACAACTTTTGAACAGCTTAAAAAAATTAAGCAAGACTCTAAAAAAAAGTTAGAATGTCTCTTTAGAAGTTGTACTGTGAACTGTTACAAAGAATGAATCTATAGGAGCTATGAAACACTGGAAAAAAATGCTAAACATACGGAAATCTACTTATATAATACACTAACGTATGGAGTACCAAAATCGACGATATTTCCACGCTGCGAACGGCAACAGCTAGATGTAAACATGAGTACAATAACAATAACGCATGTGCAAAAATCCTAATGAATAGTTCAATGACGTCCAATGGAGCAAGCATATGTCACGCAGTAGCTAGATTACAAAATGACCATAATGGGTTACACAAAAATGCAAGATCTTTCGGACTTTTTCACAGCTTTAAAATATCGAATTTACAATACTTGGCGCATCCATCGGCCGTCAAAAAAATGTCACCATGCATTGGGCTAAAGCACATTTTAGCCATTTGTTGCTACAAAGTCAACTTTTATGATGACACCCAAAATGTGTAGCAAATGTGTAGTGTGTGTAGTTTGGTGGTACGAGGGTAAGTTGAAAAATAAGTTTCCCCTGTCGACTGTGGTCAGAGTTGTGCATGAAAGTCAAAAAATAGAATGAGACATTAAAGATATGACATACCTTTATTTTTCTACATAGGTACCAAGTACATTGAGACATTTGTCATATCGCTTAATAAGCTTCAAAAAGCCCTCCAGGAAAAAATCGGGCATATGGAAGGCTTGGCATATGGAAGAAGCGTTGAACGACTTGCGCGTTTTCCTGCTGTGTCGCCTTTCGCCCATAGCCGTTCAACGCTTCTTCCATATGCAAAGCCCTGAATTTTTTTTTTGGAGGACTTTTTGAAGCTTATCAAGCGATATGACAAATGTCTCAACGTACTCGTACGAGAATAATAAAATAAAGGTATGTCATATCTTTAATGTCTCATTCTATTTTTTGACTTTCATACACAACTCTGATCACAGTCGACAGGGGAAACTTATTTTTCAACTTACCCTCGTAAATAAATTGAATGACAAATACTGTTAAAACAGAGAAATGTGATTTTCATTGAAATGAGTCCAGGTTTGGGGCGGCGAAGCTGGCCGCCTAGGCGGAACTCATTAAGCGTACTAGAAAATCTTAAATCTGGCCGTGCCACCCATAGCTATGTTGCCAAGGCTCTACAGCTGCATACACAGCTCACCAATCATGGATTTCAAATACTCTTTGCTGGATTCCGAGCCATGTAGGGATACCTGAGAATGAAGAGGCAGACTCTTTAGCTAGAGGTGCCACCCTCCCTTACCCAGGTCAACTTCCCTATAATGACATAAAATGTGTCTCTCATCTAATAAACAATAGCTGGATGAACGACTGGAACAGCCAAACTGAAAACAAACTTCATAGTATATATAGGGTCGTATACTGACCCTATGAGTTGACGAATTACTGTTATGCGTTTCTAATTAAAAGCAGGACATTACTCAATGATGAGTCGAAGTTACACACACACACATTTAATAAATCTTCTATTTACAAAGTTATACTAGAAGTCTTTTACACCACTTAGGTACGTTAACAAAATATCATCCACACAGGATTCGCTTATTTAAAAGAAAGAAAGAATAAAACAAGCCACCCAGGCATGCACGAAAAGTTCCATCTCCGTTCAATATCTCTCCGTCCGTCTCTGTCAACTTCACTCTAACTGACGGCTCGCTTCTTCCGAATTCGCCAGCTACGAAAAACAAAAACACCACGTGACCTCCCACGTCAGGGGGGGCCTCAGAGGAAGGGGTGAAGATCTCTCAGCCCCTTTCAGCGGCTGCGCTCCTATTGAAACTTCGGGTTCTACATATATACCCTTCTATCACTCACTGGTCGATCTTTTCCCATCGCAAATATGATGTTATTTTGACACGCCTCCAGATTGGTCACACCAGACTAACTCTTAAACACCTATTGTTAGGTAAACCTTCTCCTGAGTGCCCTCATTGTCATACCCAACTGACCATTCGTCATGTTTTAACCTGGTGCACTGCTTTTAATAAGTTTTACCAAATGCTTTTTAACAGTTCTCATCTCAAACTTGGCGATATATTGGGTGAAACCCCGCATCGGAATCTGTTTTCATTCCTTAGACGTATCAATATTTTTTATTCATTGTGAAGTGTCTACCTTTGTCTGACTGGTATCTGGATCGGAGCCCCCATCCAGATGTCTGTGTATTATTTTTATCGACTTTTTACCTTTCTACAGTTGGCTTTTATCGTTTTTAGACCTCATGGATTTTAGCTTTACTTGTTTCAAACAACACCTTTTTACTTGAAAACTTTATTTTTACTATCTGTACCCCTAGTCTGGCGCAGTACGTCCTATCTGGACCTTGTGCCATTAAACACCAACCAACCAACCAACTATCATAACAATACATTGACCGTATAGTCTATTGAAATTATCATTGAGCCACGAGTTGAAGTAATTTTATGCCGTGTTTCAGTGGTTGTTTTAAATAAACGTGCAGTTGAAAATTATAAGTCAGTTACTTCAGTAGCCTAAAAAAAACCCCATTTATATTATCATCCGCGTTATAGCATTAAAGCGTGAAAGATTCTTTGAATGCTGCCACAAGCCGCTTGCTAAGGAGGAAATGTCATTTTAACCATCATTTAACCTCTCCCGACACTGAGTTAAATACTTCACGCAATCAAATGGCAACGAGCACAAACGAAATGTGACGATTCTTAATCACTAGGAAAGTAATGTAAGTAACTTTTCGCAGTTAATTGACTCGTCTTGAAAAGTATAATTATTGCTGCCGTTTAGCAAAGAAATAAAGAGTTAATTAATCGGAGGCGTATTATACTCAACACATTTACCGCCATTATATTAACCCTTTATGTCTCAACAACTTAAATTTTTATTTATTTTTATTTTTTTACAGCAGTGTGCAAAAACAGGTTATAAACATTCTGAAATTTACTCTCCAGTTCTGTAATTCATGCTAAATATATTGACCAGAATGTTTTCATTCTAGAGTTCCGAAAAAAAAAAAATTGGTTATTTTTATTTTTCTGTTGCATATATCTGTACTATGCCAAAGTGTTACTGAAGTGTTTGTGAATAATTTAAGATGAGAACTTTTTTTTTTTAAATCATTAACATTTTTGTAAGGTTGACCTACGGAAAAATACTGTAAGTACTGCAATAACACATTCTGCGACTGCTGAAGGGCAAAATCTAGTTTTGTATTGCAATATCATGGAGAGTGACAGTTCTACGAGTGATGCAGCCTGCACCAACCGTCCAACCAACGTGGCACTCTATATATACATCTAGTTTGAGGAATTTTCGGTGTCCCAACATTTTTCTCGAGGTTCGCTCGAACGATTTTTTAAAAATTAACTATTTTAGCATCCATTAAAACTATATGCATTTTTTTGTTAACTATAAATAAATAATTGCATTCTTCACAATTTATACTCTGCAATGTTTTTACTCGAATTTTTAATTTAACTTTAAAACACTGATATTAAAGATCTGCTCTCGTTAGGCAGTAACAAACAAACTACTATATATTAAAGAGCTAAGTAGGCAATGTAAATTGAAAAAAAGTTGGAAAAAAGCTAAGAAAGAACTCCTCTCATTAATTTTCAAAAAGTTACATTTCTTTAATCTGCATACAACACCCTACAAAAAATCCCAGTTGTTAAAATATTCTCCATATACTGATGAGGTGATGTAAAAAATTTGAGAATTATAGCCTGAGGTTTTTATTTTTATTTATTTATTTATTTATTTGCATCGTGGTCGTATAAACCTTTAAAAAGTGTCATTTTTTGAAAATTCCCGAGAGTAAATTTTTCTTAGTATAGTCTTTTTTCCCTACTTTATTTTGAACTTTTTTTTTCAATTTATCTCTAATAGATAAAGGATTAGAGCGTTTTAATCAGATAAAGGATTAGAGATAAAATTAAAGAGCGTTACCAACTTTTTGGATTTTCATCAAATCCTAAAAGACATTCTCCCCCCCCCCCCCCACACACACACACCTGTCCATGGCCAGGAAAATTCACGCTTTAAATACGCTTCTTCTTCTTTTCTTTCTTTTTTTTTTTTTTTTAAGAGAGGACCTTTTTGAAGATCGTTATGTAAATTTTCTGCAACATATCATAATAATTAATAATAATTAGTAAGAGAGAGAAAAAAAAATTAATGATAAACATTTTGCGACTGTTAATTTAGCCATCGCTTGACATACATTAGAATAATTAACACTTGATATAATTAACACTTGATTCATTACTTTCTGAAGTTGTCCAAGTGTTAATGAAAAAACAAATGAAATCTCCAATTAACTCAAATACATCAATAAACAAGTAGACTTTTTAAATATTTCCCCAGAATTTACGGCATTTCATTTGCGTAATTCAGGCGTCCTTCCCGGTCGCACTGTGTTACGACTTGTTTGTGGCATCGAACTGCGATCTACGTTAAATGACTCTACGTTATAACATAACATTACGCAGGCCGCATGCGGGGCGAGGTATTCTCCATTGCTTCCGAGATGACGCTACAGCTTTTATTAGTAGCTGCGGACTGGGTTAATGATGCCACAAATAAATTTATGTGATGCAGTGGGTGCATCTCTTTATTTTGCCTCGAGAGCACGGTTTCGGCTAAAGAAGAAAACAAAATTCATTTAGCAAAACAGAGCGAAAATGGAGAAAAAAATGCTTTTGAAAAATACTAAAATGATAATTTATACCTATTAGGTTGTTCGAAAAGTACAGCAAACTCCAGACTATCCAGCCTAATGTGGCGAAAAGGTAGGCCGGATAACAAAAAAGCCGGTTAAGCGGCGGTTCTATAAATTTTTTCTCAATTTCTGCCCCCTCCTCCCCGCTATATTAAAAACACATGCTACATATTTTATGGTAAACTAGCGGAGGAAATTTTATGCTACTTTAACAGACAGACGCTCACAGATTTTAATAAAGTAGATTTCATATATATATATACAGTACATATAGTTTCAAAATATGCAAAACAGAGGTCTACTCGGATTTTACACTCATGAAAATACATATTTCATGGGAGAAATTCTCATTTTAGTGACTACGTGTATTGCATGTGCAAAATTTGAGTACACGGCACGTTCCACAGAGCCGCTAACAACATTTGTCATTTTTTTTAACAAGGCCGGATAATCGGGAGTTAGCTGTAATTTCGTTTTTTCCCAGCAGAGGACATAATTGTATTTTTCCACGGCTAACTTCACGCTCAAGCCTCCTAATCATTATATATTTTGTCTGATTATATAGCAAGCTTGCTTGCGAAAAAAAAATCGATTGATTCTGAACCGTAGTTTTTAGTTGGTACACGCACAAATATGGAAACTGAAAAGCGGCATTTTCGACTTGTTTTGCTTTTTTTCTGTCGAAAAGGTAAAAATACTGTTTAAGAAAGTAAAAAAATTATCCGATGTGTATTGAGAAGATGTATTCAGAGAACGCAAGAGCCAAAACTGGTTTTCAAAATTTTGATCCCAGCAATTTCGATGTCGAAGACGCACCACGTTCTGGAAGGACAATTGGAGCTGATAAAGACACAACAAAGGCATTCATTGATGAAAATCAACAAATAACAACTCGTGACATCGCTGAAAAATTAATAGCCGTATTCACCAAACACTTAACCTGCGGATTAATCCTGAAACGCGTGTTATAGTAATCGGTAAGATATCTTACCGAAGACTTTAACACGTGCGTTGGTTTAATCCACGTGTCAAATGTTTGGTGAATACTGCAGTAAATTTATCGAACTCGACCATTTGAAACGTTTCAAAGCTCTACATATGGGTGCCTCATGTTCATAAAAAAAAAAAAACGAGATGACTTTCCGAACATCCCAATAGATTTGTTTGTTTAGTTACGGCAAAGCTATATTCATGGGTTCTTACCTAAGATGAGGGTAGCCTTGGTCGGAGGACTTTCCAAGGGAGCTCTATCGCGTATTCACGGTACGTCTGGAGTACCAAAACACCAGGCAGTTAGATCGGCTGTCGCGCGACAGGCCCGAACCCGGAACCTTCATATTTCAGCCGTCTACCATGTTCAATGCCTTATGCACTCGGCCATAGTGAAGCAATTTATTCGTAGAAAGTTGATAATTGCATATTTTAATCCCTTAAGCCTCGCTCCCGTCAATAATAATTATAATTTACTGGTATGGCTCCTGACGATGGTACCAGTGGTTACAATTTCTATTCCATTCTATTTTCACATTGCCTAATTGTACTTTGTTTGGCTCGGCATCTGTTCGGTTTTTTTTCTTTCCCACACGAGGTATGTAAATGTAATTTTTGCATCTGCTTTTATATTTTTTCATGCGGGGTATGTCATATTTGCAATATATACTTTGTATTTTACCTTTTTTTTAGCGTTGGGCTAAGCTTTTTCCTTCAATTTCTTGCGCCCGTTGTACTGTCGGGCTATAGCATTCAAATGTTATGCGCCAGAAAAAAAAGAGCATTTCAATTCTTATGCAAGGATTTTTTTAATACAGTACCCGCCGCTTAATTGGATCACTGGTTAAATGGATCGGCCGCTTTATAGAATCAAATAGCGGGAAGCGGAACGGGATCATTTTCTTCAAAGTCTCAACCAAAGCCACCGCTTTTCCGAATCAGCCGCTTTATTGGATCAAAAATCAGTGGCACGAACGTGATCCAAATAAGTGGCGGTCACTGTATCTTAATTTACACAGCAGATGACAATACAAGACTATTTTTAACTTAATTCGCAGATAGCTTATTTTTGAATAGCTGGCAGCACTACTCAAATACTTGAATTTGTGATATGCATTGTGCAATCTTAACTCACTTTTATTATTAATTTTCAAAGAAAACTTTACAAATATTTATGGATTTTATAAACTAAGCTTTAAAATTCTTTTTTAGTGTTTAAAAAATATCATATTTTTACTGTTCCTTGCTTACTACAAAACTCAGAATCAATCACAATAATCCTGAATGTTGGCTTTTCCTAGAAATTTAACTTTTTTCCTTTCTTCCGCTCTAAAAAGACGTTCAAAAACTTAAAATGAGTAGAATATTCTACGTGCACTTATTTTTATACAATTTTCTGGAATTTAAAAAAAAGCACTTTTATTACCCTTTTCTTGAAAATAATACGACTTTTAGCGTTAACGGTGTAGTTTGAAAAAATTATGCGATTTTGGTACAAATGGACAACTAAGCTAATTATAGCAAGCACTTCAAAATTTTTAGACTGCCTCTTTACAAACTGTACTACATACTGAAATAAATGATAAACATGTATCTTTTAGAAAAACTTCTCAAAAATCGAAAATTTTACAAAACGTGTCACGCTTAGAAAATTTTTTTAAGTGCAGTTCCATGCTATAGAATTTTTTCTGAAAGTTTCACAAAAGGCACAGATTTTTCGCTTATTATAGTGTGTAATGCAGCTTATGAAGGACCATCTTGAATTTTTTCGAGACCCTGGTGCTATTAGTTTATTTCAATTTGTGTGCCAAGACCAAAAACAGGTTTTTTTTTTTTTTTTTTTTTCCTTCGAACTACAGCCTTAATTGCTTCTAGATCTTTGAACATCCCACAGGACCCAGTGCTGTGGTTGAGCGTCATTCAAAGACCAATACTGGAAAGAAAACGATGGTTGCGAAAGTTCTATATGGCTTATGGTAAGTTAGAAGTGTGCTAATTCTAAAGTGTTAAAAAAACTTTTCTAGAGGGGGGAAAAAAGGTTTTTTTAAACGGGGGGGGGGGGTCTTAAATGACCTCTGGGGCCCGAAAATTATGTCAGCATCCCTGATTTACGGATGATATTAGAATTAACTGGCAGGATTTTCCAAGTAAGATTTTCGTCAAACAGACCCCGAGGTACTTAACTTCAATCTTAATTGGAACGGTTTTGAATATTTGTAAAAAAGAATACAGCACATCACTCAACCCCGTTACGCTCGAAACTTACACTAACTCTCGAACCAATTTCACACCACTGACTTTCTCTTCTCTCTATAACATAATATCATCTTTAAAAAACCTCTGAAACAAAGCTTTCCAGCCATCCAGATGGCATAGTCCCTTATCTTTTCATCTTGCATGGATATCCCTTCAAAAGCGGCATTATTATTGTATATTTATAATTTTTTTTTTCTCGTAGCTTTTCTAAACAATGGCCAATCTCACAGCTTGACCGAGAAAAAAAATAAATAAATATGTATTTAAAAGAAAAAGGGAAAGCCCCTTGCGGTGCCTCCGTAATGAAAGTCACTCCAATCCCGATCTGGGTCGGTCCATTCCGAGGTCGTGGGTCAATTAGAGGCAGCACTCGAGGGGGGCCGAGGCTGTGAGTCACCGGAGTTAATTGCCTAATCAAGCGCAGCCACCCGTTCGTTCTCAAGCAGTGAATTGTCAAGAATCCTTTAAAAGGAGGTTAATTTGATTGTCGGAAGCCCGATGGTCATATGAAAACTTAAAAATCGGAGGGAGATCGGCGTTGATTCTAATCTTAAAGTGAAGTCCTTTAAGAAAGGGGGGGGGGGGTAAAAATGCATTAAACCCTTTGAGGCGCAACCCTTTCCCAATGCTGAAAAAAAGGGCAGCCGTTGCCATCGCTCGACTTAACTACCAGCAAGATGGCGGACGATCGAAACGTTCATCGCGTGCCACAGATCTAGAGCCACTTTTTTGACGGCAGCTGCCAGCTGCTTCAAAAAAGGCTCTCTAGATCTGTGGCACGCGATGAACGTTTCGATCGTCCGCCATCTTGCTGGTAGTTAAGTCGAGCGATGGCAACGGCTGCCCTTTTTTTCAGGATTGGGCAATCTATCCACCTGTTCTCGCGTTCTTCCATTTTTCAGCAGATGTCAGTGCTGTTAAAAATGATCGTGAGCATTTTTTTTACGGGAAATGACGTGCTAAACCGTAAAGGATTCTCGTGGAGCTATGTCACCCGCAACTATTTTTATAGAAATCAAATCTATTTTTTGTGACTGGCAACAGTCAAAATGTCAGAGTTTGGTGTTCCCAGAGCGGGAACACTGCGCATTAAAGGGTTATTCCTTTCTATTCAGGGCCTTATTATGGCATCAGCAAATCGGGACTTTGCCCAGGGCCCCCGGTTTGATAGGGCCCCCAATTTCTAATGTTGTTCTGAAATATTCTTTTTCATGTCAAAATTTTATGAGAAATAGAAAAAATTTCACAGATGGGGGGGCCCCAAATTCATCAATGCCCGGGGCCCCAGTTGGTCATAATTGGGTCCTGCTTGTATTGCCACATTGCAGATCTGCAACATACGAATTAAAGCTGTATAAATTTATCATATTAACCCCTTACCGGATTTGCCCGATCTGAGCTCGGTCAGGTAAAACGTTCCATTCTGGATTATCACGACTGTAGTTCGGGCAGTAGGAAGTTTTTTTTTATTTTTCACATAATCTTTCCCGAATTATTTGGTTCTGCTTTCAAACACTTTTATTTACTTTTCTGCCCACTAGAAGGTAGAACTATACACAGTTTAGGAAATCTTACATGAGAATAGTTATTATGTTTTAAAAATGTATCAATATCAAAATATGCATTCAAAAAATTTACATTTGTTGACCCTCTAACTCAAAAAAATTGAACCGGCAAGGGCTTAAAAAATACTTGAGTAACTTTTTTTTTCTAGAATTACGTGAGCATATATATATATTTTTTTTCTTAATTCAGAAAAATTCGTGATATTTAACATTTTACAGGTCAATGTTCCCAATTGGGCACATCAAATTAAAAATTTATTAAAAAAAAAATGAAATTTTATCAATATTGACTTGAAAAATTAGCAGATAAAGTTAAAAGGCGACTTGATTTTTTTTTTTTTTTTTTTTTTTTATATAGAAGTTGCTTTTGATATAGAAGATTTTTTGACTTAGAAGATATTTGAAATAGAAGTTGCATTTCTATCATAGGAAACTGAACCAAAAAAAGTCATCAAAATAGCCATTTTCAAAAACTTTTACAGAGCTATAATGATGCACCCCTACCCCCTTCAAACTTAATTCATATCTTTACTTAAAATGCTAAATATTTTTTTAATTCTTAATATTTCACTTATTATTTAAACTACCCATCAGTATAATCTGTTTTTGAAACTAATGTAATAGTCAGAAATGATCCATGCTCCCAATTGTGAACACAGTGAAAATTGTATACAATCCTTCATTTGAACGACTAATATCTTATAACTAATGCATTAGAAGACAAATATGAAAACACTAGCTGCTACCCGCGACTTCGTCCGCGTCGGCTTCAGAGTGAGGTCCCAAAAGAAATGAAGCATGTGTGAATAACACATATGTTTGCGACAAAAGAAACTGCATTTAAATATCATTTGCTTTTCACTTATTTTATATGAAGTATAACGCGTGATAGTATACTTCATTTAAAATAAGAGAGTAAGCAGAGTTACTAAATTTAGATTTTTTTCAGGCATTTGGCGAATACATTTACGACAGTATTTGCTAACTGTTTTTGTTGTTCTTGTGAAAGAAATATTTATACTATAGCATGAATTTTAGCCTACGTTAATCAGGAATAGTGCAGCTTTTTCTTAGCGAAAAAGTTTTAGAATCGGTTGTATAGTTACAGAGATACCCAGCGAGCGTAATGTATTAGAATTATTTTGAGTGTTCCTGTAAAGGAACTATTTGCACTACATGTATGAACTTTAGCCTATAATACTCAAGAATAGTGTAGCTTACTAACAGTGAAAAAAGTTTTGGAATCGGTTCAGTACTTGCAGAGATACACATAGAGTGTAATGTAATTCTTATGAGTATCCCTGTAAAAGAACTATTTGTGATATATGCATAAAAGGTAGCCTATAACACTCAGGGTCCCACCAGTGTCTAAGAAGTTCTACTCTTAAAACTGGAAGGCTGGAAGTGCCAGGTTCAACCCCTGGTCGAGCCTGTCGACCTAGCCGCTCGCAGTTTTTCGCGGTTTTCTCCAAAACCTCGCGTAAATACGGGCTAGGATCCCTTAGAAAGTTCCCCACAGAGGAATAACCCATATAGGTCTAGGACCCTAGTGCAGTCAATCGGTCTTAATCCACATACAAATAAACAATAATACTCAGGAATAGTGTGACTAAGTTTTAGAATCGGTTTAGTAGCTATAAAATTTCCATAGAGCGCAATACATTAGAATTATTTTGAATGTTTTTGTAAAAGAATTATTTATGCTATATGCTTGAAAGGTTGCCTGTATGTTAATCCAGGGCATAAGCTATCTTCATTACGAATTTTTCCAAATCCGTTCAGCAATTTGTGTGTGATACAGTCAAAAACATCTAAACACACAAACGTACACATTTTTTAATGACTATGTCATTTTATCTCTCAATACCCTTATTGAAAAATGTGTCCCAAAAATGCGACATAATAAAGCGACATAAAAAAGCGACATAATTTTACATGTATTTAAATACTATTAGTTCACAACAGCTTTAATATCGAGATTAAAGCAATCTTTAGTCTCGATATTGTTACACTATTTCGTAAGCTGTAGAATATGCTCCACATGTATTTTTTACATATATTCAAATATTATTAGTTCACAACAGCTTTAATCTATTGTTACAATATTTCGTAAGCTGTAGAATATGCACCACATGTATTTTTCTATAAATAGGTTACACTCATAAAAATTTCAACATAGGGTTACCAGGCGAAATACGCGAAAGATGAGCGATAAAATGCCAAGTTAATTAATATAGTTTTAATATGGCAATAATAAAACTAAAAAATTAGGGGGGTTCAGGGGGATCTCCCCCTGACGAGGCTCGAACAGCCGAGTTTTTATATTATTGGTAGGATTTGGAAATTTATGAAGTTTAAGAAACACATTTGGACTTTTCTTTCTAATGCTTTTTAATTTGGCGTAAAATCAACATAATTTCCATACCATTTCATGTTTTTCAAATGCATGTTTATCTGAAAATAGAATTTCAGCTTTATTTCAAAAGCATAAATCATTTTGTGCGGGCGATAAAACGGTTTTTAATTAATAATTAGAAAAGTATTTAAAATTTCAACATTCTGAGCCTCAGGTGCACAGTCATGGGCTTCTATGCTCAAATTTTCAAAGCTCTGCTTTCTGTAGATTTGTCTGGAGAACATTCATTTTTATTATTATTGATAGATAGATTTGGCATAAAACTGGCATAATTTCCGTGGAATTTAATGTTTTTCAGATGCACGCACGCGCTTCTTTATTGAAGCAATAGCATTCTTGTTATCTCAAAACATGAATCATTTGATTGATACCGGCGAAACTTGCCAAGCATGGTAACGTAAAAACGACTTTTAATTAATAATTAAAAATCCAAAATTCTAATTAGCCTATAACCAACTCCAGGGTCCCCTCTATATCTAAACCAAAACTCATCCTAAACGATTCAGCGGTTTAGGCGTGAAAGCGTCATAAACAAACAAACTCACTTTCGCATTTATAATATTAGTTAGGATATATACATATATATATTGTTACGAATTTTCGGGGCAACCCGCTGTTCTGTGGCTTAAAATAGTTCAAAATTCGTGTTCTACGCTTCAAATAGTTAAATTTTGCTGTTTGCTGCATCAAAATCGGTCAACTTGAACCGGAGATACGGAGGTTTCAGTTTCCCCATTGTTTTCTTATCGCGGTTCTAGAAATCTCGAGAAATATGGGTCCTAGGCCTTTTTGGGTCACTTTTGGGGACTTATTTTTGGCGCCAAATTTGGCGATATTTCGCCAAAAGTCGCCAAGCTTGGCAAAACTTTGGTCATTTGGCGCTATTTTCCCTATGGGGCTTTTAAAGATGGTTTTACTGCATTAAAATCACAAACTAGCCTAATATTTCTCTTCTATGACGTAATCAACATTCCCGTTTTATGTGGAATCTTCGAGAAATACATTCTTCTGGAAGCTTCTTGTAGTTTCTGCGTCGCCTATAAATACAAGCATTCAGAAGCCCCAGTTCAGTATGAATCAAGCTCTTGTGGAGTGAGTTTGCTGTGTTACGCTTTGTATTGACGCTAAAGAAACAGTGTATTGGCTTGCTTTTCGAAGCTGATTTTTAAGTGCTGTGTGTAAATTCTTCCTTGCTGTGTCTTAAGGGATTGTGTAAGATAGCCTTTGTATATTTCCACTGAATTTTGTCTGTAGAAATGTCTTATTTTGTGTGAGAAATACAGCATTTGTTAGAGCTTCTGATCTAAGCGGACTGTTAAAAGCTCATTACTGTTTGATTATCCTTGTGAATGTTGTACAGCTGATTGTTCGACTAAGTTCCAGGGGTGGCTCCAATGGGGGGGTCCGGGGGGCACGTGCCCCCCCGTCGGGGAACTTGTGACCCCCCATCGGGGTTATTGGATTAATTCGTCGGGGAATTTTCATAAGAAATCTATATTTTAGCTGAGTTTGAATTTTGATTTTGCGATTTAAAAAAAGTTAATTTGTACTTTTTAAATACACATGAAAGGCGAATGAGTAATGGAGATTGAAGCGGATATGTTTACATTTCTGGGGGGGGGGGGGGATATTCCTCAGAACTTCTGAATAATGGCGAAAACTACTTTTCGTTTTCATTCATCTCTTATCTCTGCGATCCTTTTCATGTCGAAAAACAGCCACTTCCTGCATCTTCCAATACCGTGATGTGTTGAACGACGGGAGAGACTTCAAATTCGAATAGTGTATACTTGAAATCTGTGATCCCACTCTCAGGAGGCATTTTAATGGATTTGCAGCAAGACATCAATCTTAAGGTAACAAAAGTGTCAGTCTATGCTTCAAATGACAAATTTATGAGACCACATGTGCGACCACTTTCTATTCGAGGCTCTTTTAATTGCTTAAACGATTGTGCATTTTGTCGCCGACACCGTAGAAATTTACAATATGGGTGTGGGTGGTCGGGATGGGGGGAGACAGTGACCGTTAATTAGACCAGTCGGGTAGATAAAAAATTTCGAGGGAAGGGAAGCATGGCTTTGCTTACACAAGCAAATGGGGAATGCTCTTTTTTTCCAGAAATACGGTTTTTGTATTTTTATTGGTCCTCAATGACAGAATGATGAGAAAGAAATGGTTCGTCGAAATATCCCGTGTATTTTTATTTTTTCTTCGCAAACCCATAGTACATCACTTTTCCAACACTTATTATTGTGCATTGTGCCAGTGAGTCAGACAGAGTTTAGAATAGTGGGCATTTTTTTTTCTTGTTATGGCAGCATAGCATATCATTGTGAAATGTATAAAAGTTTAATTTCACTTTTGGCTTTATGTTTCCTAAAAAAAAAAACATCAATGGTGCCAAAAGCACAAGATATAAAGTACAGTGTGCTTTTCGTCGTGATATTTTTGATAATGATTATGTTTTAAAAAAAAAAAAAAAAAAAAAAAACCATAGGATAACTAAGCATTCAGATCTTCATAAACAAAATCGACTGGGGCCTGTTCAATTACCAAATGGAATTAAGAGAAAGAATCCTTGGGATATTTCTTCTTGCTCTTCGAATGAATGTTTATCTACTGAATTAGAGAAAGAAAACCCTTCAAGTTCACCAGATCCACAAGCTTCAAGTAAGTTATATGTAAATTACATACATATATATATATATATATATTAAATGTGTTTAAAAGCCTTAATTAATATATGATATTTTAAAAAATATGGTCAGTTTATTTCTTTAAAGCATTGAATTATATCTTCTAAGCACTTGCTTTTTGTTATGTATTTGTACAAATATACTATGCCCAAGGGCGGAGCCAGAAATATTTTTCAGGAAGGGTGTAAAGCTTGAATACCAATTCAGAATTGCACGAACATGCAATTTTATTTGAAGCGTATTTTTACTAGCGTAACTATTTTTCTCTCGGGGAATTCGCGCCCCCTGTGCCCTCGCCCTAAAACCACACTTGCCCCTCACCCCCCGCCTTATAAAAAACAATTGAAACTAGTTTGAGCACAAATTTTGAATGACCACATTCTGCGTTATTTAAAAATAAAGATAATTTTAAAATAAGGCACATATTTCAAAAACTGAGCCACTTGTTCTGTCTCAGAAATTTTAAAATACTACTTTAAAGTTTATTTATTAACAGCATTTTAATGATACATATATATATCATTAAATGTCCTTAGACGTGGATGCTCGTAATGGTTTGGAGTGCACTTTTAATCATAGCTACGGACATAGAGTCATAACTTTTTGAGTTGAAGCTGGAGTAGAAGTCGGACTTTTTGACCTCACATTCTGATTCTATGAAATGTTGTACAACATTATTGTATTTTAAATTATATTAACTGTCTGAGTACTCTATGAATTAATCTAAATTTTCTCCTAATTGGTCTTTTAAACACTATGAGTACTTTTAAATGTGCATTTGCTTTTAAACCATTGATAAGTAACATGTTGTTCACCCCATTATATGTCATTCCCGCTAAATTACAGGACAGGATATACATTTAAAATATATTCTTTCGTTGCAATTTCAACTTTTTTGGTATATTTATCAAATACGATTTTGTAATTGGAGTGAGGACGAAAGGTATGTCTTTATAAACTTTCAAATTGCATTAATGCAAATTTAAATTAAATACAGATTTAATGTAATTTTCTGTAAATTAACAGTATTTTAATTTACGAGTCGAAAGCTTTTGTGTCATAAATGTAAAATAAAATTTCCCATTGTATTACTTTTATTCATAGAGCTACAAAATTTATAAGTCTTAATTGATATTTTAAAAAGAGATTTACGACTCGGGCGATAAGAAATTTCTGATTTTGTTCACTACGGAAACTTTTAAAATGTATATTTAATTGTGTAATAATTTGACATGACAAAATATTTGTAAAATTATTTTACAGTTCATCATCTCTGGCATTCAAAATATGTATAAACCTATGAATATTTAAACGCTTTAACTAAAAATTTTCATTTAATTAGAAAATTTTAAACTGGTCGTATCTTATTTATTTATAAGTTAGTGTGTTATGCAAAGTATTCTATGTCTTTAAAATTATTTTATCACAGTAATCCTTACTTGAACTCTTATAACTGTTGAGAAAGTAAGAAGATATTTTTATAACTAAGTGGTTAATTAGATAATTTAACTTTTAACTTCTTCCGAATAAAAAAAATAGTAATTTTCTGTTTCTTAGATGGCAAATGGCAAATTTGAATAAATTCTAAATTTACTTTTTATTTATAAATAGATTCAATCGAACACATAATGCACGATTTAATCTTTAATTTTATAAAAATTTAGTAGTAAGATTTTTTTTTTTTTTTTGTAACTTAAGAATTAGTCAAATACATAGTTTGTTTATTTGGTAACATACTTTATACATATAGAACGAGTGAGAATTTGCACTATATAGAGAAATCTAACTCGATTAACCGGCCCTCTTTAGCTAAGAGTTCATAGCTATGCACACCAAGAAGATTAACAGCTGCAAGGGAATTAGAATTTATTACATTTTGGTTGGGGTAAAAAAAGAAAAGTTAATTTAAAAAAATTAAATAATAATAATAACCAGCCCCTCTGATAGACTAAAGCCCTCTCCAGTCCAGTATGAAGATGGCTGTGGATAGATCTAAAAACGAAATATAAGTTAAAGGAAACTGACTAATCTTGACTGACAATTTAATTTTTATATCGTTGTGGAAAAAATAACTAACTTTTGTGAATTTTAATTGTTACTTTACTGCAAAGTAAATAAAAATTATGGTATACAACGTCTATATCGTCTTCCGAAATTTTCTCTTTTATCCTGTAAAATAAATAAATAAAATAAATACAATAAAAGTTTTATATTTGCGTGAAAATTTGTATGTTATATACAGTGGCGTATCGTAAGCCACCGCAACTTCCCTTATTTTGAATCTTTATACAAATAGCTATTGAGTCCATAGATGGCACCAGCATTAATATAAACTATTAAAATAAACTAATAGTAACTAAACTAAACAGATTTTTGAGTTACAGAATTATATGTATCAGAATTCAACTCTAAAACTTTTAAACAGATTAATAATATGTTTGTTATTCGCCTTACTAATTAAACTCTTTTTTGTTAATGTTGAAATTTTAAAAGTAACACTTTCACTGTGAATTATTAGTAAATGAGCTTGCTTTATAGAATTATTCATCACGTTTGTGGAAACCTCGTTCAAAACTATCTTGGAGTATTACAAAAAAGCAAATTTTTATAGTTTCGCTAAAAATAATAATTTTTTTGTGTGTCTTGGCAAATTATAAGCTGTCCGATTATATTTTTCTGACGATATTTTTTATTTTATTTTAGATTTTAAAAGAAAGTGGTTAATTATCTTCATGAGTACTTGACTTTATAAAAAAATTTAATAGCGCATATATTTACGTTCTCTTTCGGAGATTTTTATAATTTATTATTATTATTATTATTATTAACTGAAGCTCCCAGGTGTACACTTCACAACAATTCTTTTCGAAATTGAGATACGGTGCCATACGGCCAATTATCTACGCTAGGGATCTAGGCCAGGGGTGGGTTTGCCTTCTGTGGGGGACTTTCTAAGAGGTCCTAACCCGTATTTATGCAAAGTTTCGGAAAAAACCAGGGAAAACTCCGAACGGTTAGGTCGGCGGACGCGACCTAGTGTCGAACCAGGCACCTTCCGTCTCCCAGTTCAAAGCTCTAGCGCTATACCACTGGTGGGGCGGAATTCAATTTGTAAGGGAAAACACATTTATTGAGATATCAAGAATTTCGATGTTCGAGATATCGAAGTTAAACTGTAATTAAATTTACATGTATCTCTTATTTTTATAAAAATAACTGCAATTTGTGTAAAAGCGTGCAAATTTAGTCATGCTTAATTTATAAAATAAATTTTCAGTGAATTTACAGCAATATTCTTGTACAAAATCTTTTGTTTCTGATATTTTTTCTGCGGGGGAAAAAAAAAAATGCGTAGAACTTTCTTCGCTGAACTTTTTTCGAAGAATTTCATTCATATGAAATATTTTAAGCGTTAACCTAAAGAACTCTTAAAAGTAGCTTTCGAGATTTTACAGAAACGTGCAAGGCCGTTACCAGGGGGGAGAATCATGTGGGTTTGCCCCCCCCCCCTCCAAAATTTCAGTAAATGCATTATCAGTTTATTTGTGTTGATTCTAGAGATCAGTTAATTTAATTTTAGCACTACATATCCCCTCCACCCACCGAAATTTTTTGCTTGCTGAGGCCTTGGGGAAATATTTGTGTAATGTAAAAGGATTTTGAGATACGTTAATTAGGGTCAGTTTAAATAATAATCTACCAGGAAAGATTGTGCAGTGGTTTTTGAAAATGCAGTGGTGCAAAAAGTTGCAAATTTCCATATCATACTTGATGACAAAAATGTCATAAAAGAGGGAGGTCAAAGCCCCCTCTTGGATATGCCACTTAGCATATGTACATTTATATTTGTGCCCCCTCGTCGGGGAGTTGAGACCCCCCGTCGGGGAAAGTCTAGCGCCACCACTGCTAAGTTCTAGAAGCAATAAAGTTTGTGTTCCATCTTGACAAGTGACTTTTTACTAGAACTTTCTACACCAACTGGACTTTAGAAAGACGAACCCCAGGAGTAGCAGAGTAATTCCGCAACAATAGCGTTCTTTACCTTCTGTTTTCAATTTTACTTGTAGTGTCTAAAGTAAGACTTCCTCAGAGGTGCAATAATTCGTCAAGCTAACGTCTGCGGTTTTCGCTTCTTCGGGTACTCCAGAATCAAGAGGTGGCTTTTCCTTACAGAGTTCGGGGCACATCAGAATGGAATGTCGTTTTCCACAAAGATGGCATCTCAAATACGCCTTGCAAAATTTTGACCGATGGCCGACCTTTAAACAGGCATAACAAGCCTTTTTATTCTTAACAGCATTTAGGTTTTGGTCGTAACTCATTTTTTGAGCATGAAAACAATTTTTACTGTTGTGAGACTTATCTCAAAACATACACGCTTTCAACTGTTTCGCCCTTTCTTTTGGCTCTGAAAATAAATCAGTTGCCGTCGATTGGCGTACGTAACGATTTACTTTTTCACTTTTGCGAGGACCCACATTGGCGGAGAAACTGGATTTAGCTAGGTTAATTCGCTCTTCACCCTCTATTTCAGTTTTCAAAAATAGCATCAAATGCTTTAATCTCTCACTGTAAGCATTTTTTGAAGAATCAACATCAGCAATGGTAACGGGATTTCTTAACAAAACTCTTAGAACATCTTCCGGAATGCAAGATTCTACAAGTGGGAATAGCATAGCTGAGTATTTGTCAGTTGTTAAGCCTATTGATTCTAAAGCTCTTAAATAAGACTCCAAAGTTTCATACAACTTAGCTGTATTTTACTTATCCCTAGTTGCAATGACTGCTTGTTTTCGGCTCTGTCGTTCATCGACTTATCGTTAACTCATCGACTCGTCGAATTCAGTCATCGGCAAGTGCACTTTTGTTAATCTGCAATAGATGAATTTTTATTCATGGATAGAAGTGATCTAGACGAGCAGTTTCGCCGATGGGAAACCGAAAAACAATATCTTATCCGAAACTGCAGCTCTATAGTCAACGGGCCTTGCAAGTGTCCCCAGTAGTTTACACTTTACCCAAATTCCTATAAATATTTGCGTAATTTAGATGTGCCTTTGCATAATCTAAGGGAAATTTTGAACAATTCTTGAATTAATCGCATAATTTACTTCAAATTTCTTGTATTGGGGTTGGGAGGGGGCGGGGGGGGTATCCCCCCCCTTGCCCCCTCCCACAAAATTTAAATTTGAAAAGAAATATTTACAAAAAAATGTAAGTATTTATTATATAAAAATCGTTTGTAATATTTAAATAATTTTTAAAAAAATGTTTAAAAAAAAGAAAAGAAAATCTATTTGAGCGTCAGCTGCATTATAAGAAAAACGGAAACTTCATTACAATGAGCAACTCTTTTGAAACCTCTTTAATGTAAACAGCAAGAAGAGAAATCAGTTAATTTTTAAAAGTTATCCAAGAAATATGAAAGTTAAAATCACACTAAAATTCCTATACAATTGGCAATATTGTTTTTTAATTATTAATTATGAATGTTGTTGCTACTTACATACATTGGTAAAAAGTGAAATTAATTTCTTACCAATCGAATAATTTGACTATTATTAATAATAGCTGAACAACACTTTGTCAAAATTCCACCCTAAGTCCCAATCTGAGACTAAAATAACCGGTAGTTCACACTTTGCCTTGTACATGACAAGATTCGATGGTCTAGGGGTTATCTCGTAATCAGTACGCTCAGTGTTCGGGCCCGGGGGAGGAAGAATTTTTTTTTTTTTTTCAGAAAAACGTTAATTTAGCATACAAAAAACGAAAATATAATAAACAGAACGGACATTTTTTGAAAATTTTGCTGCCAGTCGTTTATTTTTTATTAACAAATATATTTTAACAGTTTATCGGTTTCTTTTCGTTATTTCATCGGTGTCATCGGGAAACGATGATCGGCTTTATGGTCCCCCGAGCGGACATTTTGTACCAGTTGCCGATGAAATTTCCCCTTTTTTGGGTGAAAAGCCGTGATCGGCCATTGCTCCTTCTCCTCGGATTTAACTCACCCGCCTCTCATCGACCGATGAGTTATTGCTACTAGGGATGTTTTGCTTCAGTTGCATTTTGCTTTGCACAACCAGCTTAAGAAGTTCACGAATGTAAAGCTTAATCAGTAATTCATCCCTTCCAAATCGTGATTTTAAATACTCAATAGCTTTACTGTAGTTTTCTCCCGTTGTCGGAAAACTGTCAATTAATCTCGAGCTTTTGAGCCTCTTTCTATGCACTCTATCAGGTACTGAAACTTGTCTTCATTTTCCATCTGTCCGTCCTCATGTATCCTTTTGAATTGGCTCCAAAATGCTAGCCAATCCTTAATTTCACCGTTAACCCATTTGTGCCTGGATATTTTTGCGACTTTCTTCGATTTTTACTGATAACAGAAATAATAGATAAATTTCTGATGTCAACTTCTTGAACAAGGGATGATTTCTTTTAAAATCATTATGCGTAAAAATCGAAATATCAACATCCTACTTGTTCATGTTAAATTATTTTGTAGAGTTGAGGCGCAATACTCATGAATAAAGGCTAGGAAAAATAAATAACGTTTTCGACTAATGGCGAAAATGCCGTCCCAAAAAAGGGACACTAGGCATAAATGGGTTAAACTTAACGAGTTCAATTTTTGGCAACTTGAGTCTAGGTTTTAATTGCGGAGAAATTACGCCAACGCTTTCTTTTCCCGGTTCAGAAAATGTATTCAAATATATTGTTGCGGAATAACTCTGCTACTCCTGGGGTTCGTCGTTCTAAAGTCCTGTCGGTGTAAAAAGTTCAAGTAAAAAGTCACTTGTCAGGATGGAACACGAACTTTATTGCTTCTAGAACTTCGTAGAACAATCAGCTGTACACAATTCACAAGCACAATCTAGCAGTAATGTGCTTTTAACAGTTCGATTAGATCAGAAGCTCTCACAAATGCTGTATTTCTCACACAAAATAGAACACTTTCACTGGCAAGAATTCAGCGAAAATATACGAGAAATAACACTAACAGTCTCTCAAGACTCAGCGATGAAGAATTTACACACAGCACTTAAATTCAAAGCTTCACAAACAGCGCGAAACACAGCTTCCTTCACAAAGCAAGCGTATTCACTCTCTCAAAGCTTGATCAACACTGAACTGTCGGGGCAACGCGCTGGTTTATATAGAGGAGGCAGAAACTGAGGGAAGCTTCTAGAGGAGTATATTTCTTGAAGATTCCACATAAAGCGAGAATATTGATTACGTCATAGAAGAGAAATGTTAGGTTATAATGCGTATTTAATGCAGGAAAAACAACTTCCAAGCTCCAAAAATCGCGCCAAATGGCCAAAAAGTCGCCAAGCTTGGCAACTTTTGGCGAAATATCGCCAAATTTGGCGCCAAAAATAAGTCCCGAAATGTGAAGAGATCTAAGCTCTAGGACCAATATTTCTCGAGTTTTCTAGAACATCCATTGAAAAACAATGGCAAACCGAAACCTCCATATCTCCGGTTCTAATTGGCCGATTTTGATGCAACAAAAAGCAAAATTTATCTATTTGAAGCGTAGAATACGAATTTTAAACTATTTTAAGCCCGAGAGCAGAGAGTTGCCCCGAAAATTCGTAACATTATATCCACGCTAATTTTCGCATCCGTCATTTTCGTAATGTATTTTTCAACTGCCGTATATTCATTTTCATAGCTTTCGGCATCTGAATTTTCCAGAAGAAAACTATATGTATTTCATTATCTACTACAGTCAACCTTAAATAAATTCTTTCCAAATTGGCAAAAAGAATTCTAATCTCTTTTTCCTGAGGATTATCAGCACCGGTTACCGTGACTCGTTCGGGAAGAAGAGTGAAATTCAACCCTAAGTACCTTTAAGGTATCGTACCGTTGGTACTTGGGGGAGTACTATGGCAACACGCAGTTTGCCATGCTCGTGCTGCTATTGTACTTCTTACTGCTCTCTAAAATTTCATCCGAGATGTAGTATTTTTATTTCTGTGCCAGAGATTTTATATACATCCAATAAAGCTGTTCTTTAAAATTTATGTGGTGTTTTATAATTACGAGCACCCCATAGGTTTACAGTTTGCAGTCGTGCATGGTACACGTTGTACCATGCATTCTGTTTTTTTTTTTTTTGGTATCTAGCTAAAGTGACCAAACGTTCCCATTTTCCGGGGACAGTCCCCATTTTCAGGACGTTTTTCAAATTGTCCCCAAAATGTAAAACAGGAATTGGGGACAATTTTTTAATTATTGCATTGTTTTTTAATTAAATTACTGTTAATTATTCCATTAATTATAAATGTCCCCAGTTTTGTAGTCAGAATCGGGGACATGTCCCCGATTCTGACTACAAAAATCTGGTCACCTTATATCTAGCACATTTGAATTCCTTAAAATGGTGTTCAAAATTTGCATGCTGTTGAGACGCCGAATTTGCGGTCTTTAATCTTGCAACTGTTCACAGCCTCACCTCACTAAATGCCATATTAAGAAGCTGTAGTGGCGTAGCCAGGATGTTATTCGGTATGTGTGTGTGAAAGAGAGGGTTTGTGGTGGCTGTGTATAAAATTGAAAGCCAAGTTCTGATTGTAAACTAAATTTAAATATCAAATTGTAAGCTGAGTAATGGGTTAGATTTCCGGGAGGGGGCGGCAAAGGGTAAGCAGCCCCTCAGCTTTCCCTTTGGATACGCCCCTCAGAAGCTGTAAGTTATATGATGAAGCATATTAATTAGGCTTTTGTCTCGTGCATATTTCAGTTAAATTTTTTCATATATCGGTTTAATTAGGCCGCTTCCTTTATTGCAGCGTACTTTTTTACGCTTTTTCACAGGGCCCGTTTACATGTGCAAAAATGCGGAGTAAATCCCGGGACTTACACTGCTTTCTACCCCGCTTCCCCTACCTAGGGGAAAAAATGCGGGGTAGAAAGATTCCTGGTCGAAAGGAGGGTTAATGCGGAGTCAACCCCGCTTTCCCATGATGCATTGCGTGTTTTTCCCTATACTCCGCTTTAACCCAGGATTTTCCATTTTCACATGTGTTGAGGAGCGTGTATACTCAATGGTTGTAACGGTGGCTTATTGGAATGTTTGTGGCAACAATAATAATATCTTTGAATTTTGAGTTTTTTCCGTGTTGTTGTTCCGTTTTATGCTTATCGTTATAAAAGATGTATAAAGTGTTAAAATAAAAACTGGCGTTGTGATTAAAAGCGTTGTTATTTAAAAAGGTTTCTTTTGTGTCCATTTCATCCGTCAATAAAATAAACGAACCAGAAAATCTAATTTTCAACAAGTGGCGTCCGCTTACAGGACGAAATGGCGATCTAAAGGAAACGAAACAACGGTTGCACCTTAAAGCTATAAGCAAGTAAGTTCAGTAACTGAATATACTATTGCAAAAGTTTTTAAATATGGAAAATTTATTACGAAAGCGTAAGCCCTTAAGGCAGTCATTTACAAATGCTGCCAATGCTTTAGAAGCTGAGATTCGGAAAGATGACATAGATGTTGATCAACTCCGAGTATTGAACTCGCAGTTAGAAAGTAAATTCAATAAACTAGATGAAGTTCAGTCAGAAATCTCTGATATTTTGCTGAAATCTGAAAACGAAAACGAGTATTTGACTGATTTTGAGACTAATGAAACATATCACGATAAATACATCAGTTTAAAAACAAAGGTAGAAAGTAAAATAGCGAATTCCATTCCTGTAGTTATACCTGGAATTCTAGAAAATTCTACAAAGAGAAATTTTAAACTCCCGAAGTTGGAGCTTCAAAAATTTAATGGGGAAACCCGAAATTGGTTAGGATTTTGGGGACAATTTAAGAAAATAGACGAAGATGTAAATATAGATGATGACGATAAATTCCAGTACTTATTGCAGGCTACTGTCATTGGTTCCCCAGCAAGAGAGCTCATAGATAGTTATCCTCCCTCAGGTGCAAATTATAAAGAGGCTATCAAACAGCTAAAATCCAGGTTTGCTCGCGACGAATTACTGGTAGAAATCTACGTTCGTGAACTCTTACGATTGGTTTTAGCTCAAGCAGCGAAAGATGGAAGTATGACTCTATCCAATTTATATGATAAGTTAGAAACTCAACTGAGAGCTTTGGAGACGTTAGGGGTAAAAAGTGAAATTTATGCAGCGATGCTCTACCCTCTAGTAGAGTCTACACTACCGGAAGAAATACTGAGGGCATGGGAGCGATCTCGTCAGGGTAAGGAAAGTAACGCACATACGGAAAACTTCGAAAATTTATTGAATTTTCTACGTATTGAAGTTGAGAGTGAAGAGCGCCTTCAGTTGGCACGTACAGGCTTTTCTACTATAGACAAAGTTGGCTCTGTTCCAACCACAGCTGCCTGTATTTATACAGGAGACTCAAAGAAGAAACCAGTTCAATCTTGCATATGGTGTGATAAGGAAACACATAGTTCCTCCGAGTGCTTTAAGTTGCACAATCTCTCACTGGAGGATAAGAAAAATTTACTAAGGAAGAAAAAGGCTTGCTTTAACTGTTTAAAAGTTGGCCACGGTTCCGAAAAGTGTAAAAGTTCTGTGAAATGTTTATTTTGTAACAAACGCCATGTGACGGTGATGTGCAGAGAATTAAAAGGTTATAGAAATCCTAAAAGGGAACAACCTAAACTTTCCAATGAAACGAGTGAAACATTGTTGTCTAACCCAAAAATGCAAACAACACTTCTGCCAACTATAGTGGTGAAGATTGTTCATAATGGGAAAACAGAACTTGTGAGAGCACTTTTTGACAGTGGTTCACAGAGATCTTACGTACGGAAAGACATAGTAAGGAGACTAGGTTTAAATCCGTCAGATCAGGAGACTTTAAGTCACAATCTGTTTGGAGGAGTTGAAACGGAGTTTCAGGCACATGGAATTTTTGATATAGAGATACGAAGTATGGAAGATGAATTTAAATACGAATTATCGGTTCTAGATAAAGACAAAATATGCGGATGCATTCCAAGGGTGAAATTCAAACATATAAGTTCCTTACTTCGGAAATATAAGATTAAAATCAGTGATTCTAGAAGAGATGCTCCAGAGATCGGATTGTTAATAGGAGCAGATTATTCTGGGCAATTGATGAAAAATAATGTCCTTCAGATCGATAAAAACCTCATTGCTATTGAAACAAAGCTCGGTTGGACACTACAAGGCCCGGTGAATAATCAAGCTACCTTCCTCGATACAGTCGGACTTTGCTATTTAGATCTCACTGAACTTTGGAATCTAGAGACAATTGGCATAAAAGATCCGGTAGAAGTAAAGACAAAAGAGGATTTAGATGCTGAAACTGTCAAATACTTTCAAGAAAATATCAAAGTAATCGAAGGCAATAGATATGAAGTCTGTTTGCCTTGGAAGGATAGCCATCGGATTCTTGGCGATAACAAAGCCAAAGCGGAGAAGAGGCTTATCTCTAATACCCGAAGACTTCAGAAAATAGGATATTTTGGAGAATACGATGCTGCAATCAAAAGCTGGCACGAGGAAGGTATAATAGAAATAGCTCCAAATAATGGTGCTACGGGTCACTATTTAGCTCATCAAGCGGTAATCAAGAATTCCAGTCTGACTACAAAGATTCGACCTGTTTTCGATGCGTCGTTAAAGGATGAAGATGGTAATTCCTTCAATGCTTGCCTTGAAAAAGGACCTAATATGATAGAAAGCCTTCCAAACCTTTTGATGCAATTCCGACAGCGTGCAATTGGTGTTACCGCTGACATAAGAAAGGCTTTTCTGCAAACTAGCTTGTGTGCTAAGGACAGAGACTTCTTGAAATTCCTATGGTGGAAGGATACTAGTCGAAACGAAATAGTTACCTATAGGCACTGTCGTGTTCCATTCGGCCTTTCCTCAAGCCCATTCTTGTTGGGAGCAACAATTTCCCACCATTTGGATAATGCTCCGCAGGATTTAAGAGGAACAGGGGTTAGATTAAAGACATCATTCTATGTCGACAACTGTGTTGCCAGTTTCGAAACAGAAGAGGAAGTGGTCACATTCAAAGAAGAATCTCGATCTCTGATGTCTTCAGGAGGGTTTGACCTTAGAGGGTGGATTGCTGCACCATACAGAAGCATGAGCATGACTTCCGATCAAACGATCGTTTCAATTCTGGGGCTCTCATGGGACACTGAAAGTGATGAAATTTATTGCAGTTTACCCCTTTTGACCTTTTCTGAGAATGTCCATACAAAGAGATCTCTGTTGTCAGTTTCACAAAGGATCTTCGACCCTATTGGATTTACTAGTCCGACAACGTTAATTCCAAAACTGATTCTGCAAAAAACATGGAAGATGAAACTTTCCTGGGATGAAAATCTTCCACAAAACATAGAGAAGGAGTTTCAAGCTTGGCTCAAAAGGGTGCATTTCTTGAACTATTGTAAAATTCCAAGAAGACTTGTGATGGGACCCTTTGATGAATGCTCTATTACTCTACATTGCTTCAGTGATGCAAGTAAGGTGTCTTATGCAGGATGCGTTTTCTTGCGTGCGTCTTTTAAAGACAAAACTTCTATACAGTTGGTATTATGTAAATCAAGGGTAGCGCCTACCAAAGAAGTAACTATTCCTGGATTAGATTTGCTTGGGGCACTTATAGCTGTTCGTTTGTATTGTCAAGTCATTTCTGCTCTCAATCTGACAAAGTGCCAAGCGTACTTTTGGAGTGATTCATCTACAGTTTTGACTTGGATAAAAAGGGATTCCCACTGGAGTGTTTTCGTTGTGAACCGCGTTGCTGAAATAAGAAGATGCACAAATCCTGAAGACTGGTTCAGGTATTTCCAGGCCCAGATGGTCATGTAAGAGTAGCGAAGGTAAAAACGGCTCACGGGGAAAAGATAAGACCCGTCCAAAACCTCTATTCTTTAGAAGTGGCTCGTCCTGCAGACCTAACTCAGCATGATCAATCTCAAGTGTTCCCAAATCCAGATCAAATCACAGACCCTGCAAACTCCTTCCCTCTAGAAAAATCTCTGGATCAGCAGAGTGATGAAACAAAGATACCTGAGCCAGTTACTGAATCTTTTATACCGAACAAACCTATTACCACCAGAGTCGGTAGACGAGTAAAAGTTCCTCATCGGCTGGATTTGTGAACTGAACGAGGAATATGTTGCAATTTTAGAAAAATGCAAGGTGGGAGGATGTTGAGGAACGTGTATACTCAATGGTTGTAACGGTGGCTTATTGGAAATGTTTGTGGCAACAATAATAATATCTTTGAATTTTGAGTTTTTTCCGTGTTGTTGTTCCGTTTTATGCTTATCGTTATAAAAGATGTGTAAAGTGTTAAAATAAAAACTGACGTTGTGATTAAAAGCGTTTTTATTTAAAAAGGTTTCTTTTGTGTCCATTTCATCCGTCAATAAAATAAACGAACCAGAAAATCTAATTTTCAACAACATGTAAACGGGCCTACTGAGTGCTCAGAACTTTTTCTGTGACGTTCATCTGTAACTTAATTTCTAATTATTTTAAGTTCTTTTAAATGTGCACCAATAAAAAGAGTTTCATAATATTTATAGATGAACATGAACAGACATTTTGTTTATATAATAAAAAAAACAGAGTTTTGACAGCTTTATATTGCTCTTTTGTGTACATGAGAACAGTGCCAAATCTACCGAGCGGCAGAAAGGGGAAGGTTTTTTTTTGTTCACGTTTTCCTCTGCATCTGTGAAGCCGTGCGTAGGATCGCAGGCAGTCATATTAGCAAAGAAAATTATTCTGGCCAATCTGGCAACACTATTGCAAACGCGGGGGAAATGCGTTGTGCGCAATGTGGGTTATCGTCTTTCCTCACTTAATTTTATTTGAATTTTGAACCGAGGTGAGTGAGTTATTTCTGGTTGTTTGAAATTCCTATCCAATATAAATTAATAGTTTTTTTACAGTGAAACTCCCGCTGAACTTTCTCCATCGTTAGTTCCGTTTTAACGATGGAGAAAGCTATTTTTATGCGTACTGTTGTATTTGTGTGTCTGACCCTGCCCCGCATTACTTTCATTAAAATAATTAGCGGCATTTATTGTTTATGTAACCTGCTAGAAACACGTGTGAAGGTTAGCTGCTTTATAGTACTATTGAACTTATTAAAAAAAAAAATTATTTATTTCTTAATCTTACTACATGCATTTAGCTATTTAGCGTCTGGCTGTATAGTAAATGAAAAAATGCTGTTCCTTAAGCTTTTATAATATTTTTGATAAAAAATAAGACTAACTAAGAGTAAAGAATGCTCCACATTTAACATTAATGTGTGTTCATTCTTTACTGAGATAATTTTAAGGAGGTAGCCTACTTAGTTTTTCTCACAGTATGTATTAATTTATGAGGTTTAATTAATAAAAAAAAATAGTTTATACTAATAATTTTAAAATTAGAATGAGACTTAACTGTGACGAAATATTTAGTAGCTGATTGTACCATGTGTGAAGTTAATTCATTATTTGCCTTTGAATATATCGTGTAAATTTTAACATTTCAAGCTGCTAAATGTATTAGTAAAATTTACTTACATTTTAGGTGTACCAAAGTATGTCAATAGCTTTCTTGTGTTCAGCAAGTTTCATTGAAAAAAAGTTGTTAAATGGATTGTATTGGATATAAAGAAAAATCAGAAATAATTCTCAATCACCTGGTTTCAAATAGGGAAACAAGATGCATTACTTATTTCGTAGATTTTCATATGTATATTACTGTTAGAATAATCCTTGAATAATGCTTTTTTTTTTTTCAGCAATGCATTTAGTCCTTTTATTCTTTTCAGAAAGTGCTTATTTCCTTTCTTCAAATTATAGTCCAGCAACGTATTCAGTCCTTATTTTTTTTTTTTAGAAAGTCCTTATTTTCTTTCTTCAAACTACAGTACACACCATGGGAAACTGGTTTTATAAATAAAGCACTATTATTATAAGATGGACCATAAACAGACAGGTTTCAATTTAAGATGTTTTGGTAGATATGTGAATTGGTTGTTGGATCCTTGTTTCTTTGCATAAACTTACGGATGAAGAACATCAGGATTGGATGGTACTATCTGTTGATTCTTAAGGCTTTGAAAAAACATTACAAAATAAAAAAAAAAATTCAACATTTCAAAGTTGTTTTACATTTATCTCAGTAGACTTGTTTACTAATGAAGCATTGGTAATTACAAACATTTTGATTCATTGGAACAGCTTTAGTATGGGTCCTTTTTGGCGACAAAATTTTGTCGCCAAGGGTAGACCCGGGCTTGCCGATCAGAGATTCTGACGCAAACCTGGCTTTGCCGAAAGTAAACGATGGCACAAAAGCACAAAATATTGGCTTTCTAAAGAGATTAAATTTTTAACTAAATCATTGAAATTAGTTTTTTAACTTAAAAATTTAGCGATAATACATTTTTTAAAAATTTAGACTCTCCGAAAACAGTGTGCACACACTAAACATCGGATTTAGAAAGTGATATTTTTGTGTCAAAATTAACCAAACAATGAAACAGTGCAGCCATATGCCTGCACTAATGCAGTTACCGGAGTGTGGGACGAGGACCCTGCTTCACGTGACACTCCCCAAAATGCATTAAAAATGTTTACGTGAATAACTATAAAATTGTTACACGTCGACAGTAATTAACACTAAAATATTTTTTTGGGGGGGGGGGCAGCCTCCCCCCTTTTCACTTAAAACCAAACAGTTATGTACATAAAAACAATGTAACTATAAATGCAACAACAAAATATCTAGACTAAAAATCAATAAAACAAGATATGCAGCAAAAAACTAGTAAAAGTAAACTGCTGCTCTTCAAAGCTCTAGAATAAAATATCACAGTAAAATGCCTCAGCTCTAGAATAAAATACCACAGTAAAATTTCTTGAATAATATTGCTAAAAATAAAGGGGATTAGCTCTTGCTCTTCCTTGGAGCTCTTGCGTAAAAACAACTTTTGTCAGTTAAAATAAAATCGTTAAAAAGACACAGCCGCAATCATGCATCGGCATTAAATTTAACATTTGAACCCCTCCCCTCAGCTATGAATATGTCCTATTATGATTTTAGCACATAATCAAATTTTTCCCAATCGCAGTCCCTAATAATTTCAATAAATGCATTAAATGGATGCTTCTGTTTCTCCCTACACGAATGCCGAAACATAAAGTCTGCCAAATAATAGGAGAAATCAGTCTGCCGATTATGAGTCGGCAAAGTACTCATAACATGCCTTTGCGTGCTTTCGATTGTATTAGTGTGACAGTCAGTCAAAGGGTCCTTTAAATGTATAGAATGGTTAACTCTAAGGGCCGTATTCACCAAACTGTGAGTAGCCCGCCATGATCCGAGAGTTGGGAAACCTGCATTGCCGGTTTGTCTCGGAGTCAACTCGGAAACTGTATTCACCAACTTATTTCAACCCAGGGTTACCTAACTCTGGAGTTGTCTCGCCCAGCTTTGAAAGCTCGCCTGTGATTGGTCAGAGTAATGATTCCATGAACGAATGAACTAGATTTAATGTTCCCGAGTTCGAACCCAGCTCCCACCACACATACTTCCTTCATGATATTTAATTTTTTTTATGCAAACTGCTCATTAACCTGTTCAGGACCGGCGAAAGGAGAAAGAAGCGCTTCCCCAGGCCCGCACGCTCAAAGAGACTACGCACGCACGGGACCGGGCATTTTTCCCCGTTAAGCCTAATTTCATTTAAAAATTCATAAAAAATCATTACTGCAATTAAATACGTTGAAATTTGCAGATTATTATCATTGATAGTATCTGAATAAACTGTAGTAAATTTTTCACGATATTTAAAAACACAATTGCGTAATTTAAAGAAAATATTTTCATTTTGCTAAAAAAAGTTACATAAAATAACAAAAATATAAATAACAAAAAATTATAAACTTACGAGTATTCAAAATATAGATAAAATATTATAAAACTGAATATAAGAAAATATAAGATAAATGTAAGAAAATTACTCAATAATATTTAAAACTTTTGTAACTTATGATACATTTCAAAACACTCTCCAGGACAAAGCCCTACGTTAAAAGTTTTGCATTCATAATAAGTCAACTTGCGTTTTTTTTCTTTTACTGAACTTTTTTTGCATACAATGCATTCTCTTCGTGCCTTTTTACCTTTTGCGTCTACATATATGTTAGGAAAATGTCGCCCAGTCAATCGCAAGGGGTTTGCAACTTTTGCAGTTTGTAGTTTCGAGGGCTTATTTTCTTTATGTCTTTGGACAATTTGCTCAACAACATTTGTTCGGAATTCCAAACATGAAATTTTTCTGCCTTTTTGCTTGCAGAATAGTATGTTTGCATTTAATAACGCCATGTCAAGAAAACCGAAAAATAATTTCCTATACCATTTTACAGTTTTCCGGAAAGCTGGGTAATGATGCATGATGGAGTCCCCTGTATCTACTCCTCCCATATACTTATTGTAATCAATAACGCATTGTGGCTTTCTTATGTCCTCTCCTGTTTTTCGATGTTTTTTTCCTGTAGGAATTAGTTCCTTACCGTGAAAAGTGGTCAACATGGTGACATCTTTCTTTTTGTCTTTGAACCCTATGACATTCATACCCTGCTTTTGAAATGCAACAATACGATCATTTTGGAAATGAGTCGGTAAATCTTTTGGCATGCCTTTCCTGTTTTTTTGCACAGTGCCACACATATTTGTTTTTTTCTGCAAAAGATGAGTGGCTAGTTCAGGAGAAACAAAAAATCTATCAAGGTATAGATTATAGCCTTTATCTTCTAAATCTGCCAACAGTCTTCACAACACGTTCTCCATAAAGTGCACCTGGCTCCGATAGTTCAGTGTCTTTGCCAGTATAGACAAGACAATTCCAAATGTATCCAAAATTGGAATCACATAATTTGTAGATTTTTATGCCATATCGTGATCGTTTGGAAGGAATATACTGACGGAAGCCGAGTCTCCCTTTCCACGGAAAAAGACTTTCATCGATAGAAATTTCTCTTCCGGGAATATAAAGTTCTGAAATTGTGTACCAGTTTTTCCAGAACTGGGTTTACCTTTTCAAGTTTTTTTGCATCCTGTTTTGATGTAAAATGAAGACATCTCAAAATTTCCAAAAACCTATTTCTCGTCATGACAGAACCAAAAAAAGGAGTGCAAAGCATTGGATTTGTAGAAAAATACATCTTGATTGTGGGTTTCTTGATTATACTCATTAGTATAATCAAAGATATAAACACCCTAATTTCATTTCCTGTCACGTCTACAATGCATCGAGGATCTGGAGATTTCGATGAACTTGCTTCTGTTTTGGATTTTTCAAAAATAAATTTTGAAAAATTATTTGTTTCATTTACTATAATTTCAATAATTTCATCCGTGAAAAACAAATTAAAAAAATCTAATTCCTCATCAACTGGCTCTGCACTGTTTATGTAGATACCACTATTTGCAGAAAACTCCATACTTGGCAATTCTTTGATATCTGTTTGCCAGTCACTCGTACTTAAATTGTCCGCACTATTATCGGCATAATCAACTATTTCAGTGTCATCTGAATAGTCAGTTTCACTGCTGCTAACATTCGAAAAATCACTTTCCTCCGTTTCACTATCAGATTCGTTCATCAATTTAAAAATCTCGCTCTCACTTAAATATTTTACTCTTTTCGCCATGATGGCTAGGATAAAACTGACCCAAAACGTACAAAATACTATCTTGCTAACTACTCCCAACCCTAAGCAATAAACATTTCATCCTTTCCCCCAATCCGCGAAGAAAAAAAACAAAACAGCGCTCTGTAAATCACAGCCCTTTAAATGCTCAAACCTTCGGAAAAGAGCGAACACGTGCAGTTGTTTACATTTTCGAATCCCCCTCATACAACAACAACAAAAAAAAAAAAAAAAAAAAAAAAAAGCTCGGAACCGAAAGTGCAAATTGAAGGTCAAAGCTCTCTGGAATGATATTTGAAAATGTAACAGACTTCAAGCGCCATCTAGTGCCGTTTAAAAATTCAAATAAAACGTTCCAATCTGAAATCACGTCTGTGTGATGATGGGCCGGCTGGCACGGAAACACTGATCACAAATACGATATCGCGGGCCGTGAGGGAAGAATCGTCTGATCACATATACGCGATCACGGTCCTGAACAGGTTAAAATGTGAAAATTAAACTTTATTATCAAAAAATATACTGATTAAACATTTAATACAAAATTACATCCAATATTTTTCATAAATAAAATTTCATGTCTGTTATACTTTTTTCAAATTTAGGAATTTTCATACTTTTTAACACACAAAAATTAATTTATGCAGTTTTGATGTTTTTCTTTTTGAGGTACTTTATAAATTATACATAGAATATGTATGTCTTTAAAAAATTCAATGATGCTGAAGCATATTGTTTTTTTCTCACATTTGTCTGAAAAATTGTTAATTCGCTATTCCCAAGTACAGTACACTACAATCAGACAAAAATGTTTAACTCCTCAACACTTTTTTTTTTTTTCATCCATTACACCTAAATGATTAATCTCTTCAATGTAAATATTTTTATCCCGCCTCTTGTTACAAAAAAAAAAAAAAGTGAGGGCGAAGTAGATCCACAGTGCTCTGGCCAAATCGCCCCGCATCTGTGGAATAATAGAGACAAGAAGTTAAATAGGAAAGATCAGAATTTATTTACTTATTTTCAACATAAAAAATAATTAAGAAAAAAAAGCGTTCAAATCAGAAAAAAAAGAGGGAATGGAAAAGCAAACCAAGATAAGTCCGACAGATGGCGCCTGCAGTCTCTGCGGCAAATAAAAGCATGTCATTCTCCAGAGTTTTTGAAAACTCTATACAATGATTTTTTATCACTTTTGGCTACTTTTATAGCTTGATGGGTGGTTTTCACAGTAGTTTCCGTCTGTTAAAGCACAGAATATTCAAGTATTACCAAATTTTTGGGATTTTCCAAACCTATAAAAACAACCCTCGTATCCGCCATTTATAACCCGGAGTCAACTCTCCAATATTGCGGGGTTAGAATCTGCACCTGGAGTCAGGGTCAATTCTCGGGGTAACCCCTGATTTTGGAGTTGTGAATACCATTTTCTCGCTAACCCTTGAAGTAGCTCGCTTTGCTGGGTTAACTCCAGGGTTTAAAGTTTGGTGAATACGGCCCTAAGGTGATCAAAACCCTTCCCTGGAAATACAGTCGTAGGCCTTCCAACAATCACTGTAAATCGCAGTACGCGGCTCTATCCATTGTTTTATGGCTCCTAACAAAGTTTCCAGAGTCCTGTCTGGTACTGCGACCAAAAAAAAAAGCCTCCCCGAACCCCTCTCTACACCACCAAAAACCCACTGATCCTTTACCATACTTGTTCTTACCAAACTTAGACTCGTCAATTTCGACGCTCTTCCCTACACCCCCTATCTTCTCAGACGTCAGCTCGATGTGATCTAATTTCACATCTTGCACGAACTAACGCCAATCTGTAAGAGTAGCTGAACAAAAGCCAAAATTTTCAGCTAAATCCCCCGTGAAAGTCCGTGAAGCAGAAATTTTCCTTAGCATCTCAAAATTCTGCCTATAGTTAAATTCCTTCATGCTGTCTTGAATAAGATTTAATGTATCATTAATCATTTTGGGCACTGAAGTAAGTTTTATGCAAAGCTCTAAACGGTTCATTTGGTCCCAAGTGACTGGAATATCTCTAACAAATTTTCAAGATGTGTTTCTATTCCACAACAGCAACACCTACTAAATTTTTCTGACAAATGGTTTTCCAAATCCAAATTTTTGCAAGTAGTCAGAAAATCATTGCACAAGCCTTCTCCAGTAGTATGCCAGGTGTGATAATTAAGTGTCATTTTATCAGCTACTAAGCCAAATGGTATATCATTTGTATTACAAAACTTGCTAGCTCTTATTGAAGAATTTTATGTATGTGGGGCAAAAAATCACACGTAAATTCTTTTGAGTGATTCTTTACACCCACACACCCTCCACTATTGTGCAGTTCTGTAACAACAGTTTCATAAGATGAGTATGTAGTGTCAAGTTTGTAAGTTAAATAACCTGATGCAGCACTGTTTACGGCACTTTCTTTACTGCATTTGCCAATAATTAAATTGTCCTGCTTTTCTTTGATCACTTCATTCATTTTTTTTAGATGTCATCCACTATTCAAATGTCTTTCAACATAGTATTTTAAATGCCGAAATGATAATGGCCTGAACTATAAATGAATAATTTTCTGAAAAATCAAGGAGAACTATGCACTCTTCCTGAGAAATATTAAATCTCAAATTCCTCAAATATTTTGATTGAGACTTGGCAATGAAATGATGTTTTGTCCAACTTGTCATACATCTAACAGATGAATCAAGGAATTCTTCAGTCGATTCAACTTGTGTAATTAAAGTAGATCTGTCTGTTGAAATTCAATGCTTATAAGTGATTTTTTCTGCACTCTGAAAAGTATTAAATTTTTCCAATTTCATTTCGAAAGTTTTCTTTTGGACACAGAACATTCTCTCAACATGCATTTTTCTTTTTTAATGTTGCAAACATATAGTTCCATTATTTTTAACAATGGTGAGGTTTAATAGAGTGCAACATTAATTTCATATTTTGATGAATTGCACATACACATACAGAACGAGTACCATTACTTCCAGCTAAAATGCAATATTTTGCAGGCATGTGATTTTTCTGCGAATTAGCGGAAATCTGCTAATTTTAAATAGCTGATTAGCGGACTTCCGCGAAATTTAACATTTTCAGAACTTCCGTGATTTTTAATCTTTGAAATTCGCTGAAGATCTGAAATCAGATTTTCTTCAATCTGGTTTTAATTAAAGTACTTTCGTATGATAAAAACAGTGTCATTCTTGGTCATTCTGCACTCTGTTTATAAATAAATGGAAACCGGTTGGCCTACCAAACTGAAGCTAGTAAGTAAGCCATTGGAAAACACGCAACTAGAAACATCAATGGGATTAATCTGATTGGCTGCCGAGCTCGTCACTTTTTAAAACACCACATTGTATCGTTAATTAGTGATATTAAAGCACCAGATTCTTTTGGTATTGTGTATTTGTTAATAAAAGACTTATAATACAGTATAGGACCGATTTTTCCGGAATTGTCAGGACCGAAGGTTTTCGGGATTTTGGGTCCTTTTTCCTTTTAATTTTTCCGATTTACAAAATACAGTACAAAGTCTCAAATCCGGAATCGTCGGGACTGCGGTGATTCCGGACATTCCGGAGATTTTTTCAGATTTTCAGTGAGGAAACCAGACTTTTCACCCTCCGCGCCCACTTTAAAGCTTTTTTTCGATCTCCTTTTACACAAGAAACAAACCATCTCATAAATTGCACAATATTTATTTCGCAACATTATTTTTTACAAAATATCTCAGTAATTTTTGTTTGCCGTATGATTTAGCTTTTTCTTTTAACGCCTTTTCTTTAATTAAAGTTATTGTCATTATTTCTTGCGCCGTAGCAAAACCCTGCTGCTGACATCGTTCAATGGACTAATCAGTCTATCAATCAGAATTTTTTCACCACGTACCTCACTTTCACTGATTTTATATGTAAAAGCTCATTATAAAAGGATCAACTCCTACGGTGGAGGAAAAAAAAAAGCAAGAAAAAAAGCTGCATATGCTCTCAAATTACGACAGATACATAACAAAAACACAAATATTTTAAAGCTGCGGAGCTAGTATATAAGAGAGGCTGGGGAGGGGAAAAAAAAAAAACAAAACCTGGTCAGCTGGCTCTGTTTATTTAAATCTTAAGATTCCAAAGCGGCAGCACGAAAAAAAAAAAAAAAAAAAAGCCCAAATAAGAGCAGAAAGGCTGATAACGGATTATTTAATTCTAGTGAGTCATGACCTACTTTCCGGCTCGACATTCCAATGATTCAACTATGTTATCGCATAAGCAGAAACGCAAGAGGTAGGAAGCACAGAACTACACTCGATTTTCTTTTTTTTTTTAAATCATTCTCTTGTATTATTTTTTATTTATATTATTCTTCCAACAGATTCAAACACATAAATTAAAAACTTTGTTTAAAAAATACCTAAATAAAAATAGATCTGTATGTACATGTGTACACCCCCACACCTCCGTTTTGCCGGTCAACTTCGGATTGCTTTAAATTTTTAAGACCTTTTTTTTTTTTTCCTATTTCATTATGATGATTGGGAAAAAAAAAGACTGGCGGCCATTCCGGCTTTTGGGTACTTCCGGATTTCGGAATTCCGGATAATCGGTCCTATGCTGTACTTATATACCTAATATGTAATTTTTATCATTAATTCCATATTGGGAGACCCCTGACTTCATTAATATGAAAACATGATTATTTGATGTCACTGTGCTAACATACATTATACCTTTTAAAATTTTTGTTCAAAAATTTTTTCAGGATTCCAGCTTTTAGGAGCTACAGTTAAAATTTGGACTTAGTTTGCTTTTCTTAATCTACTTTTTACCTTTCTACAATTTGCTTTTATCTTTTTTTAGATTTCATGGGTTTTAGCTTTACTTGTTCTATGCAACACCTTTTTACCTTCAAGAACCTCGTTTTTCCTATTTTTTACACATAGTCTGGCGCAGTATGTCCTTGGACCTTGTGCCATTGAACACCAACCAACCCGACTACCACTAGTCGTCACAACTCGTTCTAAATTCTCTGATTAAACAGTAGGAATAACAAATTTTTTCATTTTTAGGCCTTCGTAACCTGGTCCTGGATAAACTTTATATCATTCAAAAACTAAAACATTTTCACCATTTGTTGAAAAAGTTGTGTACGGCAATAAAAGTATACTGTCTTAAACTGAAACAAACTATTTTTGGGTCTTCTTACTTTTAATATACATTTTAAATGTTTATTCTCATTTTCAATATCATTTATAGTGTACTTAGAATCTTTTTTACAAATTCCCCCTTTGAGTCATTTGTAACTTTATGCTCAGCTTTATTAAACATTTTCTTAACACCACTCTATTGTGGGGTGTTATCGGTACATATTACAGGCATACCCAGGTGAACAAAACATTTTACATAGCCATGATTCCCTCTTACTCTTATTCTCTACTTCCAAAAAAATAATAATAAAAAACCCTCCTTCTCGACAATAAATGCTAAAAACAAACACTGTGCTAGATTCATACATTCGACCCTTCGAATATTTTCTTCTAGTTGAAAAAGCCTTGTTTATAGTTTTACCTGGACCCCACAGGTTTTTTCATGCATGAGAAACAGTAACCTCAAACACTTCCCTACAAATTAAAAATAATCAGTGGCAGTTTTCAAACATCTCTTTTCGTTCATGTTAGCACACTATGCATTTATTTCATTTAACGTGAACAAAATTGGCACTTTCAAAATATAACAAAAAATTGCCAAAATATCACATACTAATTCTAGTTTTATCAAAAAATGTATTTGACAACGGATCCAAGGTTCCAGGGCATTTTTTCCCCCCCCTATTCTTATAGACAAATCTTAACTTGCCTTTCTACCTTTATCTGCCCAACATATCATTTCCGACTGGCAGACATCACAAAACAAAAAAAAAAAAAAAGCTTATCAAAATTCCTAAAACCACAATTATAATTAAAACATTAAAACCATTCGAAATACCTTACAATCGTGGACAACATTGCCTAATACACAAAAAACATTATGCTCCCCGAAACATCTGCACGTACCCCTCATCGAAACTAAAAAATGAATACAAAATTCGCCGCTAAGATAACTTTGTTTTGTGATTAGAAGTTAAATGAAATCAACCATTCATTTTCAGTTTTTGTAAAAGTAGAATCGATTTTAAGACTTTCTCGGTGTCTTTGTCTAATATCTTTCAGCTTTTTAGATACTTTGCCCTTCGATAGAACTAGAAGTCTATCAAAGAGCTCATCTCTAAGAAATTTTATAATGGCATATGTTGCTTTGTCAAGTCTTTTAACAGACTTTCCTTTTAAGTAGATATACTTTAATGTCTTATGCATGCTTTCAAGGTGCATGTTGCAGTTTACTCCTGCATGCGGTCTATGGCAATATGCCCAAAATTTGACATTTCTGCAATAATTTGAGACAAAATACTCAGCAAATTCTTTAGTTTTGCTATCTTCCGTCAGTTTTATAGCTTTCTGAATATTAAGAGTTATGCGTACACCTTCCAGTTGATGTTGATGGAACAGGTATTTTAATTAATATTTTAAGTGGTACCCAACAAACATCTTTTATAGGTCATGTAAATTGCAGTGTTGGTCCTTGAACCGAATCAAAATAGGGTAGTAATGGAGTACCTTCACCTCGTGCTTACCCCCAGAGTGTAGTTAATCCAAATTAATACTGGCACCGACCCATTGATGGATAAAACCAGAGAGATTTTGGGATTACTGGTTGAGTGAAGTAGGGGGCCGAACAAGCGCCGACACCACGTACTCAACTTAGCTAACCTGATGCGCAGGCGTCAAATCGTCCTTGTCACCAAACTCAGCCACCCTCCAATTGTCGTATGTAGAATATCATCCCTTGACAGTCGGGTTCCCCGACTTCTGTCCCATGACCTGTTGGTCTATATTAATAAACAATACAACGAGGATTAGAGCCAATCCTTACATATGAATACAGAACATGAAAAAGAATTAAATTACAAGATACTGAAAAGGAAAGTTACATATATGAATAAATTTACAAAGATATATACATTATGTACAACAAGTTGAGTACAGATGTTGGGAGAGCTTTAGTCCGTATGTCCGATCTTCACCAGAAGCCTAATGAGAGCCTTTCTTCCTTCTCCTGTCACCAGGTAGTTCTTCAATGTGGTCCGTGTCAGCTTTGGACATATCTCTTTTCTTTTCTCTAGTGTTCCTTCTCATTCGGTGAGGAGATGTACTCCATTCGTTGGTTCTGCCGCATCGCAATATCTGCAGTTTGGGGTTCACTTCAGCTTAAATCTTGTATAGTATGCCGGGAAGGGGCCATGTCCAGTAACGACCCAGTTAAGCCTTGGTTCGCTCCAGGTCCTAGTGGTGTTCACTTTTGACAATATGTTGAATATGTTTCTGCCTCGATGGTCAGTGTTCCATCTTTCTTGCCGTATTCTAAGCATCTCTTCAAGTTGTTGCTTAACTGTTTCATATGATCTTTGTATTACTATTTCCACAGTCAGCTTCTGAGTGGCCTCCTTTGCCACCTCGTCTGCCCTCTCATTTCCTTTTGTGCCCATATGGGCTCTTACCCAGTGGAACTGGATATTTGGGATGCTGGAGAGTTCCTCATGTATTGCCGCCACTATTGGGTGGACTTGATTGATACGTTCCAGGGCTTTGAGTGAAGATAGACTGTCCGTAAATAACTTGACACATCCTTGTTCCGTTTTGCATATTCTGAACCCTTCGAGGATCGCTGTCAGTTCTGCCTGATAGACACTTGCCTCGTTGGACAGTTTTATATCCCTTGTTCTTATTTCTTGTCCGTCGTAGTAGACGGCTATTCCTGCGCCAGTTCTGTTGTTAATTTTTGAGCCGTCTGTGAAGACTTCTATGCCTTTGTTAGATGGGGCTTCTTTGGTCCAGACGGCATAGAAAAGCCGGAAGACAGACTATTCCCTGCTCTTTATCACAGTCAAGAAGCAGGAAGTCACCTTGTCCCTGACACAATCCAAACTTGCTAGGGTTGGCCTTCAAACCCATAGCCTTGTAGACATAATAAAACAGAATTAACAGATTGATTTCTTCCGGTTAGACGAAGATCATCACTGTGTATTTCAACGTTAAGATGGTGCAGGCCATGAGGTATCATCTCGTCCACTATGCACTCAGCCATTCTGTAACAGACCAAGTTGAAGGCATTTCCAATTAGGCTAGTGGCACGCATACCACTCAGCAGTCCATTGTGTACCTTGTATACATGATTCCCAAGCTCCTGAGGGTCATGCAATACAGCACGCTGGATACTGTGCTTCACAACGGCTGACAATTGGTCGAATTCTTGTAAGCTCACTCCAGTATAGTTACTCCTCACGACGGAGTGAGCCAGATCCACAATTTTAAGAATTTCAGAAGTCTGAATTTGGTGATCAAAAGCCTCATCAGGCAGAACACTCGTCATAAACCACACGCCTCCACTGGCTGTACATTCTCTGGAACTCCTGGCCAGGGGTCTCCTCAAGAGTCGAGCCCTCCCAGTGGAGATAAAAAGAATTTGACCAGTCCAAAAGATAAGTTTCAATCAGGTATAACTCCAAAAGGCTTGCAACTGCAATTCTAATCTTACCAAGTTCACTCTTTATTAAAGCGGTATTATGAGGGAAATCAGGCGTAGCATTAATACGGTTTAATAGTTCATCTGTAGTATAAATGTCCTTAATAAATTTTTTTCGTGCTTTGAAGTGACCTTTTTTATCATAACTTGTATCTTCGGGAACTGCCTTCTTGAAAAAGTCTCTTAATCAACTGGAGTTCAAATATTTCTTGCCTGGGAAAACTCGAACAGATGCCTTAGAAGAAAGGTTCGGAAAACATAGATCTCTTTCTGGCTCTGTTTATTTAATTTCAATAAGGCAACTACATGAAGCAGAAGCTGAACTTAGCATATGAAACCTTTTGCCTCTAACATTAGAGTCCTCTATGTATGTCCTATAATCATCATTCTGAGAAAAATGAGTTTAAAGATAAAATTTCCTTTAAAGCTAACAATGTAGACTATTTTCACATCTCTTATTAATTTACACATTTATTTACTTTCTAATTACAAGAAAATGAAATTTTAATAAGCTATAAGGCAAAAAAACAAGAATTTTGGCACTTTAAAATAGAAGACAGCACATATACCGAATCGCAAAATTCAACGTTTCAAAACAACATACCTTTTTATTTGGCAAATAAGCTATTTTTACCTATTAAATACAATTCGAAACTAAAGAAATTATATTTGAACTTGTTACAGGCAAATATATATATATATATAATTTATATTTAAAAAATGTTTTAGGATTTTGAAATTAAGACAGCACATATATAATATTTAATCGTAAAATTAAACATTTAAAAATGCAACATCACAGCATACCATTCCTTCGGTAAATATGCTCTAAACAATTAAATATACTTCAAATTTTATGTGATTAAAATTCTAAGAAAAACAAAAGCAAAATTTACCTAAAATTAACTTTAAAAAACATTAATAACATACCTTATATCATAGCTGCCAAGTGTTCCGTTTTATACGGATTCGTTCCGTTTTTTGAGCTTTGTTCCGTAAATACGTTTTTAAGCCAAAATGTTCCGTTTTTCAGCTTCTGTGTAAAAATTTTTAAAAATTATAAGAAAAAAGAAAAATTGTGTACATATTTAGCTTTTGGTAAATCATTTATCCTTGTAGACAAGTCAATAAATTTAATTGAATGATATTTATCTTATTATTCTTTCAAGTATTTATTACATTAAACATTTAAGTGTATTGTAGAAACTGAGCTAAGTTAAGTATATTTTATTTTTATAAATTAATGCTTATATATGCACATCATCTCTCTACACATGATAATTTAATTTTGTTAATGTAAGATCTTTAATTGTATATTTAATCATACATTTCATGATCACACACTTTGTTCCTTATTTCTGATTTTATGAGCACGTGCTGTGTTCCTTATTTTTTTCTTGGAAGGTTGGTAGCTATGTTATATGAATCGGGGAAAAATCTGGTGCAACCGAAAGCAGCAAACTGCTTCTAACTTGTGAGCCGACTTACCTGGGCATAAAAGAATGGCTTGTACCCCATAGGTAGCCCCTCGAAATGTGATGCAATTGAATTTTGAATTCCCAATTTGGGTTGAGAAGGATAGTATGCTTGTCACACTGTATCACTGTATTTACAAAATAAACATAAAAATTCTTTCGAGGTAAAAAACAACTTTTTTTTAGCATACTTTTTCTTTAAAATCCACCCGCAATATAACAATCCCCTTCGTCTGCAAGGAAATTTTCATTCACATCTTTTTCCTCCATTCTCAGTCTTTTTCGTGCTTCTTTTGTGTTCTGAATGAAGCGTAACTCAGCTGTGGCAATCCTTGTTTCATCTAAACGTTTCAGTCTCTGGCATTATTACCAACTGTCAAGCAGAGTTCCTCCATTACTTTCATTTTTGCTTTGCTTCCTTCATTAAATAAAAGAACTGCTTCATTAGTTGCAAATTCCACAATTCTTTTACCGTTTCCCTGAGTTTTGGGGCACAACTTCCAGATGAGCGAGTTTATCGATTCATTATTATTTTGAGTCTTACCTCCCAATCATTAAAGATAGGCTTTATTATGTCCATTACACTAGAAGGCAATGTTTCTGTATGTCTGAAGTTCTCTAAATTACCTAAGGAAATAGACTTGTATTTGCACCAAGATTCGCTTCCTGGAGGACAGAAGGAATGCAAGGGCTCTGCATCTGTGGAGCTTGTATGATAATACACAGCCCATACAGCTTTCCGCATCTCTGTCAAACTGTTTTTGTGCTGTCTGATGGCATTGCCATAATAAACAGTCAGTTTATTAATCATTTTGTCCGTTAAACGGCCTTTTCCTGCGAGTGATTTACCATCACTGCATTTAATTTTACTTTGCTTCAATTTTCTGAGCCGTGTACCCATTCATTTCTGAATGTGGCCCACACATTCAATTTTAGATATCGTGACTTCTGGGCCATATGGTTTGGCATCAGTGATGGCTTGAAAGGTTTTGGCATCACCATCACCAATGTAGCCGACATATTTTGTTTGTCTTTCCTGTTCTGATCGCTGAAAGATTCTCACCATTCCTTCCAGCTCCATTTTCCCCGCAGAACCTGTATGGTTTTTTAGGCAACACTGTTCATGCTCGCTCTTCCATTCTTCATACTCAGGCGTTCCTATTTTCGACTTCCATGCATCACAAGATTTACAGAAGGATGACAAAACTTCATGATCGATAACCTTGCCAGTTTTATCTCCAATAACAGTGCACACACCAATACGTGAAGTATGGCCTCGTGTTTTCCACGTTCCATCTCCACTAATAGAGATGCACGAAGAGCCAGTTAGTTCTACTTCTTCAGAAGCAGCTGAAATCATAGATTTCTGTGCAACTGTACTTGAACATTTTAACAATTTCTTCACAGTTGCATTGTAGGACTTTTAAGAAATTGGTCTGGGTAAGTCCATCAGTCCGCAGAATGTTGTCATAGCTGCATAACCCAAACCAATAGATCTGATGGCATAGACGTACCTACAGTTTATTTCTACAGTTTTTTTGCTGGATCCAATCATTCTGGACTTTCTAAAAGAACAAAGTTCACTGCTTGTTGGTACATTTCAGTGAAAATTTGGATGATAATCCACAATAACTTCTTCTGTCACTGAAATTTCACCTCCACAGGTTTTGCAACCCAAGAAATTTTTCACTTGCGAAAACAGTAAATTAATATCAATAATTCTGTATCCAGAAAACTCATTTTCAGTTATTTCATCTGCTGCCTTCTCTTCTGTATTGAGTTTCCTGCCAGGTGCACTTTTATCCAGAACTATATTCTCATTTGGCATGGCTTTTCTGGTATGGATATTACCAGTAAACTTTCGCTTGCGATTTCGCGTACCAGATGCCCTTTTAGGCTTCTCATCCGCAGCATTATCCATTTCTTTTTACAATCGTAAATAAAGTAGATTAATCGTACGGTGGAAAATTATTTTTAAAATCTTAGAGTAGAATAAACTTGCAAACGTGCTCAGATAGGAAAAAACGTGATTCTACAGCCTATTCAAAATGTAAACAACAAACTTTACGTAATAGAAGTGGAAGTTACTTTTCTTCTGCAGTAATCGATACATGAAACGATATTAAACCACAGAGTAAAGAAAACAGAGAGTAGAAAGAGCGAATGATTTTTGTTTTGAGTCGCAAAAACGTTGTTTACATTCTGACTGAGCATCAGCTGATTCAAAACGTAAACAAACGTGACCCTTTAACTTTCTCGCTGGCGTTTTGCCATAAGAGCTCGAACTAATTTCTTCATAACTAATGGGAATTTTTTCATAGGGTTTGTTTTAAAATGTTTCTTATGAATCATATTTTCATATAAAGTACTAAAAAAAAAATCTTTTTTGACCATTTCAAAGGTACCTGACCCCTTAAGCTATATTCCTCGTAGGCCCACACGCCGAGAGCAGAAAGAGGGGAAAACCATAGTTCATCAGTTAACAAACTGTATATCAAAATATTCAAACAAAAGATGTAGCTCTTACCGCACAATTCACCACACCGCTGCCAAAAGACATCCTCCATATTCAGATTGCAATAAATTTCATGGACATCGAAGAATCGAATGTTTCTGATACCTATGTCACTGTGGCACCGAGGTGGGAAGGTGTGCTCAAACATGTCTTCCCAGTCATCCTTATTGCACGCCAGAAAAACTTCGGGATGGGGGAAGAATCCTGGCCACTGGCCCCTCTTTGGTTTGTGTCGCTTGGCAAAAATCTCACTTTGTTTCCCAATAAAGGATATCACAAATGCGGGGTTTTTGACGCAGTGGTTGTTAAATAAAGCGACACCAGTCAACTGCTTTAAACTAAAAAGAACATATTTTAATGAACAATATACAGGTACACAACGGCAACCGTTCTGTTGCACTGAACCGAACAACACATGAAGTTTAAACGTCCTTATATACAGCCACGCCATCTCTCGGGCGTACATTTGCATATACCTGGTTTCTTCTTCTCTTGGACGTCGGAACGAAACCTTGTGACTCTGACAATCCGGCCCCATCGTACCGACGGTCGAAGAAACTTTAATCCATCATCCAATTACAATAAAAATTAAACTTCATATGGCAAAGCTTTTGTCAATATGTCTGCTAACTTTTGATTACCAGATACATACAATAAATTAAATTTTTTCATTTCCAACAGTTCCTTTATATAAAAATACCTTGTATCAATATGTTTAGTTCTTTGACTATCATTACAATTTTCAGAAAAATGTATGGCACTTTGATTATCGCAATAAACTTTCGGTAAAGACTGAGGTAAATTTAAATTTGAACAACTTTCGAGTATTTTAGTCAACCAAATAATTTCTTTTACAGTCTCTGAAAGGGCAATAACTTCAGCTTCCATGCTGGAAAGTGCGACACATTTTTGTTTACACGTTTTCCTTGAGATTGGAACATTTCCAATTAAAATAATGTAACCACTTATTTTACTTTTTATAGTAACCACTGCTAGTTGGGCATCCCTATCGGATGCCCAACTAGCATCGGAAAATGCAATTATATCATAATTTGTACATTTACTTAAATTTATACACTAATCGATAGTTCCTATTACATATTGAAGTACTTGACACAATAATCTCCAGTGAGTCCTGTTGGTTTACTAGAATATTGGGACAGTAAAATAACTGGAAAACTTATATCTGGTCTTGTCCTACTTGCCAAAAAGAGGAGGGATCTGATTAAATTTCTATACGGATTTTCAGAAATACCCTCATCTTCTACGGACTTTTTAATAACTACCCCAGAACTCATAGGTACTTTATTATCTGGAATGTCCGGATAGGTTTCTTTCAATTTTGATATATATGTTTTCTGGTGCATAATTAAATCACCATTAAAATATTCAAACTGAACACCCAAAAATGTTGAAATTATACCTAAATTTTTAAATTCAAACTTTAATTTAATCAACTCAAATACCTTTTGCATAATGTCCTCATTTTTAGCAAATACAGCAAAATCATCAACATATACAAGTATAAGAACAATCCATTTAAATTGATACACACTGTTACAATTTTCTAACTTTTGAAATCCTAATTCCAGGAAAATTTTGTATACTTTTGTGAACCATTCTTTACCAGACTGATGCAGGCCATATCGAAATTGTCCTTCATGATCTTCCAGGCAATTTTACAGGAACTTGCATCATCCAGTAGAAGTTGATACCTTTCTTCTAAACTGCCATAAATGAGAGCAAAACCCTTCTCGTTGAGACGTAAGTAAAGGTCACGCTCCTTGCTGTCGATACCGGTGCTTGAACTTCCATCCTTTCCGTCAGTGAGACCTGTAGATCTTTCCCCGTCGTCAGCTGCAGGAATTTCACCGGTGACAATCCGCCAGGCTCCAACTCCCATTAACGATTCAATGACCATCGCCGATAATTCTTCCCATCAAACTTTAGGACTGGGAGCTTAAAATAGTCCGACGTTATATCTGCCATTCTGTAAGCTTTTCGCCTTTAAATTCTTTTAAATTAAATCTTTTACAGTTAACAGGGCACCTGGGCCCATAACCACTTGACGCAGTGGTTGTTAAATAAAGCGACACCAGTCAACTGCTTTAAACTAAAAAGAACATATTTTAATGAACAATATACAGGTACACAACGGCAACCGTTCTGTTGCACTGAACCGAACAACACATGAAGTTTAAACGTCCTTATATACAGCCACGCCATCTCTCGGGCGTACATTTGCATATACCTGGTTTCTTCTTCTCTTGGACGTCGGAACGAAACCTTGTGACTCTGACAGTTTTACTTAGAGTTCATTATATATTAAGTCAGGAATGAAAACATTAGGGCTCACATCGTTGAAGAAACTCAACTTCGCAACCAAAATAAGACAGTCAGGGTTTACATCTAACTCGCGTAAAAAAAAATCGACGTAATAACTTGCTGTAACATATCTAACATGCTATACATATGGCAGAAAAAATAAGCTCGGTGAACCTCATCATTCTCACCTGGACTACTCGGGTCTAAGTACTTGAGAAGTGCACTTCAGTTCAGTTGCTGTATCAGGCTGTTACTAATGGAGCAGGGGAATTGCCCTCGGATGAGGTGGCCGGCATAGCCCCCGCTATCGCATTTCCCGAAGCAGTTGACACAACAGGATTCACTACTGCTTCAGCCGGTTTAATACTGTTCACTTGCCCATGGCTCTACTTCTCATTACGTCCAAACCTCTTTACGATGTTGCAAGTAGCAGCATTCATTTTCTCTCTTGAATCTGAAGTTAATGGGGTAGGGAGCTTCTGCTCCATGACCCAGGTGTAAAAGAACAAGGAGTCCGACCCGTTCTGGACGGATCGTACAGATCTTAGCTGAGCAGAATCAGTCACATTGAGAATCAACGGACTACAGTGATCAAACTGACGCATTGGGAAGAAATTTTTGTTGCATCAGTAGCAACTTGACAAGGCACGATTATCACACAGGGATGGGTCTAAAGCCCACAGCCACAAGGACGGGAAAAACACCAGGATCGGGAAACTGCTTGTAGACATCTCCACTATTATAGTACAACAACCTGGTGTGTCCAGAAGCCAGCAGTAGTCTACAGTTCCATGTACTAGTGCCATCGAACCAATTCAAATCGCGCACGGTGGGCCTGATAGGAAAAAATTCCGTAAAAACAGGTCCTGCAGCTCTGTTGGTCTCATATTCGATCATTCCAGGGCCCGTCAGCCCACATCCACCATATCCAGCAGCTATTATAACATAAGGAGTACAGTCCAGCAAGATGTTGTCAGTAACGTACTGTGTGTAGACGTCAGGATACTTGATGGAAACAAGGTTAGCAAAAGGAGCTTCACAGGTATTGCCATGTATGTTGCAAACGTACGTTCGAGGAGTGTGCACCGTTCGAAGCAAATTCTTCCTGTTATCACATATTCCAAGAAAGGAGCCATTAGTAATATACGCAAGGACGTAGGAAGTCGATTCACTTCTCTGCTAACCTCAATGTTCACCATTCATAGTTGAATAACGCTAAAATTTTTGTTTACTTTTCATTTTTAAAGGGGGGGGGGGGATTCAAGATAGTCTAGTTATTTGTAATGCCTGTCAATTAGACAATTGTAAAAGCTAAAATTTTCCTTTAAGTATTATCCTGAAGTAAAACTTACCAGTAACGCCATGTTTAAATTTTTTGCAAATTGATAATTGTTAATTTTGTGTTTTTACCTTACTATATTATGTGATGTCTGGCCAGTCAGGTTCACTGAATGCAAAATCATGAGGAGAACAATCATGTAAAATTTTATAACTGTGTAATTAAAACTTTTTTTTTTTAATATTGTGGTAAAGTGTGAAAAATTGAAACTGAGAAAATGAAGCGGAAAGATTAAATTTGCTATAAATGGAAAAATATTGGTTCGATTATCACAACTGAGGTTCAAATAATACAAAATCATGAGGGTAACATTCACATGAAATATCATAAATGCAAAATCAAAACTTTTTTGAAAAATTGTGCGACATTGAAATTGACAAAATGGAGCGTAAAGACAAAATTTGCTATAAATGAAAAAATATTGGCTATATTATCACAACTAAGGTTCAAATATTACAAAAGCATGAGAACATTCACATAAAATATAACTGTAAAGTCAAAATGTTTTTTCAAATATTGCAGAAAAGTGTGAAAAATGGAAATGTAGAAAATAAATCACAAGGATAAAAAATCAAATAATTACCATATTACAAAATATTTGCATTTTAAAATGCTCCTGCTTCATATGTAGTACCTTCTTGCTCTACAAAACGTTCATGTAAGGCTTTTCTTCTCATTCTATTAGCCCTACAGGCCTCCAGTGTTAAACATTTCATTTTTACTTCTGCTCCTTTAACACGAACATAATCAGCTTGAAAAGCAGAAGTAACTGAAAAATGTCCTTGTTTAAAACAGACATTTCATTACACTTATTCGACCTGCCATACATTCGTTATAAAGCATTACAGCTTCATTAACAGCTATGCCAACTATAGTTTTTGATGACCCTGATGGTTTTGGGCAATAATTCCAGATGGTAGAGTTAAACGACTCATTTGCGTTTTACTGCCAAGGCATTTTAACAATTTAGGTGCAGAAAGTTTTGTCAACATGGGTTTGATTTTATTTATTACTGAAGTTGTGTAGTATTCTACTTACTACTGCCGTGAAGATTTAGTTTAGTTAGGTAAAAATTTAGATTTTCAAATTTAGCAGGCTACCAAAGCAGAATTGAGATTTTGTCCATTGCGTTGTGACTGTTAGTGTAGAAAATGACCCAATGATCTCAGCCTTGCCTGAAGTGTGTGTTAGAAATGTGGTAAAATAAACACAGAGACATTGCATTAGATCACCAAAAATACAAATTTTATTCAACAATAACAGGGGTAAACAACTGGAGAGATCGCGACTTCAGCAAAAAGAAATGAAAAGTAAGTAAACACAGCGCGTGGTAGTAATGCTCAAAAAACAAAAATACTAGAGTGCTTTAATTTCCCATTATTAGCCCTTGTAATTTAAACAAAAAAAAAGAAAAAGAAAATGCTTAATTAAAATTGTCATGACAAAAGTAGCTCGATTGGATCCAAAACTTAAGTTAAAAGGCTCTGCTGCAGCATAAAAAAAATTATCCTATCAAAAAAAAAAGAAAAAAAAAATTGGGCAAACAAGTCCCCACCTTCCCCAAGCCACACAAGGCATCTGATGAAAATCCCGGACAAAATCCTTAACTGATACTTGAAACCCCACTTTTTCAATCCAACAGGTGAGTTTGAATAGTTACCAGAAAAAAAAAAAAGGGAACTTTGCAATTTTTACACCAAAGGGTGCAGCAAAATACATTGTTGTACAGAACAACTCAAACAATTAGATTAGCATAGGCCAAACCAGAATTTAACATGGCATCCACTATTATCGTTTTAACAAAAAAAAAATTAAACATTGTTACTGGAAGTGATACATCAGAATAGCACACAAAGTTGAAAAAAGAAAATTTAGCATTTTACAGTTGTCTTCAATTCCCCCCCCCCCTCTTCTTTTAAGGATGAAAAGTTAATAAAATTTTAACGGATCTTCACTCGGTGAGGAGATCATGGTGGTTAGGAGTGAGGTGGATCGTCTTCCTGGGTGGGCCGGATCCTTGCAGAAATAAAAGGCAACGATCTTACCGGGAATCAGCTGCTGGAGCTTGAAGGACATCGTACGGCTGGACCATCAGACATCTCCCGATGTGGCTAAGATGACTCGATCATGGCCGGGCAGGGGTCACGCGCTGATCCAAAAAAATGGTGAAGGCGCTAGCTGCGCGTCAATCTACATCAAGGGGGGTTCGCTCGCTCTCCACATCAAACGATTAACGGGTATTTAGGCATTGTTAAAATAAAATCTGCAGATCTGATGATCCAACATTTTATCAGGCCTTCTGGCCTACCGGCTTAATCACTACATTATCAATTTATTGCAAGTCCAATGGATGAGCCGAGCTAGACCCCTAAAATGCGCGATGAGAAAACACCGGACCAGAATACGTCCTTGCCGCTCTACCTCTGCTCCCCGAATGAATCTTTTCTGCCCCATGCGTGGGGAGCTTCGAAGAGACGCCGACCGCGGGGACCAATCAGAGCACGCCATCTCAGCCGGGAAACTTCGAGAACATTCGATCGACGGGGGAAGGAAGTGAGAAAGAAGAAAATGGCAGCCAGCAACTACTACACGCGGGAAAGAAACGAACTTGGCCGAGAAGAAACGAAGACAAGAATGGCCATCTTGACATGGGAAAAAAAAAGCTTAATTGATCAAAAGGGCATTAAAAACGTTATTAAATTTCCTAAAATTTTAGCGGGAGATAGCTAATCGTCCGAGACAACCCTGGGTAAAATTTGGAATAAAAATTAAATTAGAAGAGAGTAAAACTAATTAAAAACCGGACATGAACAAGAGATATTGCAAGAAATGAGTTAGGCTATTGAAGAGAGAAGGAAACGTAATAGTCAGCAGAAAATCGGCAGAATTTACCTGATAATTAAAATTACACCTCCGGAGACAGGGCAAACAAAGGCAGAATTAATTTAAAGAAAAGGTAATTTAAAAAGTCCCAACAAAAAAAAAGGGTAATTAGTAGTAATTTAAAAGATTAGCTATTGAGTTATAGAAGAAGAGTCATCCAGACCATTATATCTCCTGACAAAAGGTATTTAAATTAAACATCCAAGTTAATTACAAGTATTAAGAAAATAATTAATTAATGGTTAAAACAATTAAAATAAAAATTACTGCTTTTGATTTGTAAAAAAAAACATTATCCCCCCAAAACAATACAACAGTTGGCACAGTACATTTATGCACTTACGATGAAACACTGTTATTCGATACAGCTTTCTGATACTCGCACCATGAAGTTGGACCGATGCACACTGGGGCGAGTGTATGGAGAGGTTGGACATTTCAGTAAAACAAATTTCTACGTAACAATTTGATTATATTTTATTTAAAATGTAAAAATAAATAAAATACTAAGTAATTAAGGCAAATTTACTGAATTGCTATGCTCCTAACCCAAAGAATAGCTATTTTTTAAAAACTGACAAATTTGTCAAGGGACATTTTTCGGTCAGATTGGGATATACTGTGTCTATTACTGTTATTACATCACTTTTTAGACAAATAATCAAGCAGTGCTGGGGAAGTAAACAAATTGTCACAGTTCAGGCAATTCTGAAATGAGATCCACAACACTTATTTATTCTTCTGTGGATGTGCGAAAAAAGATAAGTATTCTAGGGAACAAAAAAATTCTCTTTGTGACTTGCGTTACATTACATTAAGCCTAGTTATAAAATGATAGAGCTAATTTGAAAACTTCATGGAAACACAAGTGCATTGTACATTTTTAAACACTTATAATGCCCTCCTAATGAATGGATCTGGCTAAAATAGTTTTCTAGACAGTCCTGGTTAAGCTTCTAGGTCATTAAAAATTTTCTTAATTAAAATATCCCACCTATAAATATTTTTTAATCCCAAGTTTAAACGAAATTATATAAGAGTGTAGTTTGAACTTAATCAGGTGATTGCAAGTGTGTTAAAATCCAGAATCAAATTTGAGGTGGAATGCTGTACGCAATTAATTAAAAACTTAAATTTTAGTTAATTAATATTTATAAATAGGAGATGTATTTTATAGGTATATGTAACTGATAAAAACTAAGCAACATAGTACAGAAGCTTAAACCATATACTTTTTAAATATAAAGTGAAATTTATTTTAAATCAATAATACTTTTATATTTTAACTATTTAAAATGAGTTTTTCTTATTCTTAATTTTTTAAATTCTATTTAAAAAGAATGCTATGTATTCATTTTATTTTTATTTTTTTCTTAAGAAACGGATGTGCGACTATTATGTTAGGGCGACTATTACGTGAGTCAACATAATAGTATAAAAAATTACGATTTATGAGGTAAACTTTAGATATAAGTTTTATGGTGTAAATTATATTAGATATAAGAGGAGTTAAAAACATTTAAAATTAATTTTAGACATAATATACAATTAGAGAATATAGAACATTTCTTTGCTCTCGTTTGGACTTAATCAATTGATTCCTAGAAATTATTTAAACATGTTCCCCTATTATTAACAATCTATTTATTTTTAGTTTCTATAAGTTAATAAAATTACTCCTTTTTATGTTAATTAAAGCAAAAAGATAAATTCTATAATTTTTTAACTACACTCTTCTACATAATAAAATCTCTCAGTAAATATTACGATAAAAACATTAGTAAAGTATATTCAAAAATATTCTGGAACATATTTCTTCAAAAATATTAAATGAAAATAAGAAGCGAACGTTGAATAATATTATAATTCCTGAAATGTTGGCCTTTACATCTTGCTCAAATAATCATTTTTATCATAACCCTCTCTGTATAAGGTGTTATGAAATTTGCTTAGAGCATCCCTACACTGAAAATTGTAACCTCAATTCTGTAAATCGATCTCTGAATATTGCTGCTATACAGTTTTAATTTAATATTGATAAATCAAAGTGATTCCCCATGCACGGCAGTCATAGCATTTTATTTGGAAATTACCGTAATTTATTGAAGAAATGCCGCACCCACGATTATGCGGCTAAAAAGTAAGAAAATTGTTGTAAGCGCTGCACTCGCGACTAACATAATTAGCGAGAAAAACGTAAATTCTACATTGATCCTTTATAAATGAAAAGGCTAATTTAATTAAAAATAAATTGAGATTTCATTAATTAATAAAAATAATTTAAACATATTAAAAAAAAAGATTACATTTTTTACATATCTTGCCAATGTATCCAAAGCCAAAATATCTCAAATGAACATGGGGGGGTCTTAAAACATCACTTTATTTTTTTGAAAAGGGACCTGAACTTTTACATTTATGTGGAAATGTTTTGATCTGAGGAGACATTAGTTGGCATATTTAGCCATCCAGAGCACGGACGTGGACCCTTCTTCTCATGGCACTCTACCCCAGTAGCAGAATTTTCTGCATCAGTCTGCAATGCAGATTTAAAATACAAAAATAGTCTGCAAGGTAATCCTGGTTGAAAAATAAAGGCTCATACAAAATATTATGGAATATTTAGGCGAAATAATAGTTATTTATTGAAAATATGTAGTAATTCTAACTTCATACAAAAGTTAGCATAATGGCTTGCAATGAACAAAAATATGATTATTCACAAAAAGGATGGAGAAAGATTGCCTGTTAAATCACTGGATGCAGTCTTCGATATCGCGCTTTAACAAAAAATATTTCATTTAATAAAAATAGGTAGTAATTTTAATTATTGATGTAAAAGCTAATGCCATGGCATGCAATGAATGCAAATATGATTATTCACAAAAATGGATAGGAAAACACTGAGTATGAAATTACTGACGCAAACTGCTATATCGATGCACCTAAAATGAGTAAATTCAATGTAAAAGACAAAAAAACTGGGTTTTGCACGAATCTGGAATCCAGGCGCAGTTCGCATGCACGAGCAGAGCATGCTCTAATAGCGGCGTGCGGAAGGAGCTTTACGTGCAACCATAGTCTGTGGACATCGCGGATAGCTCGCATGATATCATCGGGAAGTAATAGGCTGTGGAGTCTCAGAAACCTTCTCAAGAATCTGCGACTGGCGTCGCACGGTTTCTGTGACCAGGCGCTCTACGTTTTTTTAACTGGTTGGCATCCACTATGGCATGCTTTTTTTAAGTGGGTCGCATCCACTTAAAATTTAAAACTATTCGACGCCTTCGAATTCACTGGTTTCACTGTTCGAATGAAACAATTGTAATATTTCTTCATCTAATTCGGCATCACCATCATAGACATCATCATCTTGGTCACTGTAAAGCTCATCACTACTGATGATCTCGGCCTTCGTAAATCCTGATTTTATGATTTCTGGAGTCGCCTCTTTCCATGCCTCAGAAACCCATTGTGCTACTTCTTCATACGAAGCTGTTTTAAGATTACCAGCTTTGGTGAATGAGTGATTATCGCTAGCCATTCACTTCTCCCAATGCTTACGTACATGGCTTTTGAAGACCTTGTTTACACTTCCGTCCAGAGGCTGAAGGATCTTAGTCAGCCCCCTGGAATTACTGCTAGTGAAGCACCAGCACTTTTTGCCACTTTCTTTACTGATTCAAGCAAGTGCGCTCGCATTGAATCCATGATCAGGATCCCATTTGGCTGGAAAAAACCTCCTTTCTGCTGATGCCACACTTCTTTCAGCCAATCCAGCATTAGGCTCTCGCACATCCAGCCTTTCTCATTAAATCTAATTGAAACATTTTTGGGAAATTCTCCTGAGTCATGGTCTTCCGTTTAAAAACTATTACAGGCCTTTAACTTCTCCCCATTAGCAGCACATGCAAGAACACAAGTGAATGACGGCTTCTCATGACCAGTAGTCAAAATGGAGATTGTTTTGTCTCTGGTCTTGTTTACCGTACGGTTAGGCGGACAGTCGAAAGTGAGGGTTACCTCATCCATGATAATTATTTGTGACTCATTTACTTTCTTTGGTACTTTTCCGTTATCTCGACACCAGCCAAATTTGGCATTTTTTTTTTTTTTTTTTCCCGCCAAGTACCTACCGTGTAATTTTTTTGTGGCGATTTTTTTTTCGCCATGCAATGCCTGAAAAACACATTAGCACATCTTAAAAATAAACAAATTTTAACATACACTTACCACTGAAATCGTCTCCTCGAACTTTAAACCATACAAAATTAGTGTTATTAATTCATTAATGTAATTACGGATTTCAGACATAAGACTTTGAGCTGAACAGTCGGCAATTAAAACTAAAAAAAAAACTGTTTGGTTTCTCTGCATAAACCTCCAAAAATCCACTGTGGTGGAAATACCCTGTCTGCGTTCTTTTTTCAGCGTGTAAGCAAACTCTCATCTATTTCTACAATTAAATTAGGACCTCCTTTTTTTTTTTTTTTTTTTTTTTTCTCCCCAATTCTGCACAAATCCAAAACACAAAATTCTCTCATGTAGTTGTTCCAATCTACAACTGTGTTGTGGTTCATATTCAGATGCTTTTCGCAAAACTTTACTGATGTTAATTCTTCACACCAACAGTAAATAAAACGTAAAACTACTTTAAAACTTAACCTAGAAGTTTCAAACCAGTTGCCTGTCCGTATACTAACACTATTTCTGCAAGACCTCAGACTACATTTCCAGTAAAAACGTCCATTATTTCCGTACAATTTCATTTCATGCTGCAAATTGCAATGCATAACAGACGGTAAAACTTCAAACTTTTGGAAATATTTAATAGCGTCTTCATCAGACGTTGGCAAATCCCAGATATTCATATTACAATACAATCCAAAAAAAGGACAATTCAAATACACTAACAAGACATTCAACTACTGCAAAATCAATTCCTTTAACATAAAATATTAAACTTTCATTAAAATACTTATCAAAATTCAGATATCCAGCAGTACAGTTACATAAGAAACTTCTACAGAAACGCCCCAATTCCGCTCTTATTCTAAGGAGGAACAACAGTCACACTAGACAAAAAATTCGAAACTAAAATGAAAATGTCTCGCACACTACTACGCAGAAGGAACTACACGTTTGCATACTAATACATAACACAGTCGTGGATTAGTACAATGAGTGCGCCGTATAATACATTTTGCTTTCCTTTTGAAACAGTAGCGCTTGTACTACGCATTAAGAATCTGGGTTACCAAAAAAATGAAGATCACCGCGCTAACGAGGATGGGTTACCAGAAAATGTTGTCGCCAAGCTTCGCCCTCACCTACCGAAAAAAAATCGCCAAATTCGGCTGGTGTCGAGATAACGGAAAAGAACCCTTTTCTGTTTATCAAACTCCTTACAAAATCCAGAAAACATCTTTTCTGGGCTTCCCAATCATCAGGAAGTTTCTGGCCGACAGTTGTTTTGCTGCGCGCAGATAGGTTCTTTCGTGTCATGAACCTATGGCACCAGTTTGGATTGCTGTTGAAGTCGGCAATCTTGCGAGCTTGTAAACGAATATTGATTGTTGAAATTCTCCCTCTGTTCTTTGACCCATCGGAACAACACCGCTTCAAGTTCAGGCCAGCGCACACCACCACTTCTAGCCTGCTTTGCTTTCGGCATGTTTTTCAAATCTTCCTTTCCCACCGCCATTGCCGAATACATCGTTCGTCCACTCCTAATTCCCGTGCTGTTGCACAATTTCCGACAACTTCGGCTTTTTCCACTGCTTGCTGCTTAAAAGCAGCGGTATAGCTTGAATGTCGCTTTGGAGCCATGTGCAAAAGAAATAAATATTAAAAAAAAAAAATTTGTAGCGCTATCGAAGAAAAGTCGACAAGCGAGTTGCAGTGTGAAAAACGTAAAAAAGAAAAAGAATGCAATATATATATATATCACCCACGCGGTTAACTGGATCAAAGCAGTTAACTTCCACTTTCATACGTAGTTGAGTTGGAATGCCAAGCAGCGTCGTATTTTGCATGCGAAAACTGCTAGACTGCTGTGAATATTGAAGTCATGGGGATGCATGGGCAGTATGAATCATGGAACGAATCCAGCTGGAGTACTGAAGATTGAATGGTGGCGCCATCTGCTGTCGTAATTCGTAAACATTTACAGATTTTATTACTTTCGGAAATTTTTAATAGTAAACAAGCAAATTATGTAAAAAAAAAAAAAAAAAAATTGGTAAACACCGCACTCAAACATTTAAAAGTTTTAAACACGTAAACGCCGTGGTGTTTCTTCCATAAATTACGGTACATTCAGTTTTGATTCTCTCGATGTGATATATTTTGGGTTTGCTGCGAGAATTAATGATCCACCCCCATCATTTTCTGTTATATTTACTGTCATGTGCAAGCTTGTTTGTGTCGTCTTAAATCTCTCAATTTACTTGATATTTTCCCTTTGTTCAGTACAATTAATCTGTCGAATAACTTGTCCTTGACAAACTGCATGATAGCATGAATTGATTTATCTAATCTTTTAACATGCCTCCCATTTAAGTATATGTATTTTAGAGTTCAGTGCATCCTCTCAAAATGCATGTTTGTGTTGATCCTACTGTGTGCCCTGAAATAGTATGCCCAAGATGTTGCATTTGGCGTGTAATATTTTTCTAAATAATCTGTGAATTCAAATGTATCATTGTCAGATTTTAAATATTGCAATGCTGCCTCTTTCAATACATTATATGTGTATGTCATGCTCAAGAAGAAGGCATCTGACAATTTTGTATGCAGTCACTTTTTTCCCTGTTCCATTAAATTTTTTAAGTTCTGTCGCCATGCTCAGTCAACGTGCCAAGCACAAAATAGGCACATTCCTGGCATACCCATTACATTTTTCCATGCATTAAAAAATCCTTCTGCCGTATCGGACAAAAAAACAGCTGATTTTAAGTCCCCAATATTCTGTTTCACAAGAGAAAAAAAAAAATGCGAGCACCAGTTGGTCACATCTGTTTGAAATCATAAATGCACAGGGAAATCCTTGTCGCCAAGCACAAAAAATGTTGTCAACTCTAACCTATATCCATTAACCCCATGTGTACTGTCTATGCAAATGTAATCATTGCCATACTTTTTTAAGATTTCACTCTGTGCATTAGTCATTATGATAAGCAAAAAGTCATCATTGAGAATAGAATTTTCAGATGTCATTCTCTGAGTTTATTAAAATAGTACACATGGTTTATCCGAATTTTCCATCTCTTGAACCCATATGTCAACACTAACATAGTCATTATTATGTTTAATAGCAGTAGAGCCCAAATTAAATGTCTGTATGTTATAAAGATCTTTTTGTCAATAAGTGTAGTCTTTCCAGCCCTGAATCTGTTATTGTGACTCTAATAACATCCAAAATACTATCAAAAGGAATTTTTGTTGCAATTTTTGTAGCCAGAGCTTTTCATTCGCTATCTGTGAGTATATGATGGCCCAGATCATTACTGTCCCCAACATGTGTATTTGCATAGTTTACTATACAACTCTCATCTTTGTTTTCCGGCCAGCTCTCACCCACTGGTCCACTCAACCATGCTGCAAGCACGATGTCACTCTCACTCGTCTTCGGATTGGCCACACGAGGCTAACTCATAAGTACCTCCTTTTGGGTGAACCCCCTCCTGAATGCCCACATTGTCATACTCATCTTAGCATACATCATCTTTTAACCTCTTGCTCTGGTTTTAATAGATTTTACCAAATACTTTTTAACTGTTCTCATCCCAAACTGGACGATATTTTGGGTGAAACCCCCCATCGAAATTTGTTTGCATTTCTTAGACGTACCAAAATCTTTTATTCAATGTGAAGTGTCCAATTTTGTCTGACTGGTATCTGGATGGGAGGCCCCATCCAGATGCCTTTGTTTCAACTTTTATCCTCCATTAACACTTTTTATCTACCTTCAACACTATCGACTTTTTACTTTATTTTACTTTTCACCATTTAGTCTTTACATTTTAGCTTTTACTAAGTTTCGTTACACCTTTTACCTGAATACATCATTTATGGTTTTAACTCATTGTCTGGCGCAGTATGTCCTTTTTGGACCTTGTGCCACTAAACACAAACCAACCAACCAAACCATCTTTGTTTTGAATGACTTTAATTGATGCCGGACAGTATGCATCTAATTTTTTTTATTTTTTATTCTATCATTTTTATGTGTCACACACCAGTGCTCTCCGACTTAAAATACCCTGATCGTTGGCATTTAAAGTGGCATAAAGTGTAGTGGTGTTTGCTGTGTTGTTGGCTTTACAAGAGACAGTATTTATTTTTTGTCTCTTTTGATTTCATCATTCCGCATATTAGAATTAAAAAGGGACTCAAATTTAAGCTCGCTAGATTCTACTTTTGTATCATGGATATCATGAAAGTGAACATGTATTTTTGCTTTTCCAAGAAGATCTTTGCTAGTGGGCACTTAAAAACTTTTAAAGAATCGGCAGAAGTTAACTGAGTGGATGTTTTAACATTAGGTTCATCAAAATGAACTCTATCAACATGTTGCAACATATTAAATTTTACAGGGAAAGACATAGAGCATACTGGGCAAATAAACTTTGAAGGATTGGAATTACCTTGGTGTATTTTATGATGCCATGTCATGTTAAATTTTGAAGAAAATGATTTTTTACATTCTGGACAAACAAACTTTTTCACAGAAGCTGACCTTTCAGAAATTTGTGCTGAAGGCTCAGAAATCGGGCTTTGTGAAACTGGCCCTGACGACAGCCCTAAAAAGGGCTTTTGCACTGCTTCATCAGAAGCTAGCCCCAATAAATAGCCCTGAAAAGGGCTTTTGAACAGCTTCATTGGAAACTGGCCCCGAAAAGGGCCTTTGAATTGCTTCATCGGAAGATGGCCCTGAAGTGAGGCTTTGGATCGCTTCATCGGAAGCTGTCCCTGAAAAGAACTTTGAAATATATTTTTATTATCCATAATTAGAATAAAAAAATCGGAGCGAAAATAAATAAATTGAAAGAGCCAGACTATTGTCAAATAACTGCAAATAAAAATGTAACAATTAACTTTTTGCAAATAGGTTGACGATGACAATTTTTCTGTTCTTGACAACCACTGTCTTCTACATCAGTTTAGAATTTTTATTTTTTGGAAGTTTGCAGAAGAAATGACTGCTTCAGCACTTGCTCTTCAATTTTCTTCTGAAGCTGGTAAATATCTGCTGCACAGCTAATATTTATAGGTATACTGGCATCTTTAAATCTTTCTTATCCTTGCGGGGGGAATCAGTTTCATTATAACTACTGTTAATTTTTTGACTTTGAGTTGTGGAAAGTTCTTATTTCAATATTTCAGAAATTGTACATTTAACATTAAGCCGTTTAATATTACTTTTAAGTTTTTTGGTGAGAAAAAAAGCCTTCAGTACTACTACTCTCTTTTTATATGCGTAAAATTAAACTCCATGCAAAGCTATATCTTGTTAGTTGGATTATAGCAGCATTGTCTTCCGTAATAAAACATTTTGTTTTAGAGCTTTCCATGTATGCTGTACCATGTACGTAATGATTTAATCAAAAGCACACATATTAGTTGAAAAGTATTTTTCTTTAAGAAGACTATCGGGGATTAGTCATTTTCCTGAACTGATATAGTATATGAAACTTGTCTGCTCTAAGAAAGATCAATGTCTTTCCATTCTCTATTATGTTTAAAATTGGGTTGAGCGAGGTTACTTTTTTGGAGGCAGTGTTTAAACCTCACCAGTTTTCAATGTTTTCCATTTCTTTCTTAGCCTCTTTGGATAGTGGATAAAATCCTGCTATTCATAGCTTTTGATTTGTCTACTTTTGCAGTGGGTCCCGATAAAGGTTAGTGATAAACTCTGGTGTCTCTGAGAAGTGTATAAAAAAAATAAATTTCTGGGTAGAAGTAAATTTATTTAAATTGAATTTTGAACTTTAATCCACCCAGAATCAATATTTTAAAATTTGCCGGAAAACACACTCCTTCCTCACAGCACAATGTGTTGTGTACACAAAGTAAATAAAAGTTAGCTATGCAAACTAAAGAAACTCACCTGGAATTTTAGAGTAGTAATTTTGTCATCACTTTTTAACATCTCCAGTTGCAAAATTATTTTCATGCATGTAGACAAGAATATTGATTCATTTCAATACCAATTCAACTTTATTAAAAAAAAAAAAAGTGATTTTCTAGGTTAAATGTGTAAACACCGATATTATGAAAATACTCATTTTTGGCTCAAGATTGCATTGCCAAGATTCTTTTGAAATGCAAACACAGAAAAAACTCAATTTAGAATCGTATGTAATGTGTGATCATTCCTCACTATAACACTTATATAAAATAATACTCAAAAGTACCTTACCAAATTTCAAAAACAAATGAATAGATTCAACAGGGTTTCTACAGACCTGGAAAGTCAGAGAATGTCAGGGAAATGAGTTTTGGTCGGGGATTTGGGAAAAAAGTCAGGGAAATTAGCAGAAATTGAAGAAAGGTCAGAGAAACGCAAGAAAAAATTTAATTTTGCGGTAAAATCAAGAAAATATTTGCTGTTTGAGCCTAAGTATAGAAATTGTTTTATTTTCATTTTCTCATTCAACCTTATAAATAATTTTAAAATGTGTTCTTCATGAGAAAATCTTGTGCAGTTGAAATATGCTTAGTTTTATCATAAATTATTATCAAACATAGTTTTTGTGAGAATCCAGTGATGTCAAATAAGATTCTTGTATATATATTAATTTTGTTATTATTATTTGTAAAAAAAGGGGCAAAATAAAGTATTAATTAAAGGATGTAATGTTAAATATAGAAATGCAAAATTCGGGAAAGCATGCTAGATAAAGTCAGGAAAGAGTGTGATAGATGTCGGGGAAGCAAAAGCTGTGAAATCTGTAGAACCCTGTTCAAAAATCAATGTAATTTCAAATACCATGTTATCAATAAAAATAATTCTGTACCTAATAACTTTCCCTTTTGTACCAATGGCACATTTGCTTTAAACACTCTTAAAAAAAAATTCTCATAAAAATAAAATGTCAATTGAAATCATGCTTTACACTGTAGGAAAAATGAATGCAAATTGAAATTAATTATTTTATAGTAAAAAATATTTTTCTTTTACTATAAATTTACTATATTAATTTACTTTCTTCTCTATTTTAATCATTGCAACTAAAAACAAAAATCTCAATTGACATATTATTAAACAAACGCATCGCTACATATACCTTTTTTTCTGCTTTAAATCCACATAGCCATAAGAATAGTGCATATCATGATGAATGGACGGGTATTCGACTTTGTATATCTGTAAAAGATTCAAGTTTTGAAAAAAAGACTTTTGTCTCTATATCCTTCGTATAAATGATGCCATTACATTATATTTAATTTGTACAAACAAACTGTGAATCCGTCTTTGTTAAATATATTTAAAAGTTCACCATTTGCAATGAGTTTTTGTGGTATGTCCTAGAGTACTTGCCGGCACAATGGGCAAGTTGATAGATACATACATAAAATTAAATATCTTTTAAAAAAGCTTTTAAGGATTTTCTTAATTAAAAGCTTAAACCTTTAAATGTGAAATTCGTTAATTTAAATATTCCACCTATAAATATGTTCAATCTTGAGTTTAAACGAAATTATATACGAGTGTAAAGTTTTAACTTAATCAGATGATTGTAAGTGTGTTAAAATCCAGAATCAAATTTTGAGTTGGAATGCTATATGCAGTTAATTAAAAATTTTAGTTAATTAATATTTATAAATATGACATGTATTTTATAGGTAGATGGAACTGCTAAAAACTAAGCAACATAGTACAGAAGCTTAGAACAAAAGTGCGAATATTATGATAGGGCGACTATTACACGAGTAAACATAACAGTATAAAAAATTAACAAGATTTATGAAATATTGATCTTTTAATGTCTTTGCAATAGTGTTCATATTAAGGGGAAGACGGCATTTTTTCCCAACGAGATGAAATTTGTCTGCATCGGACAACTGTAAACAGCAATGTCTGTTTTGTCCGGGTGAGTTTACCTTGCACCCTTCGCACGAAAAGAGTTTATTACAATAAATCTAAGTTCGTCTGTACACAATTTAAAAATGTTTTCTTTACTCACTGAAGCACTGTCATGCATGTCTTGCTGACAGGATGTCAAGTTTACATACATTAGATCTGGCAGATGAACAGTAAACATAATATCCACAAGAATTTGCATCATCGTTGATGAAATTTCGTTCAATTTTAGTATTTGGCTTTCACACAGTTTCATGGATGTTGGCTTGAGAGAATACACGTCTTCACTTTTAAAAATTTGTTGTAACATGCAATATTCCTCGTCATGTCTGAAGACTGCCAACTGGTTGTTGGCGATAAACGAGGTGTTAGAATAATATAGGTTAAAATCGGAGTTACTCACTCAGTTGAGCCCAAGTCTGAGGCAGCATAACAATCCCTCTTTTGGTAGGAAAGAGGTCATAATCATTTATAAAATGGCACTCGCGAATATGCAGACGAATTCCTTTTTATCGCAATATAGAAGAACAAACATACCCCATTCAAGCTTCCACCAGCTAAGACTATTCCTCTCTTCATACAGTTGCTCCAACCAGTCACCGCTCTGAGGATAAGAGTCCTCCACGTTACTCTTTTTCTGAGCAGAACTCGTAACAGAGTCCAATTTCCGTTTCTGAGTCGAAGGCACTAATTTTTTAAATGTGAGACTAATCCTGGGTTCTTTAATGTCGGGTTCAGCGGGTATCCCATGTGTAAACAGTTCATTCGTTGGGTGCTTCATAGTATACAGGGAGCCGTGTCCTAGCTGAATAGACACCGTATCACAGTTTGGTCTTTTAAATTCGATAGTCCTTTGAGCACCGAAACTTAGCACACAGATGGGCACAGAAGGGTCTAGATTGCTTGCCTTATCCTTATGATGTCCAATTTTTAATGAACCATCCGGATAAAAGTTCAAAAGTACATAGCTGAACTGCTGATTAGTAGACTTGTGTATATCTTCACGCAACTTTTGAAGAAGGGGGCACCAGGGATGAGTTTTAACAGATGTTCCCAAAAACTTATAAGTTAATCCATTATCACCGAATGCAAGTATATTCCAATTGGGGGTATATTTTTTACCCGAGATGTTTAAAGTCAATGATTCAAATGGAAACTCCAATAGCTCGTTGTAATTAGTACTTTGTGAATTCTCATGTAACACAATTTACCTATCACACTTAAGTTTGATTTTAATCAGAACATTATATTTCTATGTAGTAGATTAATGTTTGCATAGTACATGCTTCAATAAATTTTGTTAAATTTGTAACTTTCTACCTTGTAGTGTATAAAAGAAAAGTATAAAACGAGAATCTGAAATCTTGACCAAGTCTGCTAACTCTACCACTTTTTATTTCAGAAGTATTTATTTTGCAAGTAATCAGCACACACATGAAGAAAACACAGAATTTTTTTTTCATATATAAACTGATTTATTTACAAAAATGTATTTTAAGTTACACGAACTATTTACACAATTAAGAAAATAATTTGTCAAAGTGTAATCCACAATTAGTCATGCATAAGTCAGTAAAATCTTACTGTTGTAGAAGCAAGCATACCTTTTCTACATAATCACAATGATTTTAATATATTTTTTACAATCGCAATACTAGTTATACACATGTTTTGTCATCCTTGGAAATAGCAAAATCTGAAAACGGTTTTAAAAATGTATTAAATAGCACATTTTGAAGATACTTCATATAGTCTTCAAAGAAAATGTTTGAAAAAAAATTCTCCGTCATAATTACAAGTACATTTGTTCTCGCATATCTCTCTTGCAATATACGACATGTCAACCATAAACCATGCTTTACTACTTATAAGACCCTCTCGCTCATCAACAAGTGTTCTATTCGAACAAACATGTATCCTTTGCAAAGGATGATCCTGAAACCGAACTATGTTTTTAAAAATTTCCTGATGTACTATATTCATTAATTGTTGTTTAGCCTCATCATAATTACAATGGGGTTCACGGGTACATTTTTGCGGCTTTAATTTTAAAATTAAATGAGGCAGGGTCGTCGTATATAGTGTTTTTAGAATACATTCCAATATTTCATTTCTCATTTCACAAAGTTTTTTTACTTGATCATTTAAAAGTATTAAGGAAATTGGATTTAACATAAATAAATCTCCGGTTTTGTAAATTTGTTGTAAGATACCTTTTCCATCATCATTATAGATAATTGATTATTACAAATAAGAGCTATTGTTATGACATATTAAAATCTAATAGTTTTACAATAAATTCGATCCATGTGGAAGGGTCCATCAAGATTCCCTGACCGGTTGGTATATAGTCTAATTGGGCATTCTGAATAAATTGTCTAATATGAATCTTCAGGTCAGTTTTTTCATCGTGAAGTGAAACGTAGATAAGTCTTTCCAAGTGCTATGTACTATTTACAGAAGCATAAAAGCTATGGTAAAGATCGTCTGTCCAGTCGTCCAACTTTGCCCTTTTCGGGGAAGGCTCATAAATGTACATTTTGGCAAATGTTAGGTTAATGTGCGTGTCTGTCACATGAGGTTCAGAAGGAATACCATGCGTTAAAAGTTTGTTGGTTGGGGGATATATCTTACACATTGAACCATGTTCTAATTTAATGGTAGCAGTTTCACAGTTCGCTGGTTTAAATTCCAAAGTTCGTTTAGATCCGAAACTTAGAATGCATACACCTGATGATAGGTCCAGATTAAAATCTTCGTAGTTAGTCTTCAATTGAAGGTTGCCCGTCGGAGGATAAGTTCACTTGTACCAAATTAAATTCATAATTTGTTGCTTTCTGTAGATCATTCCATATTTTTGTAAAATGGGTAGCCAAGAGGAAACGGACTGTTGCTCCCGAAAAACTATAATTTATTCCTTCATCAGCAAAAGTAATTACTTATGGGTCGAGGAAATTTTCTTTTCACTACTTTGCAGGGGTAATTGAAAGAATTGTTGCTGTAGCACATCAACATCACTGTTAGTATAAAACTCGGGGGGGGGGGGAATTTTCTTTTCAATACTTTGCAGAGGCTTTACATCTAAAGGCATTTGCAGCAATTCTTGCAGTAACACATCAGCATCACTTTGAGTATAAAACTCAGGGGTGTATTCAATGTTAAAGTTATTTTCTATAAAATCAAATAAAGACATTTTTTAAACTCAATGAAAAACTAATTAAAGTTTAAAACGTACGTATAAAGTCAAGGCACATACAGCATAAAGTGGGTCTTGCAACACGCACCTGGTCACTTTATCTAACTAAAATAATGTATTCCTATTGTTTCAAAATGATCATGTGATCATACAAGCAACCTCTACCTTAAAACTTTAATTCATGTAGATATTGCATCATCTAACATGTCTTACCCTGCTAGAGAGAGTTACCACCTTTTGCTAGCAAACCTACCAATACTATTTTTTCTTAATTTAATAGTTTTAAAAACCTAATCCCTAAAAAAAAGAAAAAAAAAATTCTAAGTCCTCTTATTTGAAAAAATTTCTCTGAAATTCTTATCACCTCTTCCCACATCCTCTCTCCACATCCTTTCCAACCAACTCTCTTTCAGCTTCTAATAATAACAGCCTTTACAGAAAGATGGCATTACTTCAAAATCCAAAACTTTTCCAGTCTCTGAACCAATAATGGTTGTTACTCCAATTTAGGAGGTATGACTCCGAGTTTTCCATGACCCATCTCCACTTAGTTATTTCCAAATTACCATTTTTTAAAATTTCTTTTGCTCAGCAGGCACTTTCATAGAAATTTCTGCTGCCTTTGATGCAGCAGTAGTAAGTTTTTTGCAAATTTTAGTGCAAGTTGTTTTTTAAACAGGGGTGGCAAATCCATAACACTGCAAAATGTGTTCATACTAGCCCAACCATTCCCAACACATCTCATAGCATAAACAAACCTTGTATTAATTTCACATGCGCCGCATTCTTCTAACATATGGCTGTTTTTGATTGGATACAAAGTTTCTGATCCTCCGTCATTACTACCATCCGTTGACAACGAAAATGGAGCGTCTTTAAGGCAAGCCGATAAGCCATCTGATGTTTTAGCAGCCATCGATATCATTGCCGTTGTCTTTGTCCTTCCAGCACTGTATTTAGAAGCAATGGTAGAGTCCGGAAACATAGCCTTAAAAAGTTGTCCGGCGTGGTCAGCAGCCGCAATGGGGATATTGTGCTCTATTAAAAATTTGGCAAAAAGAGCTTCAGCTTTTATAACATTAGAGCGATCATTGGCAACAAAATATTCTGCAACAGTTTTTTTAACACTGTCGGCAGCAGTGACTTTTTTTTTTTTGTGCATCTGGCCATTCACATGCCTCCTACAGTCATCTAAACCGCCATGTGCAATGTTGAATTCCGAATTGCAAACGGTGCAAAAGGCTGAACAGTCTGCTTTGCCACTTTTCAAGCATGGCCATTGTTTGGAATATTTTGTAAGAAATTTTTGATTCAGAGTCTTCTTTGGACGATCATTTTTATACATCTTAAATATGTATCACAATAAAAATATATCGATAATTGAATCAAAAAGGAGCTTTCAAGTCAGACAAATGGACGTGAATCCTAAAAATAAATACTCGTGCTCACACACGTGGGATGCACAATGCACGCTCTGCTTATTATACTCAGCTAAAGTTGTAGTTAAAAACTAGATTAGACTACAAAATAATTTATTGCAGTTGACAGACGGGGTGAAAATAGGAACGCTGGCAAAGCTATTTGCTGACGTCATCAACTCTATGGTCTACTATGTTTTCATTTGCTGATACTTTATGTTTAAGGCGGAGTATCCCATTTAGCAGTGACGCTTTAACAGGCTGCTCTTTGATTCGATGATTATTGCTTACGTATCTAGGACGAAACGGAGATATATATATACGAGAAGTAAAGGAAAGAAATATGGTTTACAACTTGCATCGGACACAAGTCAAAGTTTAGGATTGGGGGAATTTTCATTTTTTTAACTTCGTACAAGCAGATTTCTATATTTTTTAATTGATTTCTGTACTACTGTATTTTACACTGCATTTCCGGAGTATTTCCAGAGATCTTGGCATCTCTGGAACAGTGAAACCACTACTATTAAATTAGAACATGGTTCAATGTGTAAGATATATCCCCCAACCAACAAACTTTTAATGCATGGTATTCCTTCTGAACCTCATGTGACAGACCCGCACATTAACCTAACGTTTACCAAAATGTACATTTATGAGCCTTCCCCAAAAAAGGTAAAGTTCGACGATTAGATGGATAATCTTTACCATAGCTTATATGCTTCTGTAAATAGTACATGGTACTTGGAAAGACTGATCGACGTTTCACTTCACGATGAAAAAACTGACTTGAAAATTCATATTAGACAATTTATTCAGAACGCCCAATTAGACTATATACCAACCAGTCAGGGAGTTCCCCTTAACCCTTTGAAGTTGATTTCTCATTAAACATAATTTTTGTATTTTTTTCATTTTTTTGTTATTTTGGGTCTAAAGTGAAATGTTATATTTAAATTTTTAATTAATTATGGTTCTAAAATACAGCGTGGGACACGGGTGTCCCTTTCTGCATTTAACGTCAAATCATCATGGACATGGGTGTCCCAATCTGCTTTAAGAAAAAAAGAGGAAAATGAAGAAAATATTATATAGGCTATATTTTAAGACAAAATAAATGACCTAAATAATTTTAATACATACCATTTATTTTTAATGAAATTCCTTGAAAGAATTACGGTTATTTGTTAGGACTGAAATTCATGTTACATTGTGTGCAAATTATCTTTGTTCGATTTTCCTGTTTTTCTTTCTGATCAGTTCTTGCATCTTTTCCTTGTCTATGATGTATCTGGTAGGTGTCTTTTTGAATTATCATTGGCATAAATTTGTGTTGCACTATGACTGTTTAGAAATGAATATATAGTGTGCTTTCGGCAAAGGAACTGCAATTTTTCTCATAAAAGTGACACTCTTCACTTTTAAAGATAGATTCAATTTTGAAAGATGATGTAAGCATTTTTCACTGCTATATCAAGTAAGTCGTGAAATGGGCATAAATAATATTTAATTTTGGATCCTCTGTCAATTCCATACGAACATTTCTTCTGGTCCATAATGTCATCACAACCCATGAAGTTGTTATATTCTTGAATAAGTGTTGGACAAGTAACCTTTTTCTTTTCTGCTGCACCCTTTTCTCTTCGCTCAACTGTGATTATGTTATCAGGCCTACTTATTGTAGTGAGGAGCAGGACAGATCTATTATCCATCCAGATGACGTACATTCCATCTGCCTGTCTGTAGTCAATTTTACCTCTCTTCATTTGATTGTCTTTTTTCAGAACCCTTGGCAAGTCTTTTCGATCACATTGAACGGTACCACAAGCAAATATTTTTTTTTTGCTTTGAGTAATATTAGCAATTCAGAACTTGTGCAAAACTATATTTTGACAAGTGCCTTCTAACTTTTCAGATAACTGAAGAATAACAGATGCACCAAGCCCATATTCAGTTTTCCTTTTTCTTTCCAGTGTACATGTCAAATTCATGCAGATATCGGTTCTTTGATCCAATTCGAGCTCACATTTTGAGTCCCCATTGAATTGGCTTATTTTGTACATACTGATGCATAATGTTATGTCCCGGAATTTAATCATTTTGTTAAATACTGAATTTTTTGTTAAAGACTGAATTTGGTGTGATCTGTGAGATATTGAAGAAAAAGGATTAAGTACACTTCAATGTGGTAGCTGAGCAATAAATTCTGAAAAATATTAAACATCCAAACTCTCACAAAATCTTAAGTTTTCAAAATTATGAAGTCCTCTCACTATGTGATCGTATAGAAGTACACTGACTGACTGAAGACGGGAATTTACGGGAGCACCTGCGCGTAGCACTTATCTCCAGGGATGTAGTTAAAGTGTGTTATTGAAATCTTTTAGTAAAAGCCCAAACGTCCGGGCAAAATTCGGCCATGTCAGCACAATTCATTGAACTGAAGAGTTTTTTGTGTCTATTAAGATTATTTTAAAGTACATACATCTCAAGGTACAGATTTTGAACACAAAAAGTTCAGATTCAGCGATTAAAAAAAGAAAAATCAATTTTTATTCTTGTCAGAAATATTTGTAATTTTGTTTGTCAGTGATTTAATATACACAAAAAGTTAAGTAAATGAACTAAGCACTACATGCCATCATAAGGCCACCAACAGTTATGCTGGCAACGTTACACTTATTTATAAAATATGGCTACTTTTACAGAAAGATGTTACATTCTGGGAACATTTTTCTGCCAGTTTTTCAGGGCTCCCACTTGGTCCCTTTTCCCCCCTAAAAGTCCGTTTTTTTTGGTGCCTGGTCTGTTTTAGGCTATTTTGGTCTTTTTTTTTTAATTTTCATGAAGAATTGTGTATCGTCGGCGTCGGCCAAGAGATCTGAAATTGGCAGAATGACCGTTTTTTGCATTGATTAAATCATTATCCTTAGTTCATCTTCACTTTGAAGCGGCGCACAGCTAGAGCTTACCAATGTGACGTAGGTCGACTGACCTACGTCACATTGTAGCAACCAGTCCGGCAACACTTTTTTCCAGAACACACGACCCTCAGGGGGAAGACCTTCTTTAGGCTTTCACAGGTGTCGCAATCCCGGGGCCCCAGCGATCCTTCGCTTCTCTTTCCTCTACCCTCCTCTCTCCTTAGCTTTATCCTTCCCTTTCCCCCCCTGTGCTGTCAACTTCTATTGGCGGAAAACTACCCACGTGTTTGCCGTGCATGGAGACCCGTGTCCCCGGAAATGGGAATCCTGGTAATTGAGGGGTATATTTCTCCAACACATTGCTTTGGCTTCGGGTAAACGGGAGGTACACAGAGTTCCCCTGTGTATCAATCGGCTGGTAGTCCTGGTTCGGCCAACTGCTAGGGTTCAAGCAATCGGACATCTACTGGGCACATCGTTAAGGGTGGATGCTGCCTAAGGGATGTACTGTGTGCGTATAGACCTGACTAGCACTGGTGCATGTATATGCATCTCCGTGGTGGGCGGTGCGGTTGGGTCCGAATCTCCATTTTCCAACATGGAATCGACATTTTCTTTGTCAAACGTCAACGTTCCGAACTCCCTTACTGAGGGAGGTATCAATACAAAATTTTTTGTTATCAAATGCCAGGAAGGAAACTTTAATCAAACGTCCCCATTTCTAATTCACAAGTCAATAATTGCTAATGTTGGAGAAGTTGCTAAAATAAAAAAAAATTCGATCAGGAGACATCTTAGTAGAAATAACAAATAGCAAACAGGCAACCAATATCATAATTAAACTATAGGACAAAAATCCGTTACTGTGTCACCCCATAACACACTCAACTCATCAAGAGGCGTCATATCCGAACCTGACCTGTTAAACTGCTCTGAGGATGAAATTCTTGATAATCTAAAACCTCAATGTTTGTGCAGTTCGTAGAATCACTATAAAACGCAATAACCAAATCCTAGAAACAAAACATATCATTCTAACTTTCCAAACTCCCAAACTTCCGTTGCACAATAAAGCCGGCTACGTATAGCCTCCCGCACTCCTAAACCTGGTCAATCTTATGCTACAGTAGTAAAAACTGTTCAATCAATTGCTATCCAAACCGATCCACCAAAATCCATACCTGTCTCTCCATCTACTTCTATTCAAAATGCAAAAAAGTCATTCTACCCAAAAAACTTCATTCATTTCTCCTAAAAAGACCACACCCAAGAAAATGCCCCAAAGCAACACCTCCACTCAGAATAAACCATTAATTAAAAAAGGTGCAGCTTACAGGTCAAAATACAATAAAGCTAGACTAAAATGCATCCTTCCACAACGACCCATTGATGACGCAATAATAAACTTGGATCCTTCTGAATCCGACATCTCAGACAATATTATGGATGATGACAACATACCCAGTACCCCACTTAAACCAACGGGGATTCGGAGCAAGATGGCCATCATTCTTAACATCACTTGATGATGGCTCTGCTGCTTTCATGGAACTGCCACGGTTTCTCAAATAAAGTTGATGACCTCAAAACTCTCATTTATGATCATAATCCCGCTTGTTTGACCCTAATTTGTTGACTAAATATGAAATTCTCAATGGACACAGTATCTATATAAAATATTAAAACTCAAATTTACTTTCAGAACACTGAAAGGATTCATTGGCATTTTTAATTAAAAATTTATCAAATGTGCGAATATCGACATACTCAAATTGAAAAAAGTAGCTATGAAAATATTTATGTATAAAAATTGCACAAAACATGTTTCCTTAAATAATTGATGAACATGATGCTATCACAACTCAGAGATGACCATGATGTAGAGTTCTACGATTGTTCATATTGCGGATCACACAAAGTCTCAATTTTATTTAGTTCCAAATCTCAAACTTCCATGGGAATAATTCCTTTTGCTGATCACTTTTTCTTGTTCTTTTTATTGCATGGATGACACAAGCTCTGGCACGACATACGCTTTTTTAGAAGACACTTGTTGTGTAGGGTACGATACCTACAAAGCTGGCGTTCCTTTCACCATCAGTAAAATGGCACACAGCAAACTCTGGTTACATCGGATGATCGCAAGCAAAGAGACAATTAACGGATCTTACATCAGCACTATTCCGAATTTCCGTTCTAATCTGTTTAGTTTGTTTTTTATACACATTTTTTTTTTTTTTTTTTAAATACACTCTTTGTAGTAGATATTTGCTGAACCTCCCTTCGTGTTAGTTTATCACATTTTTTTACTATATATATGCACACGCAAATAAATATATAGATGTGTATTGTACTATTTCTGTACACAAATTAAATGAAATTTTAAATTGCATCAAACACACAGTCAGATACAGTAAAATTGGAATTAATAAATGTTACCCACCTCTGACAATAAAATGTATTTGGTTATGTCCTCCTGAAAATATGTTGTCATTGCTATGACTAAAGCCAAAAAGTCATTTATATCTTCTTTTCCAACTCTTTCAAGCAATCCGTTCAACTTATTATTATTCAGTGAGAGTAAAAATTTGACATAATCTTCTTTCCTTTTTACCAAATGGGAACTGTTTTTCTCTAAATCAACTGATGTTAAAATTCTAAAATGTTCAAAAAACTAATTTTTAAAAAAAGGTTAGGCCATTCTTTTAACAAATCTGAAACTGTAGCCCCTACGTTTATTTCCAGTCATTGAAGTGTGAAAGTTTCCTCTGTCAAATTTTTTGAACATTCAAAAACATTTGAATTAAAGAGTTTGAACTCCTCTTTTTTTAATGCCAATGAATCCAAATCTTTAACTTCTGGGTTCCAGTTAACACACCCATAGCTGTCAAAAATCTTCCATTTACAACTTTGTGTTGCTATACCATTCTCAAACTTCCTGGACTTCCCATCTTCCTTCTTTTTTAAGTGGCTGTTTTGCCGAAGATTTTCGCATCCGTTTGTCAGCTGTCTCGTGAGTGACTCATAGCCAGTTGACAAAACCTGGCCACCAATCTTATCGGTGAAACTTTCTGGATACATTGACACAATTTCTTTTTGCAACTTCTCTGCAGAAGCTTCTGTTTGGATTTGATGTCATCTCCAATATACAGTAGGGGACCCGAAATCCGGAAGACCCAAAATCCGGAACTTTTTTTCTGCAATTTTTTTTTTCCCCTTATTGTTTTTTTTTTTTTTTTTTTTTCTTCCCCTTCCTATAAGCATAAATAAACGGGTATTATTTTCCTTTTTATTCCTCATTTTCTTTGAAAGACCGTTTTCAATTGAATATACGTAAAAATAAGAAAACCTGTTAAATTGAGAAGAATTTCGTCGATCGCCGCGAAGCGCAGGGAAAGGAGGGCGCGGGTGCGTACCAGGAGAATGATCGATCACATCTACTCACGCCTTTCTTCGCTTTGCGATCGGCGAGTTGCTGTTGAAAGCATTTCCAGAGAAACAGCAGTCTGCCTTTATTGGATAGATCCGCAATCCTGCTGGACAAATATCCCCAAAAATATTATTACAGGTGGGCGGGATTTGAAGTAAAGGGATGTCCAGTCCGTAGTCATCTGTAAGTAAAGGAAAAATTTTTGTTCTTGGAGGGAAACTTTTCTGGAAATATGGTAATGCTGAGTGTGAATAAGAATTGCCGAACTGAACTGAACTGGACAGACTAGACATACGATTACTCTAGTACTAGCTTCCAGTCCTGTTGACGATAGTTTACAGAATGGTGCCAAAGCGGAAGCACGTGTCTTTAAGCATTTCTGATAAAGTGAATTTATTACGCAAACTAGATAGCGGTACTAGTGTTAAATCTTTATGCCAGGAATACGGAATTGGAACGTCCACAGTCTACGACATAAAAAATCATAAAGATAAATTATTAAAGATGTTTGCAGGAAGTGACCGTCCGGAATTCATGGCGAAGCGGAAGACTCTGCATACGTCTAAGTGTCCTGACATAGATAAAGTGTTAATCGAATGGATAAGACAACGAAGAAGCGAGAAATTTCCCCTGGCTCGTGCTACGATTATTACCCAGGCTAAAATGTTCCACGAACAATTGCATATCACTGTACCATGTGACTACAGTACTGGATGGTACAATAAATTTAAAATTCGTCATGGACTGAAGTTGGTGAAAGTATGCGGGGAACAAAATTCGGCAGATTTGGAAGCGGCAGAAAATTTTGCAGAAGAATTCACCGAAATGGTTTCATCTGAAAATCTGAGCCCTGAACAAATTTTTAATGCGGACGAGACTGCGCTGTTTTGGCGTTATATTCCCCGTAAAACGCCCCTCAGGGGGAAGACCTTCTTTAGGTTTTCACGGGTGTCGCAATCCCGGGGCCCCAGCGATCTTTCGCTCCTCTACTTTCTACCCTCCTCTCTGCTTCTGCTGTTTCCTTTCACTTCTCCCTCGGTGTGGTTTCTTCTCAGGAAGTGAGGGCCCTCCTTCAGAAGCTGTGGCCACTCTGTGCCATCAGCTTCTATTGGTGGAAAACTGCCCACATGTTTGCCGTGCGTGGAGACCCGTGTCCCCGGAAATGGGGATCCTGGTAATTGAGGGGTCTTCTCCAACACATTACTTTGGCCTCGGCTTCGGGTAAACGGGAGGTACACAGCGTTCCCCTGTGTATCAATCGGCTGGTGGTACTGATTTCGATCAACTGCTAGGGATCAAGCAATCGGTCATCTACTGGGCACGTCGTTAAGGGTGGATGCTGCCAAAGGGATGCACTGTGCGCGTATAGACCCGACTAGCACTGGTGTGCAATTGCACACCCCCTCGTTGGGCTCCGTGGTGGGTGGTGCGGTCGGGTCCGAATCTTAATTCCACCAACATGGATATGAAAAATTCTTCATCTCTCGTCAACGTTCCGCTACCTATTACCAATGATAACACGGATCCTCAAATTTCAAACACTAATGCTCGATTCTTCATTATACACTGTATTGAAGGAGGCTTTAACGAAACATCGCCATTCCTTATACACAAATGCATTGCAGCCAATGTAGGTGAAGTAAAAAAAGTAAAAAAACTAAGATCTGGAGACCTTCTAGTAGAAGTGTCCAACAATAGACAAGCGTCAAAAATCAAGAAAATAACGAACTTTGGGCCAAAATCTGTTACAGTGTCCCCTCATACATCCCTAAACACATCAAGAGGAGTTATATCAGAACCCGACCTTGTACACTGCTCTGAAGCCGAACTCTTAGAAAACCTGAGTGGGGACAGCGTGTGCGCTGTCCGTCGAATCACTATTCGTCGCAATAGCCAAATTATTAATACAAAACACATTGTCTTAACCTTTCAGTCTCCCACTATTCCATCCCATATTAAAGCCGGCTATCTATTATGTCCCGTTAGACCATACGTACCAAATCCTATCCGTTGCTTCCAGTGTCAAAAATTCGGTCATACTAAAACCTCCTGTCGTGGATCACCGGCCTGCGCCCGTTGTGGTGCCTCTGACCACGACAGTGCCACCTGCTCTGCAGTTGCAAAATGTGTAAACTGCAAACAGGAACATCCATCGTATTCAAAGTCATGCCCGAAATGGGCATTTGAAAAAGAAATTCAATCACTGCGGGCCTCTCAAAAACTCTCTTATCCTGAAGCCCGTAAAATAGTTGAAAGCCGTACCCCTAAACCTGGTCTGTCTTATGCCGCTGTGACAAAATCAACAAAATCCGTAGCAATTCAAACCGATCCACCGAAACCAATACCTGTTTCTTCTTTTACTTCAACTCCAATAGCTAAACCTGTTTCTAATAAGAATCACTCTAACATAGGAAACCACAAAAACACAACAAAGAAAAGTGCATCTGCAGGCCGGCCACAAATCAAAAAATCCTCAGCTTACAGGTCCAAATATAACAAATCCAGAATGAAAAACATCCCACCACAACGGCCCATTGATGATACTATCCTCCGCTTGTCTCCATCGGACTCTGACATTACAGACAGTGCAATGGATGATGATCTCATCCCTAGTACCCCACCTCAACCTTCCGGGATTAATAAGAAGTTATCCATTATCCCTAACACTACTTGATAATGGCTCTGCTGCTGTCCTGGAACTGCCACGGTTTTTTAAATAAAAACGATGATCTTAAAACACTGATTTATGACCATAATCCCGCCTGCATAGCCCTACAAGAAACCTTTTTAAAAACAACTAGACATACTACTATTCGCAACTACAAGATACTTCGAAAAGACTGATTTCAATGACAGGGCCTCTGGTGGCGTTGCCCTAATAATAAACAATAGATATCCTCATATAACCATCAATCTTAGCACAAATCTCCAAGCAGTTGCCGCCCGTATTCACCTTAAACAGCTCACGACAGTCTGCAGTATCTACCTCCCTCCTAATGAAACTTTCAATCAAAGATCCCTTAGTAACCTTATTCAACAACTTCCTCCTCCATTCATACTCCTTGGTGATATGAATGCACATAGCCCATTATGGGGCAGCAAAGACACAAATAACAGAGGTGAGCAAATAGAACAAATACTGACAGATTTTTGTCTATGCATCATGAACAATGGTGACAATACATACTTCCACTACCCAACTAAATCCTTTCATGCCATAGACCTTGCCATCTGTTCACCCTCGATCCTTCCAATGTACAATTTCTCTGTTTCCGGTAATCTACATAATAGCGATCATTTTCCGATTCTTCTCTCACCTCTGTACCAAAACCCCAAACCTAACTCTTCTCTACCAAAATACATCCATAATAAGGCAGACTGACAAAATTTCACTTCCCTGTCGACAATATTACCTAATATGATTGAAGGAACCATTGACGAGGTCGTCAACAAGGTTACCTCTACCATCCTTAATGCAGCAGATCACAGCATACCAAAATCGGGCACACACTGTCGTAGAAATAAAAAACCGTGGTGGAATGAGGCATGCGCCTTAGCAAAAAAGCAGCAGCAGAGAGCGTGGGGAACCTTTCGTCGCTACCCCACCACTGATATTCTTCTTAAATTTAAAAAAGCAAAAGCATATGCACGTAGGATAAGGAGACAAGCTCAAAGAGAATCCTGGATTTAGTACGTCTCCAGTATTTCCACGTCGACTTCTAGCAAGGAGCTCTGGGACAAAACTAAAAGAATCATGGGAATCTACAATAACCACTCAATATCCTGTCTCTCTGTCAACAACAGCATTATTTCAGAACCTAAAAATATTGCAAACACCATAGGTGAAACACTTGCTTACACTTCCTGCAGTACCTCTTATCCAAATTCCTTTTTACCTTATAAACAACAATCCGAACGGCAAGTATTAAACTTTAGAACCTCCGTACATCTCTCTTACAATAGCGCCTTCACTATCCACGAATTAAAGAGAAGCTTAAAACAATCACCTAATACTTCACCTGGTCCTGATGGCATCACCACAGAAATGCTAAAACATCTTTCCCAGGATTCATTACTAACCCTTCTGCAACTCTATAACAAAATTTGGAATGAGCACACCTTTCCATCTTCTTGGAGAAATGCAATAGTCATTCCCTTCCCCAAACCTGGCAAAGACAACACCAACCCAAATAATTATCGTCCCATAGCCCTCACAAGTTGCTTATGCAAAATCATGGAGCGTATGATAAATGCTCGCCTAGTTCACGTTCTCGAAACCAAGGGCCATATACACCCTTTTCAGAGTGGATTTCGAAAAGGTAGATCCACCATTGACAACATTTTGTTTTTAGAGACTCAAATACGTAACGCTTTCTTGAGAAGGAACCATCTCGTCTCTATATTTTTTGATATAGAAAAAGCATACGATCGCACATGGAGATACGGTATACTGCGTGACCTACACAATCTGGGCTTCCGGGGTAACCTACCTATCTTTATCAAGAATTTTCTCTCGCTACGAAACTTTAAGGTACGCATCAATGATATTCAATCAGACAATTATGTGCAAGAAGAGGGCGTACCCCAGGGCTCTGTCCTTAGTGTCACCCTCTTCTCCATAAAAATAAACGACATACTCAATCAACTCCCTCCGACTGTGCAAGGTAGCTTATATGTAGATGACCTTCAGATCTCCTGTCAGGGGCAAGACATGCGTTACATAGAGCGACAGCTTCAAACTACTGTAAACCGTATCCAAAAATGGTGCAGTATAAACGGCTTCAGTATCTCGGGAGAAAAAAATACTTGCATTCACTTCTGCCGAAAGCGGGGTATCCATCCAGATCCAGAACTTCATTTAGGTGGTACAACAATTGCTGTAGAAGAGCATAGTAAATTCTTAGGCATGTACTTTGACAAAAAGCTGACCTTCAAGAAACACGTCTCTCATATTCGAAACAAATGCGAGAAAACTATGAATATTTTAAAGGTACTTTCTAATACCAGATGGGGGGCTGACCGTGACACCATGCTACGGATATACCGTGCCATGATACGGTCTAAAATAGACTATGCCTGTTCCTCTTACGGGTCTGCTTGCAAGTCAGTTTTAAAAAAACTGGACACCGTGCATCATTCAGCACTACGCATTTGCTCTGGAGCATTTAGAACATCACCTGTAAATAGTCTTTACATCGCCTGTCACGAGCCACCTCTCACCCTCACTCATCAAAAGCTGTCATTGAATACATACTTTCGCATACTCTCTCATTCCTCACATCCTTTAAAGGACTCTTTTATAGATACCCATCTGGACAGATTTTACAATCATCGCCCTTCATGTACCCCTCCCTTTGGACTCCGGATCCGTAGGAGCCTAGTCGGTACCCAGTTGCAGGATGCCATAGTCTCTTCTTGTTCTCCTAATGAAATCCCACCCTGGACTGAAATGCAAATCCCGTACCTTCAGCCCTATGAAGGCTTCATCAAACAGGATACTGACCCCAAAATGTACCAACAGTTGTTCTTAGATCATAGAAATAAATATGAAAGTTATGAAGACCTCTACACAGATGGATCTAAAACCAGTAATCACGTTGGCTTTGCCTTCGTGAATAATACTTATTCTTGCAGCTACACTCTCCCTCAGTTTTGCTCTGTCTTTACAGCCGAATTACTGGCCATTTATGAAAGCCTTCTGTATATCTCCAGAAAAAACACAAAGAATTATATAATCTATTCTGACTCCCTCAGTGTCCTGGAAAATCTGAAATCTGGCTCCCCTACCCACAACTATATCATTAAAGTATTACGTCTGTACAAACAGCTTATAAATTGTGGGTACAGTATTCTCCTCTGCTGGGTACCCAGTCATATTGGGATCGCTGGCAACGAGAAAGCAGACACACTTGCCAAGCTTGCGACCCTCCCGTACAACGGCAACCTATCCTATAACGACATTAAGTGTAGCATCTCTAGCATTATAGAAGGTATCTGGATCGATAAATGGGACAGTGAAACTGGGAACAAACTTCATTCTATACGCCCAGCTTTCACGCATTGGCCTTCTCATCCCTACCGCAGACTGGATGTCGTCTTGACACGCCTCCGCATTGGTCATACGAGGCTTACACATAAGCACCTACTCCTGGGCGAATCTGCCCCGGAGTGCCACCATTGCCACACCAACCTTACCATTAGTCATGTTTTAACTTCATGCACCGCTTTTAATAATTTTTACACAATATTTTTTAACTGTTCTCATCCTAAACTTGACGATATATTGGGTGAAACCCCGCACCGTAACTTGTTTGCATTTCTTCGACGTATCAATATTCTTTACTCAGTGTAAAGTGTAAACTTTTCTCTGACTGGTATCAGGATGAGAGCCCCCATCCAGACGTCCTTTTTACCTTGTCCTTTTACCTTGTCCATTTTACCTCTCTACAGTTCGCTTTTACTGATTTTAGACCTCAAAGATTTTAGCTTTACATGTTTTATGCAACACGTTTTTACTTGAAAACTTTGTTTTACTATATATACACATAGTCTGGCGCAGTTTGTCTTTTCTGGACCTTGTGCCATTAAACCCCAACCAACCAACCAACCAACCAACCCCGTAAAACGTATGTGTTCACAGGAGAAAGTTCAATATCTGGATTTAAGGACTCGAAGGAACGCATAACGGTGCTTGCTTGCGCGAATGCTGCAGGTACCCATAAAAGCAAGTTGCTTGTTATTGGAAAAAGCAAACGACCACGTGCACTGAAAAATGTTAAAGTGTATCCCGTTCACTATCAACACAATAGAAGAGCGTGGATGACAGCCGACATTTTCAAAAATTGGTTCGAAAATGTTTTTGTGAAAGAAGCTCGGTCCCACTGCAAAAAAGTAGGACTTCCAGATGACTGCAAGACAATTGTACAGTACATACAGCATCTGGTATAAAAAGCAAAGATAATGTCTTTGTATATTATCTCCCGCCCAACTGCACGTCAGTTATTCAACCTCTAGATCAAGGCGTGTTGAGAGCTCTAAAATGTGCTTACAAAACCGAATTTTTAAAGCAGATGTTGAATGCCTGCAACAATTTCTTGAATATCTTGGAGTTTCAAGCTGCATTTACAATCAAAGATGCGATCTGGAAAATAGCCGATGCATGGAAGTCCCTCAAAAGTGAGGTTATTGTGCACTCATGGCACAAAATATGGCCCCAGAGCATCTTTTTTGATGAAGACAAGGATGCTGATTTCGGGGGATTTAGTGTTTCTTTAGAAAATCTTTTAATTTCTGATTTAGTAAGGTATGCAAAGGACAGCGTATCTAAAGAAGTGATCGACGAAGAATTCATTCAAGAATTATTACAGGCTGAGGAAAATGCTCCGGCTGTCCACCAGCTTATGGATGAAGAAATTGTAGATTTAGTGCTGGAAAAACCAGAAAATAATGCTCATGAGAGCGAAAATAGTTCCGATGATTCTGAAGAGGACAACACACCTAACGTCTCTATAGATGCATGCATGAAAATGACCAGAGACTTGATTAATGTCTTAGAAAAAAAGAATTTTATTGCTGGAGAGCATATTGTAAGTTTGTATAAAATTGAAGAAGTGTTACAAAAAGAAAAACGAGATAAAATGAAGCAATTAAAAATAACAGATTTATTTAAATAAATAAAATATAAAGGTATGCTCATTGATTTTTATTTATTTGTATGTTTAATAAATTAGAATTGCATTACCGTTAGATCTAGTACGGTAATTTTCGATTTCTCGTAACGTAAATATATTCTATGCTATTATAGAATGACTTGCTTTAATGGGGAGAAAATATGTGTCCTTTACGCACGCACACACACACGCGCACAGCTTCAAGTGTTGATGATTCATCTAGTCTGTTAAATGTAAACAAAGATGAACGGGATTTGGTCTGCTTAATGACTGTCCCCCCCCCCTTCTCAAAGTACTGCAGATGTGTGAAAAAAGGTTGGTTACGTAATAAATTGCTAGGCAGAAATCCTTCCTCCGAGTACGCAGATCAACGGGCTAAGGAAAGGCGACAGTTGATCCGAAAATTGCACAACTGCTCTATCCGTCCTTCCGTATCCCGCTGAATTGCGGTGTAGGATGAGTTATTTCAATCGGAAACTATGTATGAAAAAATGTTAAGTAAAATGTTAAGATTATATAAGTTGCATATTTTCAGCCAATTTAGTTGCAGCAATCGTCATCCGTCTGAAATAATCCTTGCTCGGCTCGATAACATAGCTTTCGTTTTTTAATGGATTTTACTTCATCTTTAACATACTGTATTATTCATTCATTCATTTTTTTTTTTTTTAATCAGATATATATAATCATGTGCATATTTTTAAAGTTTTTATTTAATAGAGTTTCAGTTAATATTAACGTCATAATAGACGCTAAAACGCGGAAGGACCTATGCTACAGCTTACCTCGGAAGACTTCCGGAAATCGGTAAAGTTCGTAGCCGGTATCCCAAAATCCGGAAAATTCCGAAATCCGGAATGGGTCCGGTCCTGAGCATTCCGGATTTCGGGTCCCCTACTGTATCTGAAAACAATTCTCACCATCTCATCTCCCTCCTCAATGTTCTGGTATTTTTTTTTTTTTTCAGACTATTTATCAACTTGCTGGGCATTTTATGCCAACTCATGTTGACCTGTCTTGCAGAAATTGTCGATGGAGATATTTCTAATGTTTTTGTAATTGTGGAATCTTCTGTCATGGGAAGCAAAAAAAAAAAAATATTTAAACAATGATGGAAAAAATATCTTTTAGTTACACAACAAAAATGACACATTTTAAGAAAAAAAAAATATTGAAATAAACTTCATGAGTGGAAAACAATCGCTCCACATCCATTGAGGTAACTAGGCAATATTTGAACTTGGGTGCTATGTTTGCACTTATAATTTCTGACAAAAGTTCCGACGTCTCATTAATAAAACTATCAATTTGACACATATGTTCAAAGCCTAGGTTGTTCAAAATCTTTTCAAACTTTAAGTTTATGCAGTAAATCCATTGGCAATGTGGAGCTCATTTGGTGGATTTTATTGTTTGGATAGATTCAATCAATGGCAAACCGCGAGTTTCAAGCTTTTTAATACTTTCAGGTATGTAGGAAAAATGAGTACAAATCACGGCACTGCTTTTTAATTTTTTTAATTATAGGATCGTTGAATGCTTCCTTGGGCTGAAAAGCTGCTATCGACTCAGCGCTGCGAAAGTCATTTACTAGACCTTTGATAGCCTCAAAATGTTCATTGTAAAACAATACTGCTTCGATCCACGTTTCCCATCAAATTACAACTAGTTCGGGAGGGAGAGGCAAATTTGGTAACTTAGTAGCCCGTATTACGAGCAGGTGCCTTAATCCGCTGTGCGTACCACGGTCATTTAGACCGGGGTGCCTCCCTACTATGATGACATGAGTCTCCATCTAGAAGATGCAGAGCTTTTCCCTTTCGAATGAGAGTTTCAAGGCCACTTTTTGGTCCTAACATTACGGTGCAGGAATCCATGACAGACATCAAATTTTCATGAGGAATGGCTTTTTCACTCATAACAGTATCAATAGCATTAAAAATGTTTTGACTATTTACAGAAACTAGACTTACTGATGAGAGATTCAATGGTAACTTTCTTCAGAATAATAACTAAAGAATTGTTAGAACCATCATTGAATTGTTGCTCGTTGCTTCATCAATATTAAATGAAAAGTAACAATTTTGCAGTCTGCTTACTGTTTCATCATGAAATGTTTTTCCTAACCCATACTGCACTTTCATAGATGCTGATGTCCTGTCCATGGACAAGGCTGAGAGAGATTTACTCTCTAGACAATTCTTTGGACAGTTCGATCAGGTGAGGAGGCAGTGTAAAAGGCAAGATATGCTGTTTCCATGGACAGTTTCAGCACCATAAATCATATAATAGATCAAAGGTCAGGTAGGCCGGATATCAAAACATATGATGCTGTACAGACTGTAAAATACAGTTTAAGATCAGAGAAGACCTCACCTATAAAATATTTCCATAGGGAAAATTTCCCTAGAGAAAAGGTGGACATTAAACTTGTAAGGAATATGAGTTCTTTGTCTAAGAGATACAGAGAAGAAAAGAAGGCAGAGCCAGCCACCTAGAAAAAAAAAATGAAAATTGGGAAAAAAAAAAAAATGGCCAGAATTCAATACAAAAAATGCTACCTTCTGCTCTGAAAAAGTTCCAAAAACGGAAAAGAAATGTGGAAAAAAAAAAAAAAATCACTTAAAAAGAAAGATTAAGCAAAGTGTGAAAAATAAAAAAAGATCAGTTAAAAAGAAAGATTAAGCAAAGTGTGAAAAATAAAAAAAGATCAGTTAAAAAGAAAGATCTAAGCAAAGTGTGAAAAATAAAAGATCAGTTAAAAAGAAAGATCTAAGCAAAGTGTGAAAAATAAAAGATCAGTTAAAAAGAAAGATCTAAGCAAAGTGTGAAAAATAAAAGATCAGTTAAAAAGAAAGATCTAAGCAAAGTGTGAAAAATAAAAAAAGATCAGTTAAAAAGAAAGATCCAAGCAGAGGAAAAAAGCAGTAAAAATGATACGGATTTGTTAATGAAGTCACATCTTCTGCTGAAGTGGCAAATGTTTCTACTACTGTCAAAAGCAAAAAGAAATGTGGAAAAATGTTTTTACTGCAGCAGCATCTAAAATTTTATAGCATTGCTATTAATGTACTTGTAGTATTATTTATGGATTTAAAAGTTGTTAAATTTAAGCTTTGGGATTTCTTAATTACCAAAAATAGTTATACTTACATATATATTCCCTGTAAAAAGATAATAAACTAAGATAATTGCAGTAAGATTAAATTTGTCCCCTGCAACTCCAAGCTGAATTGTTTCATAAAAATTAATGTAATACATTTTATCTTAATTGTTAAATGAAAAAAAATATTTTCTAATGTTTTAGGATATTGAATAAATTCTTACTTACTTTTCGGCCATCTATTTCAGTATTTCCACAGGAAAATGAGAAAAATATCTTCAAAATCATGGATGAATTTTTCTCATAATAATCAGTCATATTTTCCTTGAAGCAAGCACAGATGAGGATGATAGTGAAAATGTTTTTGAAATAAGCAGAAATATGCTAAATATTGATGAAAAATCACTGAACTTTCTAAAAAGTTCTATAGAATAAAAGCTTAAATTTTCCACTTTTCCAGAGTCTCTACTACATGCTCTTGAATTTTAAGTATGCATTTCAAAAGCTATAATTCCACCATTTATAAAATAATTATATATTGTGTCCAAAAGTGAAAAACGAAAATTTCAATTGCATTGGGGAAAAGTTAAAAGAATAATGTTGTGGCTATCGTGGATGACAGGTAATTTGAATTACCTTTCCCATTTTCCCATCGCCATTACCATATTTTTCTACGGGATCTTTAATAAATGGATCAAACTGTGCCAAGTATTCCAGGCAACCTAAATAATTTCCGTTATGAAGTGTGCCAAATGTTTCATTGTCACCAAAGATTGGAAGTCCTCTTTCTGCTAAAAATTTAATGGTTGCTACTACCCTACAATGAACTGAATGCCAATAATTCTTTTCCTTTCGGTATTCTTCAATCATTTGAGATTTAATGTTCATTAAAGACACCATTCTTAAAGATAATTTACAAACAGCATCTCGGTGAGTGTTTGAATTCTCATGTTCACTTAACCTCTCACTTATATTTTTCCAATTTGAATAACCTTCTTTAATAAGTGCCTGAGTATTTGAGGTGAAAAGTTTACAAATGTAACAGAATACAACTCTTTTAGAAGGAGAATATACCAACCATTCTCTTTTTATTTTTTCGTTATTTCGTTTATGTCAATAGAAACTGTGTTCAGTTAAAATTCTCTCTTCGGAACTTTGGATTCTGGTTCCCAGAGTGCCTGGGCTCTTGGCCCTCAACTCCGCTCATAATACATTATATTAACAGGGGATATGAATTTAGTAACTGAGTGCTGTGACATACATAAAATACACTAGAGAGTAGGGGGGGGGTAGACATATACTAAAAAGTAAAGTTAAAGTTATCCCTAATATGCAATAAGTGTTTTCCTAACAATACGATATGAATATTTAGTTTCCTAGTACTTATATACACTAGTAGCAGATACTTGAGCAAACATTATCTTGATAAATATAGAAAATAATAACAAATAAAAATAATTGAAAAGGATGAGACAGGGTCAAATGTTCTGTCTTTATAAATTTTCTAAGAAATGGATCTTAAATTTTTTTGTGATTTTCTGGCATTTTTTGTTCATTGTTAATGAACACACATACATACATTTTACTGAGAAAAATGTGCTGGAATCTTAAAAGTTAATTATAATAATTAAAATAAATGAAAGTAATTTTTGAGCGAGTAACTTGTGATAAACAAGTTGACTTGGTGCTCTGGTGCCTGTTGCGGCTTCAGCCAATCAGAGGGCTTTAGCCGATGAGGGAGGATTAGAGTTAGAAAAATGAATATATTGTAATTATTAGAATGGGATTATGATCAATTGAAGGGGCTTAAAAAGCTGTGGAAGAGGCTTTTTGAATTTTACAAATCGGATATGTAGTTCTTGAGATATCCATAAAAATAACTATTTTCCTCCAAGTGAGGATGCATGCGAGCTTCCGATTGTCGGAGTAGGCGGGGCAGGCTTAGCTGCGAGGAATACTTTCGTCCAATAGGGACCATCTAGGCATTTGCTAAAAGCGGGAAGTGGAGTTGGTAGAATTACGTTATATGCGAGTAAAAGTAGTAGAATTATTTTTAGACATAATTGGAGATATTGATTCCAGCACGGGGTCTACGTCTGTTAGTCAAGTCATAGCCATCATACATGGGGAGAGTGTTTAAAGCTTCGTTATTGATGTTTGTGATATTATTAAAGAAATTATTGTTAAGTTTCTCGATGAATTCCGCCAAAGGAGGGATTTTGATTTCCCTATAGATGTGTTTCTCACGTAGTAAGGGACATCAGCAATTTGTCTAATGGTTGAGTTCTGAGCCCTACATAGTTTATTAAGATTAGTTTTTGCTGCACATGACCAGACTTGACTAGCATACGTGAGAATTGGTCTTAGGAAGGAGCTGTAAATGAGGCACTTGTTTTGAAATGATAAAGCACTGTTTCGAGCAATGAGTGGGAAAAGTAGACATTTAGCTGCCCGAAATTTATTAATTGTATAATTGAAGTGTTGTTGGAAAGTGAGTTTTGAGTCCAGAATAACTCCTAAGTATTTGCAATTATCAGACCAGGGGAGAGGGGGTATTGTTAAGCTTAATGACATATTTATTTCTAGTAAAGGGTCTTATATTTGAAAAAAGAATTGCTTCAGTTTTGTCAACATTTATTGCTATCTTCCATTTGTTAAACCAGTGACTTAGTGTTTTTAAGTGAGAGTTAATAGCGACGATGGCGCATTTGATATTTTTTGCTGAACTAAATATGGCTGCGTCATCTGCAAAGAAAGCAATGTTGGTTTGCGTATGAGTAGGCACGTCGTTATTGTAAATATTAAAGAGGGTTGGTGAGAGAACAGAACCTTGGGGGAGACCGCTTTCTGCATAATGTATATGAGAAAGGGAGTTATTAATTTTGACTATGAAACTTCTATTGTTGACATATGTGTTAATTAAATGAACAAGGTGCTTAGGAAAATTATATCTAATTATTTTGAATATAAGACCCTTTATCCATATCTTATCATATGCCTTTGCCACATCTAGGAAAACTGCAGGGGTGTGTTTTTTGTTTAATTTTCCAGTAGTAATATGTTCCACCAGTCTATAAACTTGATGCGAGGCTGAGAGGTTGGGCCTGAAGCCAAATTGGTAGGGAATAATAATGTTATTATCGTTAAGGTGTTTATTAATGAGTTGGTGGATAAAAAATTCGGTAATTTTGCTAATAGTTTAGTAAGGAAATTGGCCTGTAGGAACTGGCGACATCTGGTGGTTTCTTAGGTTTTAAAATGGGAACGATAGTTGCAGTTTTCCAATCTCTGGGAAAATAAGAGTATTTAATTATTGAGTTAATCAGAATAGTAATTTTGAAGATATAGTTGGGGGTAAGATTTTTAAGCATTAGATTAGTGACTCCGCTGATACCTGGGGCCTTGTTATTCTTGAGTGATTTAATTTTGGTTGCAACATCGAGGGGGGTGATGTTACTTTCAGTATCTGGTGGAAGTTGGCTTAGATAGGTATCTACAGTGGAGTTGACTTCTGTTTCAGTATCAATATCCTGTAAATTATTTAATTGGAACTGTGAATCAAGGTGATCGGCAATAGTATCCGCCTTGTCTCTATCCGTGTACACGTAGGAGCTATCTCGAATTAAGGGCGGGAGGGTATTTAACTTCCTCATGAATTTGTTAGCTGCTTTCCAGATGGAGTTGTTCTCAGTGGAGAGGGATTCTAGATAGCTAGCCCAGCTCTCTTGCCTACGTTTATCTAGGTAATATTTAAGATTCTCCTGGGCTCTGTTCATAATAATTTTATCTTCAGGCCTACGTGTACTCTGCCAGGTTTTCCTGGCTCTATTTTTATTTTTAATAAGATTGCGGACATAGGGATCTTTAGAATAGCTGAAGGAATTAGAAGTTTTTTCCGTGGTAGCATCGTTAAATGACTTCATTATGCTGTTCATGAGGTTTAAATTAAAATTGTCAATGAAGTCGATTTCTGGGCTGGTGTAGTTGTTCAAGGTTTTCTTTGAACTTAGTCCAGACTGTGATTTTAATGACTTAAGTTGGGGGGATGGGTTATCGATTTCGATAAAAAGTTTTTGCGGGTTGTGATCAGAACTAAGTTCGGGGAGCGAGATAATTTCTTTTACATAATTAAAGCCGTGAAATAGCCCGAAATCAATGATGCTACTGCCGTGGGGGGAGAAGTGAGTAGGTGAATTTGGAAAAATAATGTCCGCATGATGGGAGTTGGAAAGGTAGTTAGCGATTACTCTGCCGTTGCTGTTGTTGTTTCTACAGTTCCAAAGTCTGTGTCTTGCATTGAAGTCTCCAAGTAGCAGAGAGTTAGTGTCTAATGTTAGGAGGGATTCAACGTCCGCCATAACACTAACATCCGATTCGTGCCCTGGCACATATACTGAAACAAAAGTGAGGGGGGGGTTCCCAGGGATAATAATTTTGATGGCCGTGGCATCTATACAATCAAGATATGGAAGGATTACGTTATGGAAGTTATGGTGGTTCTTAATACATATAGCGGTGCCGCGCATCGGTACTGTACTGTTAGTATTAATAAAATCATTCCGGATTACTGTGTAATTTGGAAGTTTGTGACATGCCTGGTCTGAGGTGTGTTTCTTGAAGAAGTATTAAGTCTGGGTTGTGCTCATTTACAAATTCCTTTAGCTCAAGTATCTTATTTTGGATCCCATTACAGTTCCATGATATAACTACTAATGCTTTGTCTCTCATACTCGGGGGGTGATATTAAACTTTGAGAAACAATTTAATAATATATTTAATTTATTGCTGGGATTGCTCTCTGTTTTTAGCTGAGCCAGGGTATTTTGGAATAAGTCCCGTATTTGGAAGGGATTGCCTCCTAGTTGTTGTAAGATTTCTTCTGCTAGTCTGTTGATTTCTATTATTTGTTCAAGTGCCTTGAAGGGGGATTGTGATTGGCTGGCGGAAGCACTGCGCTCAATCCTCGCCTTGGGTAAAACAGCGGAAACTGCCTGGGCGTAACTAGTCCGGAGCGGACGCTCGATTGCTACAGAGGTCTGTGGCTGTGCTGGCGAAACATTGTTTAAAGTGCTAGCAGCAGGGGGGTATGGTTGTGCATTAGTTTTAGTTTTTGTTTTGTTCTCGGGGAACTTAGGGCAGCCTCTGTAGCTGGCTGCGTGGTTTCCTGAGCAATTAGCACACTTAATTTTTTCTCTGGGGGGGGGGGTTTTTTCCATCGGGGCAGTCAGAGCTAAGATGGTTTAATGAGCACTTGACACATCGGGGGGGGGGAGCTTGCAGTTGTCACTTGAGTGGTGGTAGTACTGACAGCGGTGACACTGTAAGGTTCTAGTAGGTCTTCTGTAATTTTCAATTTTAACTAAGAAGAAAAGTATTGTATCTATTTCATTAGGGAGGTTTCTACTTTTATCGTTATCTATTAGCGTAAATTGGAAAAGGGGCATTTCTTTTTTAGTTTTTAGGTTTCGCATTTGAACACATTTCTCAATTTGAAAACCTTTGCTGGCGATTTCTTGGGCTATATCAGAAGCTAGCATATTCCCGGGGAGGCTGATTTCCCGATATTCCCGGGGGGATTTTATCATAGCTTTTGGTATTTAAAAGGAAGTGGTAGATCCCCTTGGAATCAAGGGCTTTAACGATCTCTTGGTAACTTGGGATGTCCTTTGCTATCACTTTTAGGAAGGGATATGCAGGGATGGCTTTGAAGCCGTACTGGGATCCAATAGTATCTTGTATCTCCCTCATTAGATTTACCCAGTTATCTTGGTGTAGAATGCTAATCGGTCTTACAGGTTTCGGTTTCTGAGCTGCGCTGTCTGCTACAGCACTGTCTAAAGTGACTTCAGTTAATACGCTAAAAGCGTTTTTAGTGGTTAGTTCTCCTATGCTTTTCTTTGTGATACGATCATTACTTTGGTCTTGCGACCTACGTTTAAGGTTGTTTTGTGAGTTAGTTGGGGTAGGGGGGATCTCAGTTAATAAATTCATATTACCAGGAGATGATGCTGCCTGGTGTAGATCTTCGATCCTCATCTTTGCCTTAGCTTGTAAGTAGTCATTTTTGGCTGCTTCGGCCTCTGCACAACTTTTCTGGTATTGTTTTTCAGCCTCACGCATGTCGTGGGCTTGTTGCTTAAGGTATTTTCTTAGTGTGATTGGTTTTCCTGTAAACGGGTCTCGAATTATGGAATCCTCTTGGAGGTTATTGATTTTGTTCTCATCTATTACTAAATCTTGTTCATTGTCCACTTCAATTTCGCTATCACTGTCCTCCATGGTGAAATAGTCACTCTTACCCTTCCTAATATACCTGATACCTGTCGTGACAACGGCAATTTTTGGATCGGTACAAAGCCACTGACTATGATTGATTCTCTCTTTGTTTACACAAAAATGTTTAGACATGTGAATTTTCTGATAAAAACTGGTCTGGCTTGTGTTGCACAAAATATTCTATCAATTCCTCAGTAATTACAGGTGGCCAAAGGACAGGATCATCTGAAAAGATCTTTTCAACATTCTTCACATTAGTTTGTTCACATGGGACTGTTTTCACAATTTCCCTTGCATGTTGAAGGACCATGAGATTCATGGTCCAAGGTTGATTCATGGTTTCCAAGAGCAAGGGTGATAAGGGGTCACCTTGGCGAACCCCTTTATGGGAGTCCATTGATTCATGGTTTCCAAGAGCAAGGGTGATAAGGGGTTGCCATGGTGAACCCCTTTATTCGGATGGATAGATTTGGAAATAGACCCCTTAAAAGCCAAATGAGTAGCAGAATTTAAATAGACATACTGTAAATATTTCACAAAGATAGATATGAAATTAAGTTGGAGTAAAATTTCAAATAGGGCATTGTGGGAAATACTATCAAAAGCTTTATTAAGATCAATAAAAATTGCAGACAGAGGGCAAAACTTATCTTTGACAGCTTCAACAATGTCGTCCAGCAGATGGATCCCCTTGCAAGATACCGTCTGCCTTCAGAAAACCAAACTGAAAGAGACTAAATCCCAAAACTTTGGAAAGTCTACCAGCAAAAATCTTATGAAAGGTTCTGAGCAGGTTGCTCGTGATTGAAATTGGGCAAAGTTGAGTAGGAGAAGAAGCATCCGGGCTCTTTGCAGGGATGAGATTTTTCCGGCTTTTTGCGTTTGTTCGGAAGAAAATTCCTCCGTTTCCGCCTTTTCCTCCCTTTTTCAGAATCCACATTTTTCCCAATCTGAATCCGTTTATCCCGCGTGAAAAATGGCCTTTCGCCCACGTGGTGACAAGATTTTTTCTCTGCACGCCGTACGTAAAACTATGTAAAAACGTCATGTGCTCCTCCCTTTCGGTAGACATTATTTTCATTAGCCAATAAGATGGAATGTTTTCACTTCTAAAGGAGAGAACAAGACAAGCAGTCGGCTACAAACAAGTGCAATATTCGCCTTTTATACCTCTTCCCCCCACCCTGCTCAGCCTAGAGCTAACGAGAGAAGTTTGGCATTCCAAGCGATGTAACGGGTGTTTCGACCCACTGCGTTGTGCTTTTTAATCTTTCTTCGGCAAGTGTAGTTTTCATTGCGTTAATTTTTTATTGTTTACACTGTATATTGTTTTCTATTTCGATATTCACATAAGACATAACCATGTCTTGCGTTCGCGGGAACATTGTAAACCGGTCTGCTTCTGTGGACGTGTGAAAGATCAATAAAGGAATAAAGAACCCATGGCGATGGGATTGGCTTGAAAAAAAAGGTTGGAGACATTAATTTGAATAAATGCATAAGGAAATTAAATAAATCTGGTGCATGTTATTGTATTGTTTGTGAAATCAAATCAAATATGGCTCTAAAGGGTACCTTGCTTTGGTTCGCCACGTGAAACTAGGGTGCACATGTCATTTCTGAAGATCCGCAAGGAGAACTTTGCATTACCTGGTGAGTTGTAATTAGCTTTATCTTACTATTCTTGAAACTGCATTTTATGTATATTTAGGATTTGTACCATGTATTATTACTTAAAGTATTTTTATTAATATACATAGCAGCAGAATGTTCCGATTTTTCAGTCTTGTTGAACAAGGTTTATCGGAATCCGACATTCCGATAAACTAATTCTCGATCCTTTGTTCACGATTTTTACTTTTTTTAAAATTTAATTTCCAATTCATAATCTAAACTATTATTTTTTTTTCTTTCGATTTCGGAAAACTTCTGATAAAATCGGAAGTTTTCCTACTTTTTGTTTATTTTTTCCGATCAGAGTCTGTTTCCTTCCGATTTTCATAAGCATTATAAATTATGCATTTTTAAAAAAATTATTTCTACAATTGTAAGAAAAAATGGTCCAATTCTTGTTTCAGATTTTTCACTTTTTTTCTAATCACAGCCGCCAACCATTCAAAATTTTCCTGATTTTTCATTTTTTTAAAATTTGTATTCATTCTAAATTTAATTATCCAAACTTTTAGGAAGTGGTGATTCCAGAGCTGGAAGGAGTGAAATTCCATATGGACTACATCCAATGTTTGCTTCTTGCCAACCAGTGGCTGAAGTGAATTTGCTGCAAACATCAACACCACTCAATGACAGAATAGCAAATTATGAAGCAATGCTCCTTGGTTTTTTGGCGGAAAAATCTCTGCCATTTTCTCTGACACCAGATCTTCTCCGCCTGGTAAAAGAAATGTCAAAAGATAAAAAGGCACTAAATCAGGTTACGTTGCATAGAACTGCTGCATCGTACAAGATGAGATTTGATGTTGCGAAAACAGTAAAGGATGAACTTTTAGAGGATTTGCGCAGAGTATTTCTCTTTGAATGTGGACGAGAGCACAAGTAACAGTAATCAAAGAATAACTGTGCTTGTAAATTATTGTAACAAGGAAAGAATAATTGTTACCAAACATTTGTCTTCATTCGCTGTTGATAATGTTAATAGTGAGATTATTTTTCAAGGAATTGTTACGATATTTGTTGAAAATAACATTCCTTGGAAAAATTTTATTATTCGTGTAATGTTATGAGAGGAAAGTATGCTGGCCTTGAAGTTAAGATTCGTACGCAGTGTCTACAACTTCTGGACATTGATGGAGATAGTATCCATCATGTCCATAATGCTGCAAAACACTTTACGAAAACTTTTGGAATGCATATAGAGAATTTGTGTATAGATATCCATAATGATTTGAAGTGGTCGCCAGATACGCAAGTAGTATTTTCTGAAATCTGCAGTGCATTGAAAATAAAGTGTACAATGCCTCAGACATACATTCCAATTAGATGGCTTTCTGTGTATGATGCAGCCCAGGATTTATTAAGGCTACTTGGCACCTTAACTATCTTTTATTATTCATTTTTGTGCAGCACAAAAAAGTGCCAACTTCTTCACATTCTAATCGGCATCTACAAAGCCCGTGATGTTGGTAATTCTGTCCGAGAACACATCAGACATCTGCAGCTAATACTTTCAGAGAAAGTCCTTACACAAGCAGGCCAGGATCGAAAGACCAGAATTGTCAAAAAATTGTTTGACTGTCGTTTAGAAACCCAGTTAATTTCAAATCTGTTTGTGTCAGTGTTATCACTGTTTAAAGAATATGTAAAGCTGCTCCAAAGTAGTGTTCCCCTTATACATATTTTACATGACACAGTTATCTTTAGTCAAATACTTTTTGGCTTGCTTCATAAAAGCTGAAACCCCTCAGGGGGAAGACCTTCTTTAGGTTTTCACGGGTGTCGCAATCCCGGGGCCCCAGCGATCCTTCGCTTCTCTTTCCTCTACCCTCCCCTCTCCATAGCTTTATCCTTCACTTTCCCCCTCGGCGTAGCTTCCTCTTTGGAGGTGAGGGCCCCCCTTTAGAAGCTGCAGCCGCCCTGTGCCGTCAGCTTCTATTGGCGGAAAACTACCCACGTGTTTGCCGTGCGTGGAGACCCGTGTCCCCGGAAATGGGGATCCTGGTAATTGAGGGGTCTTTTCTCCAACACATTGCTTTGGCCTCGGCTTCGGGTAAACGGGAGGTACACAGCGTTCCCCTGTGTATCAATCGGCTGGTGGTACTGATTTCGATCAACTGCTAGGGATCAAGCAATCGGACATCTACTGGGCACGTCGTTAAGGGTGGACGCTGCCTAAGGGATGTACTGTGAGCGTATAGACCCGACTAGCACTGGTGTGCAACTGCACATCCCCTCGTTGGGCTCCGTGGTGGGTGGTGCGGTCGGGTCCGAATTTCAATTTTCCCCAACATGGATAAGAAAAATTCTTCGTCTATCGTCAATGCTCCGCTGTCAACATGTAATGAAAACATCGATTCACAATTAGTACACATGAACGCTCGATTCTTCATCGTTCACTACGTTGAAGGTAATTTTAATGAAACATCCCCTTTTTTAATACATAAATGTATCACCGACAATGTAGGAGAAGTAAAAAAAGTTAAAAAATTAAGATCTGGAGACCTATTAGTAGAAGTATCAAACAATAGACAAGCTTCCAAAATAATGAAAATTAAAAACTTCGGCCTAAAAACTGTTACAGTGACCCCTCATACATCCTTAAACATCTCACGAGGGGTCGTATCGGAACCCGAACTTTTACACTGCTCTGAAGCTGAAATATTAGAAAACCTAACAGATGACAAAGTAAGTGCCGTTTGTCGAATCACTATTCGACGCAATAATCAAATAATCAAAACTAAACATATTATCTTAACTTTTCAGTCACCCACTATTCCATCTCATATTAAAGTCGGCTATTTATTATGCCCCGTGAGACCATATGTACCAAATCCAATCCGTTGCTTCCAGTGTCAAAAGTTCGGCCATACTAAAACCTCCTGTCGTGGGTCACCTGCCTGTGCTCGCTGTGGTGCTTCTGACCACGACAGTGAGTCCTGCTCTGCAACTCCAAAATGTGTAAACTGTAAAGAGGAACATCCTTCATACTCCAGATCTTGCCCGAAATGGGCGTTTGAAAAAGAAATTCAGTCCCTACGTGCCTCTCAAAGACTCTCATATCCGGAAGCCCGTAAGATAATAGAAAGCCGGACACCAAAACCTGGTTTATCTTATGCAGCTGCAACAAAATCAGCTAAAACAATAGCAACTCAAACTGAATTACCAAAATCCGTACCTGTCTCCTTTCCTTCTGCAACAGCCCAAATACTTAAACAATCCATCTCTAATCAAAATAAATCCTCCACGGCTCCACAAAAACATATATCAAAGAAAAACTCTCAAAATGTTACCTCAACCCGACCACAAATAAAAAAGTCTTCAGTCTACAGATCAAAGTACAATAAACCCAAAATCAAACACGTTCCTCCACAACGCCCTATAGACGATACTATCCTACATTTGGACCCCTCTGACTCTGAAATGTCAGATCTTCCCATGGATGATGACGAGATCCCTAGCACCCCTCTCAAGCCTACAGGGGTTCGGAGCAAGATGAGCATCATCCCAAACACAACATGATAATGGCTCTGCTGCTGTCTTGGAACTGCCACGGTTTCCTTAATAAAAACGATGACCTCAAAACGCTGATTTATGATCATAACCCCGCTTGCTTTGCCCTTCAGGAAACCTTTCTCAAAACCAATAGACATACTAAAATCCATAATTACACCATCTTTCGCAAGGACTATGAGCTCAATGATAGGGCCACAGGTGGAGTTGCCCTATTAATTAACAATAGTTATCCTCACACTATGATCAATCTTAACACAAATCTCCAAGCAGTTGCCACTCGTATTCAATTAAAACAACTCACAACTGTCTGCAGTATATACCTTCCTCCTAGTGAAGCCATAAGCCAAACATCCCTCAATAGTCTCATTCAGCAACTTCCTCCTCCTTTCATCCTCCTTGGTGACATGAATGCTCATAGTCCCTTGTGGGGTAGCAAGGACACCAACAATAGAGGCCTTCAAATCGAACAACTTCTCTCTGACTTCTCCCTTTGCTGCATGAATAATGGTGACAATACTTACTTTCACTATCCAACTAAAACTTTCCATGCAATAGACCTTGCTATCTGCTCTCCATCACTTCTCCCAACATATAATTTTTCTGTATCCAGCGATCTCCACAACAGTGATCATTTTCCGATTCTTCTGTCACCTCTGTACCACAATCCCCAACATACTTCAGTACCTAGATACATTCATGAGAAGGCAGATTGGTTCACCTTCACTTCCCTGTCTGCCATCACCTCTGATGTTGTAGAAGGCCCCATAGACGAGGTTGTACAAAACGTTACTTCAATCATCATCCAAGCCGCTGATGCCAGTATTCCTAAATCAGGCATCAGACCTCGACGCAATAAAAAACCGTGGTGGAATGAACAATGCACCCTTGCTAAAAAGAAGCAGCAGAAAGCCTGGAGCAATTTTCGGCGGTTCCCCACCACCGAAAATCTCACCCACTTTAAGCAAGCTAAAGCTTATGCACGTAGAGTCCGGCGTCAGTGTCAAAGAGAATCCTGGATCAAATATATCTCCAGTATTACAGCCTCTACTTCTAGTAAGGAACTATGGACGAAAACAAAAAGAGCCATGGGTATTTATACTAATCAGTCTATTTCCTGTCTATCCATAAATAACAGCATTATATCCGAAACAAAAGAAATCGCAAATAGTATTGGTGAATCTCTCTCTTCCATCTCATGCAGTACCTCCTACTCAAATTCTTTCCTTCCATATAAACAACAAGCAGAACGACAAAAAATAAATTTCAAAACCTCCTCACACTTCACATACAATAGCGACCTTACCATCCATGAACTCACCAAACATTTAAAACAGTCCTCAAACACATCCCCAGGTCCCGATGGTATTACTTATAAAATGCTGAAACACTTATCCCATGCATCTTTACTCAACCTTTTGAAATTGTACAATAGAATATGGAACGAACAAACCTTTCCCACGTCTTGGAGAAATGCAATAGTTATTCCCTTTCCTATACCAGGAAAAGATACATCTAACCCTAATAACTACCGACCCATAGCCCTTACTAGTTGCTTATGTAAATTAATGGAGAAAATTATCAATACCCGTCTCGTCTACATTTTAGAAACAGGGAACCATATACATCCCTTCCAGAGTGGCTTCCGGAAGGGTAGATCCACCATAGATAACATATTAAAATTAGAGACCCAAATTCGTAATGCCTTCTTACGGAAGAACCACTTAGTCTCTGTGTTTTTTGATATTGAAAAGGCATATGACCGAACGTGGAGGTACGGGATCCTCTTGGATCTTCATAATATAGGACTTCGAGGCAACCTACCCACTTTTATAAAAAACTTTCTGTCACTCCGAAATTTCCGGGTCCGGATTAATGGCATGCTATCTAATAACTTTGTTCAAGAGGAGGGTGTTCCACAGGGCTCCGTACTCAGTGTCACCCTCTTCTCAATAAAAATTAACAACATCCTGAAACAACTGCCCTCGACTGTTTACGGTAGTCTTTATGTAGACGACCTGCAAATCTCCTGACAGGGAAAGGACATGCGCCTGATAGAACGCCAGCTTCAGAATGCCATCAACCGCATCTTAAAGTGGTGTGACAGAAATGGGTTTAAAATATCAGCAGAAAAAACAGTTTGTACCCATTTTTGCCGGAAGCGCGGGATCCACCCAGATCCGGAACTTTATCTGGACCATACTAATATTGCTGTCAAGGATTCTATCAAATTTTTAGGTTTAAATTTTGACAAGAAACTTACATTTGCTAAACACATCTCAGACATCCGCAATAAATGCGAGAAAAAACTTAATATTTTAAAGGTTTTAACCAATACCTCTTGGGGGGCTGACCGTGATTCGCTCTTGCGGATCTACCGCGCCGTCATCCGATCCAAAATTGACTATGCAAGCTGCGTTTATGGATCGGCTTCTAAATCAGCACTAAAAAAACTTGACACTGTGCATCATACTGCACTACGCATATGCTCTGGAGCTTTTAGGACATCGCCTGTACATAGCCTTTACGTCACCTGTCATGAACCACCTCTCACTCTCATACGTCAAAAATTATCATTAAATACCTATTATCGCATCCTTTCTCATTCTTCACATCCCTTAAAGGATTCTCTAATAGACACCCAATTGGACCAGTTTTATGAAAATCGCCCTTCCTGCACTCCCCCCTTCGGACTTAGAATCCGTAAGAGTGTAGTCTGTACCCAATTGGAGGATGTTAATGCATATACTTGTTCATTTCATGAAGTGCCACCATGGACTAAATTGCAGATTTCCTACCTACAACCATTCGAAGGCTTCACAAAACCAAACACTGACCCCATAATATACCAACAGTTATTTCTAGACCATAAAAGCAAATATAGAAACTTCGACGAACTATATACTGACGGCTCAAAATCTCTTAATCACGTTGGCTTTGCTTATGTACATCGAAATCATTCTTACAGCTACACCCTACCTTCATTTTGCTCCATATTTACAGCCGAATTAATAGCTATTTATGAAAGCCTTCTTTACATCTCGAGAACAAATATCAAACATTTCATCATCTACTCTGACTCATTAAGTGTATTAGAGAATCTGAAATCTGGCTCCCTCACTCATAGTTATATTTTAAAAGTCCTATGCATGCACAAGAGACTCATGAACCGTGGATACAACATCCTCTACTGCTGGGTACCTAGTCATATTGGGATTCCCGGAAACGAAAAAGCTGATTCTTTGGCAAGGCATTCTACCATCCCATATAACCGTGATCTGCCCTATACTGACATAAAGTCTGGCATCTCTTCCCTAACAAAAGGCACTTGGAATGACATATGGGACTGTGAAACCCAAAACAAACTTCACTCTATCCGGCCAGCTCTCACCCATTGGTCCACTCAACCGTACCGCAAGCACGATGTCACTCTCACTCGCCTTCGCATTGGCCATACAAGACTAACCCATAAGTACCTCCTTTTGGGTGAACCCCCTCCTGAATGCCCACATTGTCATACTCATCTTAGCATACATCATCTTTTGACCTCTTGCTCTGCTTTTAATAGGTTTTACCAAATACTTTTTAACTGTTCTCAACCCAAACTAGACGATATTTTGGGTGAAACCCCCCATCGAAATTTGTTTGCATTTCTTAGACGTACCAAAATCTTTTATTCAGCGTGAAGTGTCCAATTTTGTCTAACTGGTATCTGGATGGGAGGCCCCATCCAGATGCCTTTGTTTCAACTTTTATCCTCCATTAACACTTTATCTACCTTCAACACTATCGACTTTTTACTTTATTTTACTTTTCACCATTTAGTCTTTACATTTTAGCTTTTACTAAGTTTCGTGACACCTTATACCTGAATACATCATTTATGGTTTTAACTCATTGTCTGGCGCAGTATGTCCATTTTGGACCTTGTGCCATTAAACACAAACCAACCAACCAACCAACATAAAAGCTGAAAAATTAGCCCCTCTCAAAGATTCTTCAAAAAAATTGAAATGTTTTGATGTATCTGACACAAACAATCATTTACCTACAAAATCTATATTTATGGGGGAAAGTGTTAAAAAACGTATACTTCAGTCCCAAAATCTCAGTTGGAGACTATACAGAAATTAAAAAAAGTTTTGAAAGCTTATATTGCATGCTCAAAAAATTGCAACAAAAGATGCCATTAGATAATTTGTTACTGAATGCAGTTTTTGCAATTGATCCTTCTTGTAGGCAGCATTCACTTTCTTTGAAACTCATGAAAGATCTTTCTAACCTAGCAACCAATGTCATTAGTGACGAAGAAAAGGAAGCATATGACATGGAAGTCCATTGCTACCATGTTGCCAAGCTACGTCAACCTGAACCAAATGAAGCTGTGGATAAATGGTGGGGGGAAATTGAAAATTCCACCAAGTTTCCACTTTTGTCAAGAATGGCATGTGCTCTTCTCAGATGTTTTCATGGACCTAAAGTGGAATCTGCTTTTAGTATCATGAACTCTGTAAAACACCGGGTTCAAGTAGGCTGAATGTTGAATCATTTGACGCTATTCAGACTATTAAATTCGAATTGAGTGCCAAGAAGAAAACTGCAGTTGAGTTTTTTAGGAAAGGGGACTTGGCCCAGTCGATAAGAGACTGTGCAAAAATATGCGATCTGCATACTCCAGTTACAAGAGTGACATGGTTTTGAAAGTGTGCTACAGAAGTGTGCTACAGAAGAAGTGTGCTACAGAACAAAGTTCTTCAAATGAAAAAATCCTGTCAAAAGAGGCTATCTGTAAAGGCTACCAAATTACAAAGAAAAAAACATTTGAAAAAAAATTCATAATGTCTAAAAATTCAGATGTCACTGAAAAACCTGAATAAAATTTAATTAAATTTTATTTAAAAAAGAATAGTGTTTGATTTGAATTTTTGATACTGTCCAAATGTGCTCCCGCACGCTATTTTGATGCATTTTTTTAATAATGACCCTTCCGCGTGCTTTTTTGACAAATTTATTGGACTTCCTCCTTTTGCTCTCTGACCACTCTCATCCCTGTCTTCGGCAAAAATATAGTCTTTGAAAGCAGCACAGAAGACGGCACCCACCCAGCAGAAAGCCATAGGGTGAAAATTTTGCATAGAATACGAACAGAGAAGGTCCTAAGGACCCTAATAGATTCCCTGTATTTTTCCCTTTCAGATGAAACATTCATTAAATTTTTCCTTTTCAGTGTTGGTATTTCCTCCACCAACACATACTTTCTGATAGAACCTTTTTCTTTACCCATTTTAAATTGCAAAATTAACAAGCAGCATTTAAAAAAAACCAATAGATCAATTTCAATGAACAATACACAGTCAAGCTCGCAGTCGCATCGCAGATAAACACAACTGCTTCGTCATAGTTGCAGTTAATCTATTCAGTTAACTTCGACAGTAGAGAATTTTCAGTTCTCATGAACATCGAGGCACAACTCTCGGATGTGAGAGTGGTCCATGGAGCCTATAGAGCATTTCGACATGACGTCAGGGCAACTTTTTGTAGAACAACTCTGAGATTTAGAGGTACAAAGACGAGTACTCCACCAATCACCGCCCTCAAATGAACGTTAGCGTGTCCTACAGAAAAGGGTAGCCGGACTGTAGCGGGGCCATAGTGTAAGCAAATAAAAAAATATTTTAAAAATTAAATTAAATATTCCACTGTTTTTAGGAAAAAATAATAAAGTGTGCCAATTTTTGTTAAGTAATATTTTATGAAATATTTGTACATTTTTTAGTTAAAACTAAAAAATAAAACGGGCCCTAATAGTCATCGGCCCCTGGGCCTGGGCCCAGTCAGCCCGTGCGTTAATACCCACAAAGACATACTTTTTTTTCCCCCGGAAGAATGGTACACATCAAATTTCACACAAATAAATAAAAAACAAAACTACAGATGAATGAGCATGCACGCACCTTGTAACGTCGCCGCTGGCCGACTACGAAACTCTGGTAATGTCGTAGATTATGATGACTCACAGGGAGATCATTAACACAGATATCAACGTTAATACAGCTACACTATAATACACTAAACATTACACTATAAAACAATTCAAAATTCTGATTAAGAGTTTGTGAGGGCGAGAATTCACCTGCTAAGATAAACACCAATAGGAAAATAGAGCCAACCTCGCTCTTCCACATGAAACGACACCCTGCTTCTCACCAACAGAACAACCACAATGACTATCTTTTACCGGATCGATTCTCAGTCGAATTTGTACGATACAGTACTTCCCGGCCATTTTGCGAATGCACGAAGATAATCTGTCATCCAATGGAAACTCGCGTAGTCAAACCTTGAAGAGGGTCAGTGCGACCACGTCTCTATTCACTGGATTACCGGAAAGCAGGGGAGAGGGAGTAACCTGCTTCTTCTAGAAAAGGGGGGTTGTCACAACATCAAGTATGAACAAGTAACAATTATATGCATTATAGGTGGGACTGCTGTGTGCTACTGTGTGCACTGCACTCAAAATATTGTAAATGTATTGGTAATTTATTTTTATTCAGGATAGACAGGCATTTGATCGCAATCTCACTATAATATGCGTAACTAGATCTTAGGTAAAATATGCTAATACTTCTGAGGATGGCTTAAATATGCAAGTAAGCATATGCATATAATCCGGTCTCTACTCATCGCCTTTCTGAAAAATAAGCAAAAATTTCCGAGCTTGAATTTGCTTCATCAACGGAACTAAATCTTTTCTCCGTCAGTAGTTTCAAGTCCTCTGTGCCTTCCACACCAACTTCAATTACAGTGCTTAGCAGGTCTTCGATTAACATTTCAGCAGCATTACCCAGTGCTGTTTTTGCTGCATTTATGATTACTGTTTTACAACACTCAACCTTAAACTATGTTAAATACGTATTTTAAGAATTCATATTGTCAAATTTTTAAAACTTCCTTTATAAATGTAATTGCATACTAAAAGTAAAAAGTGAGTTCTAATGTTCAAATCAATTTTGCAATCTGCAAGACTGTACAATATCAATTAACCCCTTTCCGTAGATACCAACTTCATAGCTGCCAACTCAACTCTCCTGATTTTTCCAGGAGATTTCGCACCACTAATTTTTACCAAGAAATTTGTGCTTAGAATAAGTCCAGATATTTAATGCAAAATAAAACTGTTTAAAAAAACCACTGTTTTTTTAAACTGTTTCCCACCCAAAAATTAGGGTGGGAAATCTCCCCAAAAAATCAGGAGAGTTGGCAGCTATGCAACTTGTATGACATTTTAAACAATTAAACAGATCTATGAAATAGCAAAATATAGTGTGCCAAAAATTAATGGTTAAAAAAAGTTTCTATTGTTGCAAGAGAAATGCAAAGAAGTTGGCAGCTCTACCTTTCCTTAGTAATTTAACCATTTGCACTACTCTTTAAAGTGTGAATTCACACATAAAATTACACCACTACAACAGTGAAAATTGCGACTAGGCGAGCAATGCAGAGAAGCGCAAATACAAGTGAAAGAGCTTTCGCTAATGAATAATAAACACTATATTCTATATATGTAGCAGATTTAGCGTTACCCAGGGTGAACACGAGGGGGGGGGGTGCTACTCTACACCCCTCCCCCCCCCCAAAAAAAAAAATCTTGATTATATGTTGAAATCTGGGCTATAAAATGTTCTATGAAAAAATATTTACAGTTCTATATACACATGATCTATGCACAAAAATATTTATAAATCTTTTTTATCTTCATGATATTTTTCCAAGCATGTCGTTCCCGTTTGGTAAAAGCACAAAGCAGAAACCTGAGTCAAGGATATGTTGCAATTTGATCCAGATAGTTGTCGATAATTACCTAATTCACGCTCTAATGCATCAGTCTGCAGTTTCCCAGTTAAAACATAATCAAATTTTAGTTCCTCAACACAATATTTCACAAACTCCAGCATTGCATATGTGGTTTGTTTCAATCCTGACTATGTTTCTCTTGTTAAATGACCAGTATTAATCCCAGCTTTCTCCCACAGGTCAAGCCAATCTAAAAATTGGTTAATGCATTGTGCTCCACCAATGCCAAAAACCCACACCTCCCCCTAGAAAACAGAACAGCAATCCTGACTTTGATGCAGGCTCTTTTTCTCCAATTCTCGAGGTTTTCTCGCTTGTGTGAGACCTCACTAATTCCTTCGACTTAATATTACTTATCAAAGCTTTCAAGGAAGCCATAGCGGCAATAAAATCAAGAAAAAACAGACTCGACCAGGCTGTTGCACTGGTTAGAATACTCAACAAATACCTTAATCATAATGATGGCTCAGAGTAATTCGACAAACCTCAAGCTCCTTTCCTGGAACGCCCAAGGGCTTCATGGGAAAATAAACGAGCTCAGAAGCTTTCTATCCAACCAGGAGTGTGGCGTCATTCTAATAAAAGAAACTAACTTTAGCGACAGATACGCTTACAACATTCCACAATATACACTTTACAGAACTGACAGAACTAATATCAGTGGTCAGCATAAAGGGGGCACGGCCATTTATGTCCGTTCCAGCATTCCCCACAGACAAGCTAGCATTGCTCATACTTCCTTGGAAGTGACAGCTATATTTCTCCAGGGCACCCATGGGGACATACTAGTTGTATCTGGTTACGCCAAACCGCAAAGGTCCTTTCCCGAGAACGACTTCAACACTTTAATCAACAGCTGCCAGACCTGCATCATAGGGGGGGATTTCAATGCCCACCACTTTGCCTGGAATGGCAGAAAAAACTGCCCGTGGGGCAGGGCTACATTCTCTACAGAGGGACAAGGCTTACCTACCCCCTACTCCTACGCACTTCTACACCCACAACAGTGAGCAACGTTCTTCGACAATAGACTTAGTACTTTACTACAACACATACCGGCCCAGACCATTCAAGCATTCACCTCGGACCATCTACCTGTTCATGTAGAGGTTCCATTTAACATCTCATATAAAACTAAACTCCGCACCCGGACCGATTGGTATAAATATACCGAAGCTCTCTCCGAGGTGCCGCTCCCCAGCCACACCCTAAATATTCCTGATGACATAGACGCTGCTGCCGATTGCATAACTAACCTCCTCAACTTATCTTACAAACAAGCGACCAAGACCTTTCAGGACACTGGTCACGGCAGACTGCCATTATCCATCAGACACCTTATAGCACTTAGGAACCGCACTCGCCGCGCCTACCAGTCTACTCAACACCCTACCGACTTAAGTAACTACCTGCAGCTCAAGGCTAACATGCGCAGGAATATACACAGCTACACACAGGACAAGTGGAAAACATACTTTGAAGAACTCAACCCAAACGACGGCTCGATCTGGAGAGCCATTGGTAAGCTTAACAAAACGACTACTATGTTTCCGCCCGTCCGAAACCAAAACTCATATACTTTAACTGACCTAGAGAAGGCCAACATCACCGCAAACTGCTATGTCACTCAATTCTCAAACCCATTTAACGACCAAAACTCTGACAGGGCTGTTGAAGCTGTGGATTCGTTCCTCAGTCAGAAACCGAAAACACGTGAATGCCCACGGGCCACTCTTTCGTGAATGACATGTTCGAAAGAATTGCTGCCGAGTCCTCCCGCCTGGCCCACTACAACAAGAGATCTACCATCGCTAGCAGAGAAATCCAAACTGCCGTTCGATTGCTCTCGCCTGGTGAGTTGGCAAAACACGCCGTCTCGGAAGGAACATAGGCTGTAAGCAAATACACCAGTTTCAAGTAGATCCCTTGCACGGCCTTTTTCAGGGCCATACAAATAATTGAAATACAGAAATCTGATTTATATTTTCGCTTCCTTCACTTGGGAAATTTGAGTAACGGTCATGAACTTTTTCGACTTGCAGCGTAAGTGTTTCTCGCGAATGCTTGGCTGGAAAACTTGCCCAGCGCTCTAATACTTGGCGCTCCGAGATGCAAAAATGCATGAGCGTTTTTCAATAATGCAGTCGTTCTTAATTGTGAAAATAGCGAGAGGGAAAGGAAAGCAGACGGTTCCTAGTTGCTTTTGATTTCTTGTCTGGAGTCGCCATCTGTCGGCCAGTCGCGAATGCTCATATTTTTCAGTAAGGAAAAGGGGAGGGGATATGTGCAAAGAGTTGTTCCTGAAAGAAAAATAATAAAAAAATACACGCTTTAATTCATCTGTATTGTTTGCAGGGCAGTTTTATAGTGCAGGTGTAGGTGATTTATTGTTTTTCATTTGTGTGGCCCTGAAAAGGGCCTTTTTTTTTTTTTTTTTTTTTTTTTGTCGGGGGGGTTTCTTAACTTGGAGGAGTTTCTGGAGTCCAGCTGCGGCTTTCTTACGAGCGGCCAGATCAGCCAGATGCTTCTTGATGTACATTTTGCCACCCGTTGACATGCGAGCTGTCTGCTTCTGTTTAGGTCTGCATGTCTCCGCGACGGTTTCACGCCTGGGATGATGGGTTGTTCCTCGACTGCAGCTGCGGCTTTCTTACGAGCGGCCAGATCAGCCAGATGCTTCTTGATGTACATTTTGCCACCCGTTGACATGCGAGCCGTCTGCTTCTGTTTTGGTCGTGGCATCTCGACGACTGCTTGGCACCTGCTTGGCAGAATTGAATCTCTTGGCATGTCTCCGCAGCTATTAGAGGCTTGTCACGATGGTGTTCAGCGGCGACGGCGCTCTTACGAGCGGCTTCCTTGTCAGCAAAATTCTTCCTCTTTCAGTTACGGTTCGTAAATTTTTGTCCCGTTGACATGCGGTCGGTCGCGGTTATCCTAGTAGGCTCCATTTCGACATTCTGAATCAGAAATGATTCGGCCGGTAGTTTGGCGGCCCATTTATAGACAGCGAAGCAGCTGGCCACACCCCTCCGACAGAACGAACTGCCAATTGGTCGACCGAGTGCACGAGGGCGGGCCCAAGAGACCATAAATACTGATTCGTTTTTTTTTTTTTTTTTTTTTTTACTATTTTCGGCAATATTGTGAATTTTACTACTACAAGACCGTAATAAGTTTTTAAAAACGACTTTTGCTTATTATTAATCCGAATAAGCGAGCCTACAGAAACCGAAAACACATGAACGCCCACGGGCCATCTGATTGGCCCACGCAAAAGTGTCTTCCCAATCCGGACCCAGAGTATAAATAGAAGGTCCGAAATCTGTTCCTCATCTATCCAGGTGGAGGTGTGGGTTTTTGGCCCTTTTTCGGGGCAGTGAGTTTTTTAGTAAATTTTTTGACTCGCTGGGTCTGGAGATGACCAAGTTTTGAAGTCCCTTATTGATTGTGGAGGTCGAAGAGTGACTAGTGGAGTTGGGTTCAGCTTGGGCAGGGGGATCTTGCAATGGTGGAGTATTTTCGGTGTCCATCTCATTCTCAGCGGGGAGTGTGGCGTTTCTTTCCGTTTCAGGGGTGGTCTCAGAAATTTCTACACCTCTTCCTGTTCCTGACCCCTCAGGGGGAAGACCTACTCTAGGGCTTTACGGGTGTCGCAATCCCGGGGCCCCAGCGATCTTTCGCTCTTCTTTGTTCTACCCTCCTCTCCTCTTGGCTGTCTCCTTCCTTTTCCCCCTCAGTGTAGTTTCCTCTTTGGAGGTGAGGGCCCCCCTTCAGAAGCTGCAGTCACTCTGTACCGTCAGCTTCTATTGGCGGAAAACTACCCACGTGTTTGCCGTACGTGGAGACCCGTGTCCCCGGAAATGGGGATCCTGGTAATTGAGGGGTCTTTTCTCCAACACATTGCTTTGGCCTCGGCTTTGGCCTCGCTTTGGCCTCGGAAATGGGGAACCTGGGGGGTAAAATGGGGAACCTGGTCCCGTAGGGGAAATCATCTGAATGGCATTTCCATTGGGGCGGGATCAACCTCAACACATTACTTTGGCCTCGGCTTCGGGTAAACGGGAGGTACACAGTGTTCCCCTGTGTATCAATCGGCTTGTGGTACTGACTTGTTCAACTGCTAGGGATCAAGCATAGTTGAAGGTAACTTCCATGAAATATCACCATTCCTTATCCACAAATGTATCGCATCCAATGTAGGTGAAGTTAAAAAAGTCAAAAAATTAAGATCTGGAGACCTCCTGGTAGAAGTATCAAACAATAGACAAGCCTCAAAAATAATGAAAATAAAGAACTTTGGACTAAAATCTGTCACAGTGTCACCCCATACATCCTTAAATACATCCAGAGGAGTCATATCAGAGCCCGAACTTTTACACTGCTCTGAAGCGGAAATACTAGAACATCTGAGAGACGAAAGCATATGCGCTGTCCGTCGAATCTCTATTCATCGCAATAGCCAACGTATTAACACCAGTCTTGTTGGTACCCAATTGGAGGATGTAAAAGTCTCTATATGCTCTTTTCATGATACCCCACCATGGAACATATCGCAGATACCTTACCTACAACCTTTCGAAGGCTTTGCAAAGCAGGATACTGATCCTAAAGTCTACCAACAGTTGTTCTCTGATCACAATAACAAATACGGAAAATATGAAAAACTAGACACTGATGGCTCCAAAACTGGGAATCACGTCGGTTTTGCCTTCGTGGGTAAAAATCATACTGGTAGCTATACTCTACCTCCCTTTTGCTCCATCTTTACTGCCGAATTACTTGCCATATACGAAAGCCTTCTGTACATCTCGAGAACGAACACAAAGAATTTTACCATCTACTCTGACTCCCTTAGTGTTCTAGAAAATCTGAAATCCGGCTCCCTAACACATAACTATATGCATAAAGTTATACACAAGTATGATCAGCTTATAAACCGCGGGTACAGTGTTCTCCCCTGTTGGGTACCCAGTCACATCGGGATCCCGGGAAATGAAAAAGCGGACACACTAGCCAAGCATGCGACCCTCCCGTACACCGGCACTCCATCCTACAGTGACATAAAGTCCAGCATCTCCAGCATTGTAAATGGCATATGGGTGGATAAATGGGACAATGAAACGGGGAACAAACTTCATTCTATTCGCCCAACTCTCGCCCCTCAGGGGGAAAACCTTCTTTAGGTTTTTACGGGTGTCGCAATCCCGGGGCCCCAGCGATCTTTCGCTCTCCTGTGTTCTACCCTCCTCTCCTCTTAGCTGTCTCCTTCCTTTTCCCCCTCAGTGTAGTTTCTTCTTTGGAGGTGAGGGCCCCCCTTTAGAAGCTGCGGTCACTCTGTACCATCAGCTTCTATTGGCGGAAAACTACCCACGTGTTTGCCGTGCGTGGAGACCCGTGTCCCCGGAAATGGGGATCCTGGTAATTGAGGGGTCTTTTCTCCAACACATTGCTTTGGCCTCGGCTTCGGGTAAACGGGAGGTACACAGCGTTCCCCTGTGTATCAATCGGCTGGTGGTACTGATTTCGATCAACTGCTAGGGATCAAGCAATCGGACATCTACTGGGCACGTCGTTAAGGGTGGATGCTGCCTAAGGGATGTACTGTGAGCGTATAGACCCGACTAGCACTGGTGTGCAATTGCACATCCCCTTGTTGGACTCCGTGGTGGGTGGTGCGGTCGGGTCCGAATCTCAATTTTCCCCAACATGGATATGAAAAATTCTTCATCAATCGTCAACGTTCCGCTGTCAACCGCTAATGAACACACCGATACACAATTTGCACACATGAATGCCCGATTCTTCCTTATCCACTCTGCTGAAGGTAAACTTAATGAAACATCGCCATTTTTAATTCACAAATGTATCACTGACAATGTAGGAGAAGTCAAAAAAGTTAAAAAATTAAGATCTGGAGACCTATTAGTAGAAGTATCCAACAATAGACAAGCTTGCAAAATAATGAAAATAAAAAACCTTGGCCTAAAAACAGTTACAGTGACACCTCATACCTCCCTAAACATCTCCCGAGGAGTCGTATCAGAACCCGACCTTTTGCACTGCTCTGAAGCTGAAATACTTGAAAACCTAACAGATGAAAAAGTATGCGCTGTGCGTCGAATCACTATTCGGCGCAATAATCAAATAATCAATACTAAACATATTATCCTAACTTTTCAGTCTCCCACTATTCCATCTCATATTAAAGCCGGCTACCTATTATGTCCTGTCAGACCATATATACCAAATCCCATCCGTTGCTTCCAGTGCCAAAAGTTCGGCCATACTAAAACCTCCTGTCGTGGGTCACCTGCCTGTGCGCGTTGTGGTGCTTCTGACCACGACAGTGAGACCTGCTCTGCAGCTCCAAAATGTGTAAATTGTAAAGAAGAACATCCTTCATACTCCAGATCTTGCCCGAAATGGGCGTTTGAAAAAGAAATCCAGTCCCTACGTGCCTCTCAAAGAATCTCATATCCCGAAGCCCGTAAGTTAATAGAAAGCCGGACACCAAAACCTGGTTTATCTTATGCAGCTGCAACAAAATCTACCAAAACAATAGCAACCCAAACTGAATTACCGAAATCTGTACCTGTCTCATTTCCTTCTGCAACAGCACAAACATCTAAACAATCGACTTCCAATCAAACTAAATCCTCCACGTCTTCACAAAAAAATATATTGAAGAAAAACTCTCAAAATGTTAACTCCACCCGACCACAAATAAAAAAGTCTTCTGTCTACCGAACAAAGTACAACAAACCCAAAATCAAACATGTCCCACCACAACGCCCTATAGATGACACTATCCTACACTTGGACCCTTCTGACTCAGAAATGTCAGATCTTCCCATGGATGATGACGACATTCCTAGCACCCCTCTCAAGCCTACGGGGATTAAGAGCAAGATGAGCATCATCCCAAATACATGATTATGGCTCTGCTGCTATCCTGGAACTGCCACGGTTTCCTTAATAAAAACGACGACCTCAAAATACTGATTTATGATCATAACCCCGCTTGCCTCGCCCTTCAGGAAACTTTCCTCAAAACAAATAGACCTACTAAAATCCGCAATTACACTGTCCTTCGCAAGGACAATGAGCTCAATGATAGGGCCACTGGTGGAGTTGCCCTATTAATCAACAATAGCTATCCTCACACTATAGTCAATCTTAACACAAATCTCCAAGCAGTCGCCACTCGTATCCAATTAAAACAACTCACAACTGTCTGCAGCATATACCTCCCTCCAAGTGAAGCAATCTGCCAAACATCCCTCAATAGTCTCATTCAGCAGCTTCCCCCTCCTTTCATCCTCCTCGGTGACATGAATGCTCATAGTCCCTTGTGGGGAAGCAAGGACACCAACAATAGAGGCCTTCAAATCGAAAAACTTCTCACTGATTTCTCCCTTTGCTGCATGAATAATGGTGACAATACTTACTTTCACTATCCAACTAAAACTTTCCATGCAATAGACCTTGCTATCTGTTCTCCATCACTTCTCCCAACATATAATTTTTCTGTATCCAGCGATCTCCACAACAGTGATCATTTTCCGATTCTTTTGTCACCTCTGTACCAGAATCCCCAACCTATTTCAGAACCTAGATACATTCATGATAAGGCAGATTGGTTCACCTTCACTTCCCTGTCTGCCATCACCTCTGATGCTGTTGAAGGCCCCATAGACGAGGTCGTACAAAACATTACCTCAATTATCATCCAAGCTGCTGATGCCAGCATTCCAAAATCGGGCACCAAACATCGACATAATAAAAAACCGTGGTGGAACGAAAAATGCAACCTTGCTAAAAAGAAGCAGCAGAAAGCCTGGAGCACTTTTCGGCGGTACCCCACCACCGAAAATCTCACCCTCTTTAAGAAAGCTAGAGCATATGCACGTAGGATCAGGCGTCAGTGCCAAAAGGAATCCTGGGTCAAATATATCTCCAGCATAACAGCCTCTACTTCTAGTAAGGAGCTATGGACGAAAACAAAAAGAGCCATGGGCATTTATAATAATCAGTCAATTTCCTGTCTAACCATAAATAACAGCATTATATCCGATACAAAAGAAATAGCAAATAGCATTGGTGAAACCCTTGCTTCCATCTCGTGCAGTACCTCCTACTCAAATTCTTTCCTCCCATATAAACAACAATCAGAACGACAAAAAATAAATTTCAAAACCTCCTCGCACTTTTCCTACAATAGTGATCTTACCATTGATGAACTTTCCCAACACTTAAGACAGTCCTCAAACACCTCTCCGGGTCCCGATGGTATTACATATGACATGCTGAAACACTTATCCCATGACTCTTTACTCAATCTTTTGAAATTCTACAATAGAATCTGGAATGAACAGACCTTTCCCACCTCCTGGAGAAATGCAATAGTTATTCCCTTCCCCAAACCAGGAAAAGATATGTCTAACCCTAATAACTACCGTCCCATAGCCCTTACTAGTTGCTTATGTAAATTAATGGAGAAAGTTATCAATACCCGGCTTGTTTACATTTTAGAAACGGGGGACCACATACATCCCTTCCAGAGTGGCTTCCGTAAGGGCAGATCCACCATAGATAACATAGTTAATTTAGAGTCCCAAATTCGTAATGCCTTCCTTAGAAAGAACCACTTAGTGTCAGTTTTCTTTGACATTGAAAAGGCATATGACCGAACGTGGAGGTACGGGATCCTTCTAGACCTTCATAATATAGGATTCCGTGGCAACCTACCCATTTTTATAAAAAACTTTCTGTCACTCCGAAATTTCCGGGTCCGGATTAATGGCATGCTATCCAATAACTTCGTTCAAGAGGAGGGTGTTCCACAGGGCTCCGTACTCAGTGTCACCCTCTTCTCAATAAAAATTAATAACATCCTGAACCAACTGCCTTCGACTGTCTACGGCAGTCTATATGTAGATGACCTGCACATCTCCTGTCAGGGAAAGGACATGCGCCTGATAGAACGCCAGCTCCAGAATGCCATCAACCGCATCTTAAAGTGGTGTGACAGAAACGGTTTTAAGATATCAGCAGAGAAAACAATCTGTACCCATTTTTGCCGGAAGCGTGGGATACACCCGGATCCGGAACTTTATCTGGGCCATACTAATATTGCTGTAAAAGATTCAATTAAATTTTTAGGTTTACATTTTGACAAGAAGCTTACATTCGCTAAACATATCTCAGACATCCGCAATAAATGCGAGAAAAAACTTAACATTTTAAAGGTTTTAACCAATACCTCTTGGGGGGCCGACCGTGATGCTCTCTTGCGCATCTACCGTGCTGTCATCCGTTCTAAAATGGACTATGCAAGCTGCATCTATGGATCAGCTTCTAAATCAATGTTAAAAAAACTTGACACTGTGCACCATACTGCACTACGCATATGTTCCGGTGCTTTTAGGACATCGCCTGTCCATAGCCTTTACATCACCTGTCATGAACCATCTCTCACTCTCATACGTCAGAAATTATCATTAAATACCTATTTTCGCATCCTTTCCCATCCTCTACATCCCTTAAAGCATTCTCTTATAGACACCCAACTGGACCAGTTTTATACAAATCGCCCTTCCTGCACTCCCCCCTTCGGACTTCGGATCCGTAGGAGTGTAGTCGGTACCCAATTGGAGGATGTTAATGTGTCTACTTGTTCATTTCATGAAGTCCCACCATGGACTAAATTGCAGATTTCCTGCCTACAACCATTCGGGGGCTTCACAAAACCAAACACTGATCCCATAGTATATCAACAGTTGTTTCTAGACCATAGGGGCAAATATCGAAACTTTGAAGAACTATATACTGACGGCTCAAAATCTCATAATCATGTAGGCTTTGCTTATGTACATCGTCATCATTCTTGCAGCTACACCCTACCTTCGTTTTGCTCCGTATTTACAGCCGAATTAATAGCTATTTATGAAAGTCTTCTTTACATCTCTAGAGCAACTACCAAACAATTCATCATCTACTCTGACTCATTAAGCGTTTTGGAAAATCTGGGATCTGGCTCCCTAACCCATAGCTATATTCTGAAAGTCCTACACATGCACAAATACCTCATGAACCGTGGATACAACATCCTCTACTGCTGGGTACCTAGCCATATTGGGATTCTCGGAAATGAAAAAGCCGATTATTTGGCCAGTCATTCTACTGTCCCATATAATTGTGATATACCCTATACTGACATAAAATCTGGCATCTCTTCCCTAACAAAAGGCACTTGGAATCATATATGGGACTGTGAAACCCAAAACAAACTTTACTCTATCCGGCCATCCCTTACCCACTGGTCCACTCATCCATACCGGAAGCACGATGTCCTTCTGACTCGCCTTCGCATTGGACATACGCGAATTACACATAAGCACTTACTTCTGGGCGAACCTGCTCCGGAGTGCCCTCACTGTCATACTCAACTCACCATTCGTCATCTCTTAACGTCGTGCACTGCTTTTAATAGTTTTTACCAAATACTTTTTAACTGTTCTCATCCTAAACTTGACGATATTCTGGGTGAAACCCCACATCGAAATCTATTCGCTTTTCTTAGACGTATCAATATTTTTTATTCAGTGTAAAGTGTTCACTTCTGTCTGACTGGTATCTGGATGGGAGCCCCATCCAGACTTCCTCACTTTTTTATCTACTTTTAACCCTTTTGAATTGTACATTTCACCTTTTAGTCTTTTACATTTTAGTACACTTTAGTACATTCTTGAATTTTAGCTTTTACTAGGTTTTGTGTACCTTTTACCCAAATACATCATGGCACGATTTTAACTCCTTGTCTGGCGCAGTATGTCCTTTCTGGACCTTGTGCCAATAAAAACCAACCAACCAACCAACCAACCAACCAACCAACCATCGCCCAACTCTCGTACACTGGTCGTCTCATCCCTATCGCAGGCTAGATGTCATCTTGGCACGTCTTCGCATCGTACATACGCGAATTACTCATAAGCATTTACTTTTGGGCGAACCCGCCCCGAAGTGCCCTCACTGTCGTACTCACCTCACCATTCGTCATCTTTTAACGTTGTGCACTGCTTTTAATAGTTTTTATCAAATACTTTTTAACTGTTCTCATCCTAAACTAGACGAAATTCTGGGTGGAACCCCACATCGGAATCTATTTGTTTTTCTTAGATGGATCAATATTTTTTATTGTGTAACGTGCCCCTTTCTGTCTGACTCTGATGCCTTTGTTTCACCTTTAATCTACTTTTAACACTTTTGAATTTTACCTTTCTCCTTTTTAGTCTTTACAATTTAGCTTTTACTCGATTTGTGGTACCTTTTATCTGAATACATTCCGATATGATTTTAACTCCTTGTCTGGCGCAGCATGTCCTTTTTGGACCTTGTGCCAATAAACACCAACCAACCAACGAACCTTTTTTTCCAGTTTGCCCAATTTTGCACAGTGCCTCGAATTTTTTATAATAAAGTTGATTAAATACCAACCCATGTAAGCTCATGGTATTTCTCCACATATCCTGCAGTTTTCCATAGTTAATTATTTTCAAAATCAAATTACGATAGTTTTTAAAAACTAGTATGTTTTGCCTACCCTGCTTGCGTAATGTTACATGATATGACTTTTCTATTACTAATACGTACAGGGAATATTTCTGTTATATTATTAAGTTTAAACATTAATGTTGCATATAACCAAGTATTGTTTTAAACGAAGTTTTAAAAAAGGAGGTGAAAAAAAGTGATGAAAAATTGAAAAGAATATTTATTTAATTACTATGAAATGATTCAGTCATTAATTATATTAAAATATAGATATTATAAGTTAATCTCTATTTCTGGCAATAATTCTGAGGTCAATCCTTCAGTTGGTGCGTTAATTGGTTGATTCGCAGGTTGTGCTTTGAACCTACAGCTTCTTCCTCCATCTCTGTCATGAGCTGTTCGAAGCCACCTTTTAACCACATTCATTACTTTCGCCTCAGATGTAGTTTCGAACCTTTTGTTTCGACGAACTGAAGCTATGAAAGGAATAGAAACATTTTATAAATCCAAAAACAGCAATTACTGTAAAAGAGAAGTTATCAGATAACAGATTTAGACTCTATTTCAATAAATACATGCATCCCCTTGCCTTTCGGATACAAAATGATTTGTATAAAGCGGGTGGAGCCAAACTTTTATGATCATTGACCCCCCCATATTCTCTATTATAAAAACTTTACTTGCTATGTGGTAATTACAAATGGCATTTCTAACCAAAATTGTATATTTTCTGATTTGCTGTCATCGATCCCTCAGATCAACCTCTTTGCCGATCTCTTGTGTAAAGATTTAAAAATTGAATTAAATGATGCATTTAAGCTTAAATGTACATGAAATGCATTTATTCCTTAATATATGAATGTAAAAAGACCTTTTATGAAAATCAAGTGCTTATTTGATTTCTTTAGGAATAATACTACATTTATCACAAGCACATAAGAGCTGTATTAAACGTTGGGAATAATGTATCGTGGAATATAATGTTGCATTTAATTGAAAAAGGAACCTGCGAAGTTCTATGGCAAAAGGAAGGAAGCGCTGGGAAAAATCCACCTAATATCAATGATCTGAAGTTTATGAAACACGAATTACTATAGTTGATAAATCATGAGATGTATCATTTCTTAAGGGGTTGAAATATGTTTTGCTCCTGTTATATTCTGCTATTTCTAGGCATGACAGTGCCTTAACATTAAAAAAAAAAAAAAAAAAAATTGAACTTTATGAGGCATTAAATCTAAAGGTGGAGGAAACAACTTTATAAACCTGCATATTTTAGAGCATCTCATATATGAATTTTGAGTTCTTATTTATTTTACTTAATAAGACTAAATCAATTCTCACTCAAAAACCTGGTGTTTAAAGATTAAAATTCATTACCAACTACTATTGCTCCTACTTATTGCTCCGTTGGAATAGAATTTTAAAGTTGATGTTTAGTGATGCAACAAATATTTGGTTGATATTCGTATTCACCAGACGTTGTATATTCAGTTTGATCAAATATTGTATTATCCTTCCTAATAGCTCAGCCGAATACTAAAACATTTATGATTAAACAAATAATATCAAGTTATACTTTAAAGTACATACCTATAGCTTTATATTTATGTGTTGCACATTAAGAAAATGTAAATGTTTAATAAATTTATAGTGCAAATTTATTTAGAATATTGAATATAAACTTAATCATAAAAATTTTCAGTGATGTGCACCCATTGTTTACACATGCAATAGCTTGTATTGGTTTGGGAGGTAATGTACATTGAAATAGAAATTTATGAAATTTTCTTTACAGGCAATATGTGAAAAATAATCTTATTTAGAAATTTCTAGTAACCTTATTGATTTCATTTATGTATATCACAAATATAATTTAAAAAGACAAAAAATATTTCTTTGGAAATGGAATTGCTTTATACATAAAAATTAGAATTAAAAAAAAAAAATAAAAAATTATGCCCGCCTAGACTTGAGCATATAGTGCCTTGCAGTCCAATACAAATAAGATTTTGCCCCAGTAGCTGGGAGAGTCATAAAAAGTCTGCAGAAAGTATAGTCCTTGATAGTATTATATTATAAAATACTATCAAGGAGAATGAAAATTAAACTTCAAAATAACTGAAAGCATTACTTCATTGGCCAAACATAAAAATGTAACATACATATAGAAATATTGTTTAAATTGTACTCCGATTTTATATTAATTTAACAGCAATTATATAATCAAGGATAAATTTTATAAATAAAATATTTTAATATAAATCCAAACTATGTAATCACAAAAGCATCTTAACTGTAATAAATTGTAATAATCATTCTAAGCATATTCTGATAAAATATTCTACAATTTAATGGCTATACTTGACTTGTTTAGTTTCAACAAAATGTTTAAAACTAAATACAATTTTATTTAACTATCTTACAGGCTATGTTCCATAAAAATTGTATGGAGATACGAAATAGTACTTTGGTTTAAAACAGAAATTTGATTTAATATTCGGGTATAACTTCCGTGAATATTCAGCCAAACCACTTCATGGAACACTGGTGTGTAAAGGTTGAATACTTATAATGACATATCTGCATTTATCATATTACACTTGATAGATTATTCGTTTATTGTTAAAGTAGGGCATAATCATTTCTCAAATACAACAGCATTCGTAAAGCTTTAAACATATAAAACTGACAAAATAAACATGACTTAATTACATAATATGCAACTAAGTAAAGGTACCACATTTGAAATAAATTTTTTAAATTAAAAATATTTAACCCTTATAATTATAAATAAGCTCTTAACATTTAAATGAAATAAAATGTTACTACCTACTCTTGAATTTTTTGTTTAGCTTTACATGTTTTATACAACAACTTTAAGTGAAAGCGTTATTTTATTCTAAATACATATAGTCTGGTGCAGTATGTCCTTCCTGGACCTTGTGCCATTAAATACCAACCAACCAACCTTGAATTTTTCGTTACATCAAAATCTCACGGAATTGCCGACATCCATTCCTGCAGCAAATTGGCATCTTTTGGGAACCTAAAGACGGATACATTAGGTCCATTCTTGTAATTGCCTCTGCTATTTGGTACAATCCACTTATAAGTCATTTTAAGACAATATTTGAGAGAGTTAATTCGCGAAATATCAGTTGTCTTTTGCTGTGAAAAAATGGCGACTTGTTTACTGGCTTACTTCGCTGATTCTCTCGAAGTCTGACTGGCTCGCAGCACGCCTACAGAATATCGGCCTACAGTGGGTGTGACAGTATGACGTCGGATCATGTAATGTACAGCTTTCCATACAGTGGGTACTAGTATGAGACATGAGAAAGGATACGAAAGTAAGTATTAAGTGGTAGTTTATTGTTGGTTGATTAGCGTTTAATGGCACAAGGTCCAGAAAGGACGTGCTGTGCCAGACTAAGTTTATAAAATAGAGAAAAAAATTGCAATCAAGTAAAAGGATCTTAAAAGATTGGTAAAGGCTAAAATCCATAAAATCTAAAGGTAATAATCAGATTGCAAAAGGAGTAAAAAGTAGATAAAGTAAGTCACATTGAGTAATCTAAAAAGTAAGTCAGACGGGCAACCACAATGGGCACATGCTGAAGAACCACAACAGGAGGTTTTGGTATGACCAAACTTTTGGCACTGAAAACAATGGGTTGGATTAGGTATGTATGATCCAACAGGTCATGAAAGATAGCCAGCTTTGATGCGAGACGAAAGTTCAGGAGTTTCGCATGTTAAAATAATATGCTTTGTGTCTAGAATTCAGTTATTGAGGCGAATAGTAATCCTGCAAACTGCAGAAACATTTTGAGACTGGAGGTTTTCAAGGGTTTCTTATTCAGAGCAGTGTAGCAGGTCAGGTTCAGATGTACAGTGACGTATTTCAGACCGATAGTTCTTAATTTCATGACATTTGCCTGTTTGCTATTAGCATACCTGCCAACATTGGCCTTCACCTTATTAGTAGCACTTATGCAATATTGCTGATACACATTTATGCGATTTCTTATTCAGAGTAACATAAAAATTAAATACATCTATTTCAAACTTACCTTTTTTATATGCATAATACACATATATTAAAAAGAAACTCGAGTGACAAACATTTTCATGTTTAATTTTATTTACATAATTATGATTAAATTAATTAGATTTTTGTAATAACTTGTAACATGCACTTTTTGCTTTTTTTAATTCATCAACACTAAAGTTTTTACTGTAGCAACAATCCATATTTAGCTTTGAAATTAACAGTGGCTCTAATGTTTTAAATGCTCATAGTTGATCTCATGTCAGATTGATTTTTTCGTACCATGCTGAATATCCTCTCTGTTGCGCATTACTGTGTGGCACCACTAATATTGATAACATTAATTTAGGCAATACAACATACTTTAAAGGTGGATTCATACCTGCCGCACCGCACTGCAACTATGCCGTACTGTTTCGCCGTTTTGGACTGTTGGCTGTCCGCGCGGCGAGCTTGCGGTGCCGCAAGTAAATGCACCAATGAATGCACGACATTTTTATTTGTTGTTCTGTGACGTTAACAAGTTTATGATTTTGGAAGCATAGGATGCTGCAGGAAATGCTGGTACAGTTAGTGGTATATTAGTGAGAATATTTTATAACACTGATCGCTGTATTACGGGTATATTCAACGGAAATTTCATAAGGGATAACTTACCAGAGACATTTAAAGCAGTTCCAATTGCTGCCCAAATGTTCCTTTTTTTTGTGGGTGTCTCGATATTCAATTTTGCTTTTGTTGTACAAACATTCGCAACCTGGTAATCCCCCCTTGTAAGCCGTAGTCCCACTCTTAATCCTGTAATCTCCTTAAAAACTAAAAACCTACGCTATATGAACCTTCCTCTCATCCCAGTCGATCTCCCTTATAATTTCTACAAACTTATTAAACGCATCGATCTCCTGCTCACAGCACATATGATGGAACACATAATTCGCTAAATAGTAGCTAAAATCGGACTGCCTATTATACCGAGGCAAAGAACTCTTGACGATCCGCCACCTATTCTCAATATTATTAGTGTGACAGCCCGTATCGGAATCCTTAAATGGAGACTGTGGTTCGCTGTAAGGTGATTAAATCCATTGTCTCCGAGCGAAATGTATGCCTTCCAGCAATCGGAATAAATGGTCGTACCTGGCAAAGTCCACATCTGAATAAGAGAAACAAGTGTTTCAGCCATTCTATCATGAACAGCCACAAGAAACAACTACCCGTACCCCCTCTCAACCCCTCCAAAAACCCACTGACCCTCTACAGGATGCCCTTTATTAAATTTTCTACACCCAAACTTTGATTCATCAACCTACCCGGCTCCCCTATCTTCTCAGAATGAGTCTCTACAAAATCGCACATCGTCTCGTTAATAAACTGTCTAAAATCTGCCATCGTACTGGATGAAAACCTAAAAGAATTAATAATATTCGACGTCGTAGCCCCACAAACAATATTATAAGTAATTAGAAAAATCTCGGATAGGTTAAGCTTTGAGCTTAAAAACCATGAGAATGCCCTAAGAGACTTAGAGGAAGAACGAAGCGAGGCATTTTTTTTGCACACAAAAGAAATGATGGTTTTGATTCAGCTAAAATGTAAGATAAATAATACAATAAAAAAGGTATGAAAGTTTTACCCAGGATGTGTCAAAGCTTGTGACTGACGGGGATTCAACTCATGAGGAAGTAATATTTGTCCCTGCAAAATCACCTCCTTCATTGAATGAAATACCATCATCATCCTCAATAAAAATGAACATTATTTAATCCCCACAATTAGTGGCAATTATATAAAATTTGACATGCATTGTGATATATCAAATGCAATTAACTATGGTATTTTTAGACTAAATAAAAATATAAAAAGGCTATAACTAATCATAGCATTTAGGTATTTTTGAAGACCTTGATCATACGATTTAATTTAAAAATTGTCATGTATTTTTAGAATAAAAATTAAGAACTTAAAATCTGGATAAAAAATTTTTAAGCCGTCAATTAATTCTGATAATAGCCAAAATTATTTAAAAATTACTGTGGAAAAACTGTGAAATAAAATTTATAATATGACCAAAAAAAAAAATCTCACTGAAACCGTGCCAAACTAACGATGAAAGACCCAAAGTATCACCCTAAACAGCATAAGTCACATGGTATATGCTGGCTCCTGGCTAGCAGACGAAACCCTAGACTATTTGCAGAATAAGCATATTGATTTGATTTGCAGCATATTCTTTGTTGCATCCTCAACATAAACAAGCAATGTAAACATCAGTTAAATAACATAAAAGGTATACATGTTTGAAGATTCTTTCTTCTTTTCCATTATGATCAGCAAAAAATCTTTGACAGCTCAACACACGAGAGCAAAATGGGAGGAGAGCAAAATGCTTGGCAGAGATTTCCCCTTGAGTATTTTTCCAATAAACTTCCACAGAAGTGATAATTTTGTGTAAATCTCACCTACTGATATTACAGTGGCCATGTGCTAGCATGTTTATACTGTCATTCAATATGTAATGCTAATCATCAAATGGTCATAGGGCAACTTTGTTTTGTCGCACTGTATACAACCTATGTTTTTCACTGTGTATTCTTATTTGATTTTCTGTAGCTAATTGATGATTTTTCACACATTCTTTATAGTTTCCATGACATAATTTCTTTTTTACTACGTGATGCAATACAACTTTTGCAGTCTTCTTTTCCATATTTTCTGCTAAGATTTAATAAATTTGAGGGCGGAGCCTAACATACTCCACAATTGGTTTACCATTTAATTCATCCTTAAAACAACCAATCTTTTTATTCAGCATGCTGTAGAGAGGATGTTTGATTTTGTAGTCTTTTTTTAAGTCTTCAGTTAAGATAGAAAACATCTTGGGTCTTAACCCGATAAATTGGAGAATAAGTTTTGAGTTAATCATCCTTGAAACATCCTCTCTTTTTTTTGGTTGACGGTGCTGTAGAGAGGATGGGCTATTTTTAAAATTTAACATACTAAGTATTAAAATTAGGGTACTTTTTTCATACGTATAAAAATTCTTAGTTCTATGAACCCTTGGCATGGTTTCAGTAGTGTGCGCTTTCATAATACTTGTGTTTATATTTTGCAAGCTTAAGCATGTGCAATTTCCCAGTTCATCCTATTTAAAATAGGATACCATACTGGACTACTGTTAGAATTTTTGTTTTAAATTTACAAAGTTTGGTTTCATGGGTACACTGAATGTGTATTAAGAGGCAATGTACTATAAAAATTACTTAAATACTTACTTTCTAATTAGGGAGTAAATACTTACTTTCTTTTAAAAATCCAGAATATGATTATGTTGATAAACTTATTTTCACAGCCCCAATGTCAGAAATCATAAAAATTCAACATAAGCTGGAAAGTGTTTTGATGATTACACAAATTTATAACTCATGCTCATATAACACAAAAACTCTGGTGGTACATTTTGGTCACTAACTGCTGCACTCTACAAAACATAAATCGTTAGAAAAAATTTAATGATACAGTTCATTTTCATTTATGAAGAATTACAGTCAACTCCCTTTAATCAAAACTAGCTGGGACAAAGGGTTGTGAGGATTGTAGGTCATTTTTTTATATACATTTTTATATTTAGAATTTCCCTTTAAATTATAGCCAATTGCTGTAAACAAATAGTGAAATGATGAAAGAAAATGCATGTGCTGTTGAATAAAAGCATTATTAAATATAAATACATGGAGAATTTACAAAGGACAGATGAAAGAAAATATTTATACTGCTAAACTAAAACACTATTCTTGATATTCATTTAATTTTATATTACTTGTGTTTAGTAAGTTTTATCTAAATTATTTATTTATTTTTTTTTTCATTCTTTCAAACATTGCATTGATGATCATTGGTTTAGGGATTTTAACTTTTCCTCAGAAATTTTGTCTTGGAGCCTTGGAAAAGTTCACGATTCATTGCAGTATCCATTCAATATAAATAAGGGTATCGGATTTAAAAAAAAAATTAAAATCTTGTGCTCACCATTAAACCTTGCTTAAGACTGACAAACAACAAATACATGCCACATGACTTGAATCACAGCAGAACAAAGGATTTGGCGAGAGACTGTCGCCCCTCTGTTGACCTCGGCTTCTGTTATCGACCTCCACCACAGTATATCTGTGATTGTGGCCACCCACTCTCCAGACATTACTCCACTTGACTTTTTTTATGGGCTATATCAAGGACAGAGTCTATGCACAGCTGTTGCTGATATTGACAAACTGAAGGCTAGGATATGAGCAGCTGTGGGTACTGTGACAGAAGACAAGTTACAAGACACCTGGCGGGAAGTGGAATATTGCTTAAAGATTCTCCGAGCTACCAAGGGGGCACATATTGAAGTTTACTGATGTTTACAAAATGGATGAAGTTTACAAAATGATTTATACTGTTGATATAAAGCAGAAATTCTATTTGCAGAATCACGAGCATTTGCAAAACACGAAACAAGGCATGGAAAATACATTAGTTTCACGCCAAATTAAAAAGCATCTGAAAGAAAAGTCCAGATGTGTTTCTTAAAGTTCAAAAAGTTCCAAATCCTATCAATACTACAAATGTGTGTAGTATTCTACTACTACTGCCATGAAAGTTTAGTTTAGTTAAAAAAAATTTGAATTTAAATTAAGCAAGTTTCCAAATCAGAATTACGATTTTACCATGCGTTGTGTCCGAGAGTGTAGAAAATAACCCAATGATCTCAGCCTTGCCTGAAGTGTGTGTTAGAAAAGTGGTAAAATAAGCACAGAGACATCGTATTTGATCACCAAATCACAAATTTTATTTAACAAATAACAGGGGTAAACAGCTAGTGGCCTCTCGACATCAGAGTTTTGAAATAAAAGTAAAACACAGTACAGGGGTATCACAGCATGCGATAGTTATGCTCAATAAACAAAAAAAAATATAAGAGTGCTTTAATTTCCCATTATTAGCCCTTGTGAATTAAACAAAAAAAGAAAAAGGAAATGCTTAAATAAAATTGTCATGACAAAAGCAGCTCGATTGGATCCAAGTACTTAAGTTAAAAGGCTCTGCTGCAGCAAAAAAAAAAAAAAAATATATATATATAAAAAATATTTATCCTATCAAAAAAGAAAAAAATTAGAAAAAAAAGAATTTGGGCAAATGAGTCCCCACCTTCTCCAAGCCTTCACAAGGCATCAAATGAAATCCCTCTCTAAATCCTATCCTGTTACTTAAATCCCCACGATTACAACCAAAGAGCAGAGCTTAAATAATAAACAAAGAATTACATTACAGTATTTTGTTTTTCCCCATAAGCCACAAAATTTGGATATGCAAACAAACACAATCAAGAAATTTCAGTAAGCAAAATCAGTAAGACAAGAAAAGAACACATAAATAACAACCCCCATTATGGCAAGGATATTCACATATTTTGACATAATGAACTGAACTCAACAATTGACAAGATTAAAACATGACGTTACAGGTAAATTACACTTCGGGATAATACTTAAAGAAAAATTTTAGCTTTTACACTTGTCTTCAATACCCCCCCTCCCTTAGGTTAGTTTAAAAAAAAAGAAACTTCTTTAAGTTAGGATAGTTCAAGAGTGGACAGGCTTCCTGAGTCGGTTGTCTAGCATATCTGGGAGAAAAGAAGAAATAGGAATGGGCTCACCCGATTGACCAGCAGTGGTTCGGTGACAGTGATCCTCAGGGCGCGGATGGTCGGACGCAGTTAGCTGCAGGGCTGAGCAGCATAGACCTTCTTTGGACGGGAGGGGTACAGATGGTGCAGAACTCGATCGTCGACAGCTCCTGAGCCGGGCAACCACGATCCCTTTTCAGGCCTGGGTGTGACGGTCTTGCATAAGCGATAGCGCAGGGGCGCTAAACTTGTCGCCCATCAGGAAGTCTGCTTGAACGATGATGGGAGCCGCAAGCCCATTTCTTCAATTACAACAAAAAAAACTAAGAGGCGGTAGTGGATCATTGCCCTAACTAAGGGTTAAGAACGTGACGTCTCTCCAACGGAAAAAAAAAAACATTGCTTCAAGTGATTTGACGTCCAACAATCAAAAAAAATAAAATTGTAAAAAGGTGATCATCATTAGTCCTGGCCCTCTGGCCTACGATTTTGGGGGATCACATCCTATAAGTTGCTTAATGGGGCGACAAACGTCGAACTTGGACAAAAAAAAGGCGAGAAGAGAGTCCGGGAATCACCCTCCTTACAGCACCGCGTCAGCTCTCAGAATGACGCTTTTCGCCCCTCGGTTGAGGAGCTTCGAAGAGACGCCGGCCGCGGGGACCAATCAGAGCGCGCCATCTCAGCCGGGAAACTTCGAGAACATTCGATCGACGGGGGAAGGAAGCGAGAAAATAAGAAAATGGCGGCCAGCAACCACTGCACGCGGGAAAGAAACCAACCTGGCCGAGAAGAAACGCAGGCAAGAACGGCCATCTTGAAATGGGGAAAAAAACTCAATTGATCAAAAGGACCTTAAAAAAAAACGTTATTAAATTTTCTAAAATTTTAGCGGGAGATAGCCAATCGTTCGAGACAACCCTGGGTAAAATTTGGAATAAAAAATTAAATTTGAAGAGAGTAAAACTAATTAAAAACCGGACATGAACAAGAGATATTGCAAGAAATGAGTTAGGCTATTGAAAAGAGAAGGAAACTTAATAGTCAGCAGAAAATCGACAGAATTTACCTGATAATTAAAATTACACCTCTGGAGACCGGGCAAACAAAGGCAGAATTAATTTAAAGAAAAGGTAATTATTTAAAAAAAAGATCCCAACAAAAAAAAGATAATTAGTAGTAATTTAAAAGAAGTTAGCTATTGAGTTATAGAAGAAGAGTCATCCAGACCATTAATTTAAATACCTTTTGTCAGGAGATATAAACTTCCAAGTTAATTACAAGTATTAAGAAAATAAATAATTAATGGTTAAAACAATTAAAATAAAAATTACTGCTTTTGATTTGTAAAAAAACATTATCCCCCAAAAACAATACAACATGTGTACGTTTGTGTGTTTAGATGTTTGTGACTGAATCGCACAAAAATATTTAAAACGTTAAAAGATATGTGTTTTCAAAAAAAGTATTATGAATATTTGAATTCATTTAAATCTTATGGTATGACCAACAACTCAAAAACACTTCCTGAGTTTTGACTGTGAGCCATACTGCTTGCATATATTCTTTAGAGCTCTTTGCATCGTTTTGTATGTCTTTAATTTTTTTCTGTGTGATGTGTTGCCTAATTGTAATTGTGACTTTTGTTATATCGACTGCGATTTCTTGCCTAATGTTTTCTATTAATAAAAATATTGTCAGGTGAGAGTGCCCAATTAAATTTTTGAAACGGTTATTTCCCACTTCAGTGGAATTATTTGTTCTCTCCAGGTCATGGTGTTGAGTAATTAATATTCCACAACTCTGGAGGGTATATGGGTGGAATTCTCCTTAATAGTGTGGTCCCTGTTTATGTTTGTATGTGCCTGTGACATAAATGTTATCGAAGTAATGAATAACAGTAATTTTCTCTTCATCTCTATCAGCCAAGTTTTTGAGATACGCTATGGCAGATGGCAAATCATTGATTGGTAGAAATGCAACGGCATCTACCATAGCGCACAACAAACTAAAATCTTCGTCCTCCCTGTACTTCTGCTGCAACCCCAGTTTCTGTATTTTTCTACAGGTACTTTAAGTCAGATGGTAAAAGCATCCACAAATGCTGACATGCAAACCAAATATAGTTGGTACCGCATTCATCGATGCTTTCTCGAAGTCCATATGGAAAACCGTGGGATCCACAAATATATCCCTGTGTGTGCACTCCTCTACAATAATCTTTAAAATTTCTTCACATGTCGACTGTTTGTTTCTCAAGTACACAAAATACTGCAGTGACGTGTAGAGGGTCCTTCTTTATCCTTATCACGTAGAATTGCATAAAGAAAGGTAGAGCTAAGCTAAAGTTGCCATCCATAAACCAAGTGTTGGATGATAAATCTAATAGGGTTTCATTAGTGGTGAATATTAGAATTCGTTCACTAGCTTCTGCTCCATGATGATGGAACGGTAAGATTTGACCGCCTTCTCCTGTTGTTGCCCATACACCTATAATGAAACAAAAAACAATAATAATCATTATACATAATTTCTTTTTCATTTTATCCTAAGCTATTAAATAAATAAATAAATAAGTAAAAATAAAAAATTGATATAATTATGAAACTTTCAGCTCACTTCCCCCTTTCCCCCCCACACACAATGATAATAATAATATTTTAGGTAACGGTAAAAATGCAACGGCATCTACCATAGCGCAGAACAAACTAAAATCTTCATCCTCCCTGTACTTCTACTGCAACCCCAGTTTCTGTAATTTTCCTACAGGTACTTTGAGTCAGATGGTAAAAGCATCCACAAATGCTGACATGCAAACCAAATATAGTTGGTACCGCATTCATCGATGCTTTCTCAAAGTCCATATGGAAGACCGTGGGATCCACAAATATCCCTGTGTGTGCACTCTTCTACTATAATCTTTAAAATTTCTTTGTATATCGAATGCGGTTTTCTCTGTAGATCACAAGATACTGCAGTGACGTGTAGACGGTCTTTCTTTATCCTTATCACGTAGAATTGGATAAAGAAAGGTAGAGCTAAGCCAAAGTTGCCATCCATAAACCAAGTGTTGGATGTTACATCACCTGTCATGAACCATCCCTCACTCTCATACGTCAGAAACTATCATTAAATACCTATTTTCGCATCCTCTCCCATTCTGCACGACCCTTAAAGAATTCTTTTATAGACACCCAACTGGACCAGTTTTATGCAAATCGCCCTTCCTGCCCGCCCCCATTCAGACTCCGGATCCGTAGGAGTGTAGTTGGTACCCAATTGGAGGATGTTAATGTGTCTACCTGCTCATTTCATGAAGTCCCACCATGGACTAAAATGCAGATTTCCACCCTACAACCATTCGAAGGCTTCACAAAACAAAACACTGACCCCATAATATATCAACAGTTATTTCTAGACCATAAAAGCAAATATCGAAACTTTGAAGAACTATACACTGACGGCTCAAAATCTCATAATCATGTAGGCTTTGCTTATGTACATCACAATCATTCTTACAACCACACCCTACCTTCATTTTGCTCTGTATTTACAGCCGAATTAATAGCTATCTATGAAAGCCTTCTTTACATCTCGAGAACAAATACCAAACATTTCATCATCTACTGACTGATTAAGTGTATTTGAGAATCTGAAATCTGGCTCCCTCACTCATAGTTATATTTTAAAAGTCCTACGCATGCACAAGAGACTCATGGACCGTGGATACAACATCCTCTACTGCTGGGTACCTAGCCATATTGGGATTCTCGGAAACAAAAAAGCTGATTCATTGGCCAGGCATTCTACTGTCCCATATAATTGCGATCTACCTTATACGGATATAAAATCTGGCATCTCTTCCCAAACAAAAGCCACTTGGAATCATATATAGGACTGTGAACCCCTAAACAAACTTCACTCTATCCGGCCGGCCCTTACCCACTGGTCCACTCAACCATACCGCAAGCAGGATGTTATTCTAACTCGTCTTCGCATTGGCCATACAAGACTTACCCATAAGTACCTTCTATTGGGTGAACCTGCTCCAGAATGCCCTCATTGTCATACTCATCTTACCATACATCATCTTTTAACCTCTTGCTCTGCTTTTAAAACCTTTTACCTAAATTATTTTAATTGTTCCCATCCCAGACTCGACGACCTTTTGGGTGAAACCCCTCACCATCACTTGTTTTTATTCCTGCAACGGGCTAACATTCTCTTTTTGGTATGAAGTGTCTGCACTTGTCTGAATTGTATCTGGATGGGACCCCCCATCCAGATGTTTTTGTTTCACTTTTTATCTGCTTTTAACACCTTTCGACTTTTACCTTTTACCTTTTTAGTCTTTACAATTAGCTTTTACTAGATTTTAGTGGTACCTTGTATCTGGGTACACCATGATATGATTTTAACTCCTTGTCTGGTACAGCATGTCCTTTTTGGACCTTGTGCCAATAAACACCAACCAACCAACCAAGTATTGGATGATAAATATGATAGGGTTTCATTAGTACCTATACACCTATAATGAAACAAAAAACAATAATAATTTCTTTTTCATTTTATCCTAATCTATTAAATAAATAAGTAAAAATAAAAAATTGACATAATATTCAAACTTTCAGCTCACTACTCCCTTCCCCCTCCCCCCCCCACACAATAATAATAATAATAATAATTTAGGTAACGGTAGAAATGCAACGGCATCTACCATAGCGCAGAACAAACTAAAATTTTCATCCTCCCTGTACTTCTGCTGCAACCCCAGTTTCTGTAATTTTCCTACAGATGGTAAAACCATCCACAAATGCTGACATGCAAACCAAATATAGTTGGTACTGCATTCATCGATGCTTTCTCAAAGTCCATATGGAAAACCGTGGGATCCACTAATATATACTAATATATACTTGTGTGTGCACTCCTCTACTATAATCTTTGAAATTTCTTTGCATGTCGACTGTGTTTTTCTCTGAAGTACACAAAATACTGCAGTGTCAGAATATCAGACAGATCGTCTTTTTCTCCCTTCAAGAGTTGGAGGGTAGCTTATTCTCGAGGGGGGACGTATAATCGGTATTTTATGGTACATATATCTGCTTTAGAACTAGAATAGTCTTTACTTATATTATTTTTTCAGTGAAAGAGCACTTCAAATGACAATTAAAAAAAAAAAAAAATTTAGTACATTTTACTTTTAAAAACTTGATATTTTGTATTCTACACATTATTGCATACACATTCATACAAACGAATTAAATATTTTTTTTAAAAAAGGTGGTACTACTTAAGGCCAACGTCCACTCGAGTGTGTTTTAGAACGCTAGTATGGGAACTCAATGTATTTTTCCGGATCACTTTTCCGTACTGCGGGAGCACGTCTATCCTTTGTACTTCTCCGCTTGAAAACTGCAGAATGACAAATGATAACCAATTATCCTTTGTTGGGTGACATGTAAAACACTGAAACTTGTCTCCCAGGCATAGTTACAATATTTTTGAGAACCGTCGCCGTAAGTTTCAGCCAATTTTTGCTCTGGAGAGGGAATAGGGGGCAAAGGTCAAGGAAAGAGTCTCCAGTCACCATTTCCTCTTTTTTTCTTTTTCTTTCTTTTTTTTTTTTCTTTCTTTCTGTTGTGTTTGAATTCTTGCTCTGAGAGCTGATATTGAGGGAATTGATACGTGTACTTAGAGTGGAATTTGGTGGGGGGGGCTAGCCCTACACTTTGAAATTGAATACACTTTGATTTTTGAAATTTGTTACTTTGTAACCAACGTTAAGTAAAGGATCAAAGCACTCTTTTAACAGATATCTTTCTATTAAAAAAAAGGGCATCCATAAAATTCTTCCCGTTAATTGTAATTCACTTTACACGAATCCTTAAAAATGATTTTCTGGGCATTTTGAAATCTTGCATCCAATGAGGGTGGGAGGCTCCCACCCCCCATTTTTTTACATGTTTATTGGAAGAAATAACACTTTTTTTAAATGTAAGAAACACGAATATATCGAGCCTAGTTAAAAAAATACATGTTTGTATTTCTTCTAAAAGAGCAACATTACTTTCCGAATATAACTACTATTAAACCACAAAAAAAGATAAAGTAGCAAAGAATGTATAAGTCACAAAAAAATATAGAAGGATCTCTCTCAAGGTCAAGAGAAATTTTAACTTCAAATTCTTTAAAATAAAATCAATGGATTTTATTATACTTAATTACAAATATATTTGCCGAACGAGTATTTTTTTGGAAATAAATTCTTTTTAATATTAATTATTAATACATTAAAGTAAAATATATGGTAACATGCATGCATTTAATAAATTATTTATTGTTATAATCAAACTTAGTTTAGCAAACCATTTTAATAAATAGTTATTGCTAAAATGCATACCTCAAAGTGACGGCTAACCTTTCAGCTGCGGAAATAGGTTTTCTGCGAAATCGAGTTTTTTGAATATAAGGTGTTATACTTTTAAAATTTCATTAAAATCTTGTATCCGCATGTGGAAGTAATTATAAAACCTTTCTTCATCCGTTGTCAACTCTTTCACTAAATTAAATTCTCCTAATTTTTCGTGCTTAAGAAGGGTGGGATGAACCCAACATGGTTTTTTTTTTTTTTGGATAGCAACAAATAAGCAATCCCACAACTCCCTTTCAATTACGATTTCTGTCTGACTGGTATGTGGATAGGAGCCCCCATCCAGATGCCTTTGTTTCACTTCTTCTCTATTTTAAACACCTTTTTGAATTTTACTTCCCTCCTTTTTAGTCTTTACGTTTTAGCTTTTACTAGGTGTTTTTGGTACCTTTTATTTGAATACATAATGATTTGATTTTAACTGCTTGTCTGGCGCAGCATGTCCTTTTTGGACCTTGTGCCAATAAACATCAACAAACCAACTGACCAACCCTTTAAATTACGGCTGGGGGAGGGGGTTAACGGGAGTGGGGTGAGTTAAACATGTTTTTGGTGAAAAGTTAAAAAGGATGAAAAACACAGATATGAAAGTTGGCCAAATCAGTTAAGTTAACATGTGGAATAAAAATTTTGAGAAAAAATAAGGTGTAAAAGTGAAAAATACAAAAATTAAGCATCTAAAATCCTCTATGAGGGAGAAAAAGTATCACCTTTTGCCGAGGCAGTGGGTGAGTGACCTCTAACAATAGGTTTAGTCAGCTGTGGCTCATGCCTTTCCCCCGAGGGGGTCCGGACAGGAGAAGTGTCGAGGTAGTTTGCCTGAGCTGACTTACGTGCACGGCGGTAGAGTTTGGATCATTTTGTTCGTTTCCCAGTAGTCTATTCCCAGAGGGGATTAGGTCGTGGGTAGTAAGTTGTGCACGGGGAAGTGGATTTCAGTGAGTCTGACTTTTTTTTTTTTTTTTTTTTTTAAAGAAATTTAAATCAATAGTCAATTCTCTGACAAAATAGAGTAATTTGTTTGGGCCTCCTGCTTGGGAAATCTCCATGGGTGTCATAATCGGGGAGCGTGTTTAGAGCACTATTATTGGCAATGCAAATATTGTTCTGGAAGTTATTAGTTAATTTTTGAATAAATTGGGTGAGACACGGTACGGAGATTTCATCGTACATATATTTATTACGAACGTAGTAAGGTAAGTTAGTTATAAGCCTTAAGGTGCTGTTAGGTAGCCTAAGGTGCTGTTTTGCGCTTGGCAGAGGAGTTTAATGTTAGAGTTCGATGCGATCGCCCATGTTTCACAAGCATAGATGAGGAGAGGCCGTAAATAAACTTTATAGATGAGCAGCTTTTTATCTAGAGAAAGAACGCTATTTCGAGCAATTAGGGGGAAGAGTTGGTTCTTAGCCGCTTGAAATTTATTTAATTTTGTGTATGTGATCGTGGAATGTAAGCTTGGAGTCTAGAATTACTCCTAGGTATCTGGCGGACTCTGTCCAGGGAATGTGTGTGTTAAACATGTAGAGTCTGTAATTTCTCTTGGTGCGGGCGTGCCCAAGACACCATAAATACTAAGATTTTCATTTGCAATCATATACCCCCAGCGATATGTCTGACAAAACTGCTGCCATTGCTGCGACTCCAGCCTTGCCACGCCTAAGAAAAAGGCGAAAGCAGTTGCGAAAAAGCCCAAGACCGCTCCGTCGCATCCCAAAGTGTCTGAAATGGTCAAAGACGCCATCACGAGCCTGAAGGAACGTGGGGGTTCTTCTCTTCAAGCTATTCAGAAGCACATCGGCTCTAACCATAAGGTGGATCTCGATCGTCTCGTGCCTTTCATCAAGAAGTATCTGAAATCTGCGACGGTTCGAGGCTTGTGACGATGGGATTCAGCGGTGGTGGCGCTCTTACGAGTGGCTTCCTTATCAGCAAAATACTTCCTTCTCCAGTAAAGTTTTTGTCCCGTTGACATGCTGGCCGTCGCGGTCTGCCTGGTAGTGGCCATCTCGACGTTCTGCATCACGGTCAGAAATGATTCGGTCGGGAGCTTGGGGCCCCATTTATAGACAGCGAAGCAGCTGGCAACACCTCTACGACAGAACGAACTGCCGATTGGTCGACCGAGTGCAGGAAAGCGTGCCCAAGAGACCATAAATACTGGTTAGTTTTTTTTGTTTTTTTTTACTACGATTTTCGGCATAGTATGGCCGTTGGCAGTAGAACTCTCTGGCAGTCTTATAAAGAAAGAGTTTTATGATGCCGGCACTATTACTTCATTCCTTTTAAAATTAAAAGAAAAGGAAAGGAATTTTTCAGGTCCTTCCTTTTTTCCGCTTCCTCCACTCATGCACCCAGTTAAATGCACTGTCTGAATTCTTTCCCACTTTTGAGAATATTGTGAATTTTACTACAAGTCCCTAATAAGTTTTTAATTAATTTCAGGGATTCATATGGAGATTTCATCGTACATATATTTATTACGAACGTAGTAAGGTAAGTTAGTTATAAGCCTTAAGGTGACTTATGGTAGCCTTAAGGTGCTGTTTTGCGCTTGGCAGAGGAGTTTAATGTTAGTTCGACACTATCGCCCATGTTTCGCAAGCATAGGTGAGGAGAGGCCGTAAATAAACCTCATAAATGAGCAGTTTGTTATCTAGAGAAAAAACGCTATTTCGTGCAATTAGGGGGAAGAGTTGGTTCTTACCCGCTCGAAATTTATTTAATTTTGTATATGTGATCGCGGAATGTAAGCTTGGAGTCTAGAATTACTCCGAGGTATCTGGCGGACTCTGTCCAGGGAATGTGTGTGTTAAACATGCAGAGTCTGTAATTTCTCTTAGTGTGGGCGTGCCCAAGACACCATAAATACTAAGATTTTCATTTGGAAGCATATACCCCCAGCTATATGTCTGACAAAACTGCTGCCATTGCTGCGACTCCAGCCGCTGCCACGCCTAAGAAAAAGGCTAAAGCAGTTGCGAAAAAGCCCAAGACCGCTCCGTCGCATCCCAAAGTGTTTAAAATGGTCAATGACGTCATCACGAGCCTGAAGGAGCGTGGGGGTTCTTCTCTTCAAGCTATTCAGAAGCACATCGGCTCTAACCATAAGGTGGATCTCAATCGTCTCGCGCCTTTCATCAAGAAGTATCTGAAATCTGCGACGGTTCGAGGCTTGTGACGATGGGATTCAGCGGTGGTGGCGCTCTTACGAGTGGCTTCCTTATCAGCAAAATACTTACTTCTCCAGTAAAGTTTTTGTCCCATTGACATGCGGGCGGTCGCGGTCTGCCTGGTAGTGGCCATCTCGACGTTCTGCATCACGGTCAGAAATGATTCGGTCGGGAGCTTGGGGCCCCATTTATAGACAGCGAAGCAGCTGGCAACACCCCTACGACAGAACGAACTGCCGATTGGTCGACCGAGTGCAGGAGGGCGTGCCCAAGAGACCATAAATACTGGTTAGTTTTTTTTTTTTTTTTTACTACGATTTTCGGCATAGTATGGCCGTTGGCAGTAGAACTCTCTGGCAGTCTTATAAAGAAAGAGTTTTATGATGCCGGCACTATTACTTCATTCCTTTTAAAATTAAAAGAAAAGGAAAGGAATTTTTCGAGTCCCTCCACGCATGCACCCAGTTAAATGCACTGTCTGAATTCTTTCCCACTTTTGAGAATATTGTGAATTTTACTACAAGTCCCTAATAAGTTTTTAAAAATATTTTTGCTTCCTATTTTCATTGCTAGAATGCTATTAATCCGAATAAGCAAGCCTGTAGAAACGGAAAACATGCGAATGCCTATCCAGTGCTGTTGAGAGCTCTCATTGGCCCATGCAAAAGTGTCTTCCCAATCCAGTCCCACAGTATAAAAGCGGCCCGCTTGTCCTCTCCGTCACATTTTGATCTCGTCTGAGTTTGGAAAATAGAATGGCCTCTGTTTTATGAATATTTAGTTCTATTTTCCATTTCCACAGCCACTTTCCGATGAGTGTCAGGTGTTTATTAAGGGACGTTGCAGCATATTTAGGATTTTTGTTTGTGGAAAATATGGCTGTGTCATCTGCAAAGATTGAAAGTTGTGTGTGACTATAAGTTGGAATATCGTTAATGTAAATGTTAAAAAGTGTGGGGGCAATAACTGAGCCTTGGGGACTCCGCTCTGACAATTAAAATTGTCTGAGAGGGTACCCCTTACTCTTACATGAAAACGCCTATCTATTAAGTAACTGTGAATGAAGCGTGTAATGTGGGGGGGAAAGTTAAGTTTAATTAATTTGTAAATGAGGCCTTTTCTCCATACTTTGTCAAATGCCTTGGCATAGTCTAGGAAAACGCAGCTGTTTTTTGTTTATTATTAAATCCAGTAGTTATGTGCTCAACAAGGCGATTAATTTGGTGGGGGGGCCCGAAAGATGTTCCCTGAAGCCGAATTGTTGGGGGATGAGGATGTTATTTTCAGTTGGTTGAGTTTAAACGGAATTAGCTTCTTGGGAAAGTTGTTGAATAAATTGCAGTTCTTCTTTGAGAAGTTTATGATTGGAACATATTTCAAGAGCTCTATTAACATTAGAACGAAGTATTGAGATTTTATAGTTAAAGGTAGTTTTAGATGAGAAGTTGACTATTTTATTGTTGTTGGTAGGTTTTCGATAGACAGTAGTTTCACTATTCTTTGGGGTGGTTCTTATTATTTTGACATCAAGGAAGTTTAAGCTATTGTGTTGTTCTATTTACATAGTAAACTGTATATTTTATCTAAAGAGTTTATTTCATTGAGAATATTACCAATGCTATTGTTATCCACTATTGTGAAAATGTAATGTACATAGCAAAACTGGAATGTAGGAAAAAACGCCAAACGGAAAAAACGCGAACGGTAAAAACGCGAACTGGAAAAAACGTGAACCAGAAAAAAAGAAAATTCCCCCCCCCCCCCCTCAGAATAATAATTTTTATTTAAATATTGTCATGAACTTATTTTGTTTTGTAGTAAATACGATAATGGTATTTAATCAAATATTGCACTGCCTCAAAATTCTTTTGTTTTTGAAGTAAAGGAGCCACTTTTTATATTTTGAGAGCATATATCTTCATATTAATCAGGAAATTTACAACATTAAATAAAAAGGAATTAATTGCTTTTAGCTAGTCAAGCTACTTGTCAAGGTCATGAAAGCCGTGTCCCTTCCAAGAAAGAAATAGGGAAGATTCCACGGACAATGGGGACCGGGGACTATGGGAGATAGCGTACCGGAAAAGCCTAAGGCAAGATGAACAAACAGGTTTTCTTTTAGGTTGAGGTTCGTACTGCACAGATTTTACATTCAAGAATATTATATCCAGAAAAACATTTGAAAGCTGTGCGGTCATGGGCGCACCCACGGAGGGGGCTATGGGGTCTAAAGCCCCCCCCCCCCTAAACCTGGAGTGTTAGATGTGAAAAACTTTGAAAATTGTCACTAACGAATTATAATATTTTACCTTAAAAAATTGTCTTCAAATTATTTCTAATTTTTTGTGGGGGGGGGGGGATTAATTAAAAGTGGGGGAATGTTGGTTTTTAAATAAATACTTACAGTTAGTGCATAAATTACCAACTTTTAAAGTTAGAACTGGTAAGATTAGATATTGGTTGAAAAAAAGACTATGAAAAGATTGGGCTTGTGTTCTATGGGCAAGTGGTAACGAATATTTTGAAGTTATAATGGAGTTATAGCTATAATCGAGGTCACTTATAACCTAGTTTGACAGTATTTGTAACCCCCCCCCCCCCTAAACCAAAATCCTGAGTGCGCCACTGTGTGCGGTAATAAATATATTTTATCACAGTTTAAAAAATTAATTTTTATATCAATTATTCTGTTGAGAAAGATACAATCATTGTATTGAGATTTTTTTTAAACAAAATATTCAAAATTATTTAAAAGGGAATTTTTAGCATTAAATAGAAACTCAATTGATTTCAAACGATTTATTAAAATTTGAATGAAATTTAAACTCGTAATCATTTGATTTTTCTCCGCTAGAGTATTTAATTCATTTTTATTTCCTAGTTTTATGTGATCTAAACAGTAATAAATTATATAAATGACATTAAAACATATTAAAATCAAAATATTTAGTATTAAAATTATAATTTAAATAGTTATTAAAATTAAAATCAAAATATTTAGTAGATTAGAGCCATGTGCCTTTAATTAACTGAAATTGATCACAATTTTTTTTAAAGAATGGGGGAGGGGTGTTTGCCTTTACACCTTCTCACCTTTAAAAGGAAAGACTTTAAAAATTCTCCTGAACATAATAAAATAGAGAACTAGTTTAATTAATGAATTATTAATTTACGAAGTTTAATTAATTAATAATTTAACAAACTGAATGTTCAATTTCTTTGTATTCTTAGGACAAGGACCAGAACTAGTCATTCCGCAACAAATTGTAGCAGTTGTGAAAATTTTAAGTACCATCTCTCACCTACCAAGATCACCCTAAAAAAGAATATTTACTGGCTTTTTTTTTATAAGTGCAAGATTTTATTTTGATTCATCATAATTCATTCTGATTCATCTTGTTAGCTTTTCGGTTTTAAATTATTAGAATAATGAAATGATTTATCAGTATATATTTATGTATACATATTTTTGTTTTTTAAAATATTCATTTTAAGCATGAATACTCTTATTTTAAAAATGATTTTTTTAATTAAGTCATGGTATTAATAAGTCAACAACTAATAAAAACAACTTAAAATAAACTCTTCAAATTAAATGTTTATGTAATTGTAACTTTTCAAACAAATTTTCATTTCTAAATGCTAAAAACCTCTTTTTACAGGAAACATTTTAAAAATGATTTAAAACTTATTTCCCCCTCAGGGGGAAAACCTTCTTTAGGTTTTCACGGGTGTCGCAATCCCGGGGCCCCAGCGATCCTTCGCTCCTCTGTTTTTTTACCCTCCTCTCTCCTTCTTCTGTCTCCTTCCCCTTCTCCCTCGATGTGGTTTCTTCTCTTGAAGTGAGGGCCCCCCTTCAGAAGCTGTGGTCGCTCTGTACCGTCAGCTTCTGTTGGCGGGTAAACTGCCCACGTGTTTGCCGTGCGTGGAGACCCGTGTCCCCGGAAATGGGGATCCTGGTAATTGAGGGGGTTTATTCTCCAACACATTGCTTTGGCCTCGGCTTCGGGTAAACGGGAGGTGCACAGCGTTCCCCTGTGTATCAACCGGCTGGTGGTACTGATTTCGATCAACTGCTAGGGATCAAGCAAACGGACATCTACTGGGCACGTCGTTAAGGGTGGACGCTGCCTAAGGGATGTACTGTGCGCGTATAGACCCGACTAGCACTGGTGCACGAATGTGCATCCCCTTGTTGGGCTCCGTGGTGGGTGGTGCGGTCGGGTCCGAATTTCCAATCTCCAATATGGATACGACATTATCTTCGTCTCATGTCAACGTTCCGAAATCTCCCACTCAAGGAGATGGTAATTTAAAATTTTTTCTTGTGAAATGTCAGGACGGTAACTTTAGCCAAACATCCCCTTTCCTAATCCATAAGTGCATAACTGATCATGTCGGAGAAGTTGCTAAAATAAAAAAAATTCGATCAGGAGACCTCTTAGTGGAAGTAACCAATAGCACACAGGCAAACAACATTATGAAATTAAAAATTATGGGCCTAAAATCTGTCACTGTCTCCCCTCATAAAACACTTAACTCATCAAGAGGCGTCATATCAGAACCTGACCTGTTACACTGTTCAGAGGCTGAAATCCTGGAAAATCTGAAATCCCAAAATGTTAGTGCAGTTCGCAGAATCACTATAAAACGCAATAACCAAATAATAGACACAAAACACATAATCTTGACCTTTCAATCTCCTAAGATTCCATCTCATATCAAAGCAGGCTACCTTTCATGTCCCGTCAGAACGTACATACCTAATCCTACCCGTTGTTTTCAGTGCCAAAAGTTTGGCCATACAAAACCTTCCTGTCGTGGTTCCCCAGTATGTGCCCGCTGTGGTATCTCTGGCCACGACAGTGACACCTGTTCCAGCTCTCCTAAATGCGTTAACTGCAAACAAGACCATCCCTCATATTCCCGTTCCTGTCCTAAATGGTCTTATGAAAAAGAAATCCAGTCCTTGCGTGCCACACAAGGATTGTCTTACCCAGAAGCACGTAAAATAATAGCCTCTCGCACCCCTAAACCTGGTCAATCTTATGCTGCAACAGTGAAAGCGGTTGCATCAATTGCTACCCAAACTGACCCACCCAAATCCAAACCTGTCTGTTCATCAACTTCCTTCCCAAAAGCTAAACAGTCAACTACTCAAAATAATGCCTCAATAGCCACACAAAAAAGCACACCCAATAAGAAGCCTCAAAGCAACCTCTCCACTCAAAATAGACCTTTACTCAAAAAAAGTTCAGCTTACAAGACAAAATACAACAAAGCCAGACTTAAACGCATCCTTCCACAACGGCCCATAGACGACTCTATACTACATTTGGATCCTACCGACTCTGACATTTCAGATCACATTATGGATGATGAAGTCATCCCAAGTACCCCGCTTCAACCGACGGGGATAAAGAGTAAAATCGCGGTCATCTCCGACATCACTTAATCATGGCTCTGCTGCTATCCTGGAATTGCCACGGGTTTTTAAACAAAATTGACGACCTCAAAACTATAATTTACAACCATAATCCCGCCTGTCTTGCCCTACAGGAAACTTTTCTTAAAACCAATAGGCATACTAAAATCCGTAATTATACCATCCTTCGTAAAGACAATGAGCTCAATGATAGGGCCACTGGTGGAGTTGCCCTTTTGATTAACAATAGTTATCCTCACACTAAGCTCAATCTCAACACTAACCTGCAAGCAGTTGCCACTCGTATTCAATTAAAACAACTAACAACAGTCTACAGCATATACCTGCCACCAAGCGAAACCATCAGCCAAACCTCCCTCAATAGTCTTATACAACAACTTCCTCCCCCCTTTCTCCTCCTAGGGGACATGAATGGCCATAGCCCCTTGTGGGGAAGCAAAGACACAAACAATAGGGGCCATCTCATAGAACAACTGCTAACCGACTTCTCGCTTTGCGTTATGAATAACGGTGATAACACCTATTTCCACCACCCAACCAAATCCTTCCATGCCATAGACCTCGCCATTTGCTCTCCATCTATCCTCCCATTATATAACTTTTCAGTCTCTAACGATCTACATAACAGTGATCACTTTCCGATTTTCCTCTCACCTCTGTACCATAATAGGAAAGACAACTGTACCACCCCAAGATATAATTATGAAAAGGCAGATTGGCCCACCTTCACCCATTTATCCAATATATCCTCAAATAGTCTTGTAGGTTCCATTGATGAGGTCGTTGACAAAGTCACCTCCCTTATTATCAAGGCAGCAGATGCCAACATTCCTAAATCGGGCATGAAACATCGGCACAATAAAAAACCGTGGTGGAATGAAACCTGTACTCTAGCAAAAAAACAGCAGCAGAAAGCCTGGAGCATCTTCCGGCGGTACCCCACGACCGAAAATCTAGTTCTCTTTAAAAAAGCTAAAGCTTACGCTAGAAAAATAAGGCGGCAATGTCAAAGGGAATCGTGGATAAAATATGTCTCTAGCATAACGCCCAGTACCTCTAGTAAGGAGCTATGGACAAAAACTAAAAGAGCCATGGGAATCTATAATAATCCTTCAATATCCTGTCTGTCTGTAAACAATAATATTATTTCGGGAAAAAAAAGATATAGCAAACATTATCGGTCAGACACTTGCCTCTATCTCCTGCAGTACTTCCTTCTCAAATACTTTTCTGTCATATAAACAACAGTCCGAACGAAAAAAAATAAAATTTAAAACCTCCTCCCATTTTTCTTACAATAGTAATTTTACCATCAGTGAACTCACCAAACACTTAAGACAGGCCTCCAATACCGCTCCTGGTCCTGATGGTATTACTTACAAAATGCTGAAACACTTGTCCCATGACTCATTACAAATCCTCTTGCAATTATACAATAGAATCTGGAATGAACAAACCTTTCCTTCCTCCTGGAGAAATGCAATAGTTATTCCCTTTCCTAAACCTGGGAAAGATACTTCTAACCCTAGTAATTACCGTCCCATAGCCCTTACTAGTTGTCTGTGCAAACTAATGGAAAAGATGGTCAATGCTCGCCTTGTTTACATTCTAGAGACTGGGGACCATATACATCCCTTTCAAAGTGGCTTCCGCAAAGGCAGGTCCACACTTGACAATATTTTAAATCTAGAGACGCAAATTCGGAATGCCTTCCTTAGAAAGAATCACCTAGTGTCCGTTTTCTTTGACATTGAAAAGGCATATGACCGCACATGGAGGTACGGCATACTCCAAGACCTCTATAATATAGGCTTTCGTGGCAATCTACCAACTTTTATAAAAAAACTTTTTATCCCTCAGAAACTTCCGTGTCAGCATCAATGGTACTCTATCTGATAATTTCATCCAAGACGAGGGTGTTCCTCAGGGCTCCATACTTAGCGTCACCCTCTTCTCAATTAAAATCAATAATATTCTTAGACAACTGCCCTCCACAGTCTACGGCAGCCTTTACGTCGACGACCTTCAAATCTCCTGCCAGGGGAAAGATATGCGCCTCATCGAAAGGCAGCTTCAAAATGCCATAAACCGCATCTTAAAATGGTGTGACACAAATGGTTTCACTTTATCTGCTGAAAAAACCGTATGCACCCATTTTTGCCGGAAACGCGGGATCCGTCCCGACCCAGAACTTTATCTGGGTAATAGTAACATTGTTGTGAAGGACTCTGTCAAATTTTTAGGATTAAATTTCGACAAAAAACTAACTTTTGCTAATCATATTTCTGACATTCGCAGTAAATGCGAGAAAAAGCTTAATATTTTAAAGGTTTTAACCAACACCTCTTGGGGGGCTGACCGTGACGCTCTGTTACGGATTTATCGTGCTGTCATACGTTCAAAAATGGACTATGCAAGTTGCGCGTATGGGTCAGCTTGCAAATCAGTGCTAAAAAAACTTGACCCTGTGCATCATGCTGCACTCCGCATTTGCTCTGGTGCTTTTAGAACATCACCTGTACATAGTCTTTACGTCACCTGCCACGAGCCACCTCTCACCCTCATCCGTCATAAGCTCTCATTAAACACATACTTTCGTATTCTTTCTCATCCTTCACATCCATTAAAGAATTCTTTTATAGATACTCATCTTGACCGTTTTTATGCAAATCGTCCCATCTGTACTCCCCCCTTTGGACTAAGGATTCGTAGGAGTCTTGTCGGTACCCAATTGGAGGATGTAAAAGTCTCTATATGCTCTTTTCATGAAACCCCACCATGGAACATATTGCAGATACCTTACCTACAACCTTTCGAAGGCTTTGCAAAGCAGGATACTGATCCTAAAGTCTACCAACAGTTGTTCTCCGATCACAACAACAAATATGACAAATATGAAAAATTATACACTGATGGCTCCAAAACTGGGAATCACGTCGGTTTTGCCTTCGTGGGTAAAAATCATACTGGTAGCTATACTCTACCTCCCTTTTGCTCCATCTTTACTGCCGAATTACTTGCCATATACGAAAGCCTTCTGTACATCTCGAGAACGAACACAAAGAATTTTATCATCTACTCTGACTCCCTTAGTGTTCTAGAAAATCTGAAATCCGGAGCCCTAACACATAACTATATGCATAAAGTTTTACACAAGTATGATCAGCTTATAAACCGCGGGTACAGTGTTCTCCTCTGTTGGGTACCCAGTCACATCGGGATCCCGGGAAATGAAAAAGCGGACACACTAGCGAAGCATGCGACCCTCCCGTACACCGGCACTCCATCCTACTGTGACATAAAGTCCAGCATCTCCAGCATTGTAAATGGCATATGGGCCGATAAATGGGACAATGAAACGGGGAACAAACTTCGTTCTATTCGCCCAACTCTCGTACCCTGGTCGTCTCATCCCTATCGCAGGCTAGATGTCATCGTGGCACGTCTTCGCATCGGACATACGCGAATTACTCATAAGCACTTACTTTTGGGCGAACCCGCCCCGGAGTGCCCTCACTGTCATACTCACCTCACCATTCGTCATCTTTTAACGTCGTGCACTGCTTTTAATAGTTTTTATCAAATACTTTTTAACTGTTCTCATCCTAAAATAGACGAAATTCTGGGTGAAACCCCACATCGGAATCTATTTGCTTTTCTTAGACGGATCAATATTTTTTATTCAGTGTAACGTGTCCCTTTCTGTCTGACTGGTATCTGGATGGGAACCCCCATCCAGATGTCTTTGTTTCACTTTTTATCTACTTTTAACACTTTTTGAATTGTACTTTTCACCTTTTTAGGCTTTACATTTTAGTTTTACTAGATTTTGTGGTACCTTTTATCTGAATACATTCTGATATGATTTTTACTCCTTGTCTGGCGCAGCATGTCCTTTTTGGACCTTGTGCCAATAAACACCAACCAACCAACCAACTAAAACTTATTTCTTAAAATATAAAATATTGGCTATTTAACACTGATTAAAATTAATGGTTAATTAGTTTTGTTAGAATAGTTTTAATAATTATATTTTTGCTATTATTGATATAGCAAAGCTTATTGCCCCCTCACCAACTTTGATTAAACATATCTATAAGCCTTCTTAGAAGAAAGAGGGCTGTATAAAAAATACATGTTTCTATTTATTTACATTTAATATTGAGAAAATTTTATTTGATACCATAAAATAACTATGTAATTTATTCTATATGTCTATGATCAACATTTAAAGAAGGAAACTCTATAGGTCAGGGTTTTTAGGACAACCTTGATAACAGTGTTTGGAAGTGATTATGATTTTTATTTAATATTAAATATATTAAACTTTTTACTTTCACTGTAAATTATCATGAAAGTTATTTATGATTTGTGGCAGATCTACACAAGGATTGTTTGCCAGGAGAGGTCAGCTCGCGTCACTGAATGTGTCGCTTAGAGCTACATATACGTCCTTCCCGTAATTTCCCGCTAGAATTTGGAACCTCATCAGAAGGTGGGGGACTTCTGAATATTGGCACCCCTCGGAAACTGCTAGTGACTGCCGAGAGGACTTTAGGAACCACGGATTTAACGTGCACGTACGCCGCATGTACACGGTGGTCTTTAGTGGTACGCCGGTATCGAACCCACAACCTTCCGGTTACGAATCCAACGCCTTAACCACTGGGCTACCACAGCCCCTTCTACACAAGGTTTGACTGCTTAATTTAGACATGCCTCGGGTGGAGGACTTTTTGAGGGGTCCTAACCCGAATTCACATTACAGATGGAGAAAGTGGCTGCGCGGTAAGCCAGAACCCTATACCTATACATTAGTCTTTTACTAATTGTGATGAAATTAGTAAAAATTATTTATTCTACAATGTGAAAGCTACTTGATTACATTTTTTAAAAATTTTTATTAGATAAATTTATATCTTATAAAGCTCTCTTCTTTATAAAACTTACAGCTTATTAAACTTTTAAGATAAACTGAAAAAAAACTTGCTGAAATACGCAAGACTGATAAAGTATAAATATTTAGAAGGATAACATATCAAATATTGAACTATTCATATATGAATAAAATACAGCAAGAAAAAAAAGATGCAATAAATCTATTATTACAATTAATATATGTAAAACTGTGAGAGTATTATTAAGAAAAGGGAAAATACTATTCACTTTCGCTCAACGAATAAAATATTTTTGCATAAAATACTTTGCATTGCATTAAAAATAAATAAATAAATATTTTAAAGAAAACCTAGTATTTAGAAAGAATTTAAAACCACAACCTATTGGGAATAAAAAAATTGTTTAAACGAATCGCTTAAAAAATAACCTTGTTCAAATTAAGCTAGTCTGACAGTGAAAGTTTCTTTTTGCATTTTTAAGTGGAACGGCTAAAACGACCCTTCAAACAAATGTTTAAAATAAAAAGATTTGGGGACAGAGGGGACACCCCACCCCTGTAACCCCCTCTCCCGATTGCGATAGTTCATATGTACAATATGCTTAGAAAACTTGATAACAATAGCTTTTTTAGACAAGGATTATCACCGCTCCCACACCAACTGAAAATTTGGAAGGTCACATGAAGATTTCAGGGGGTCACATGTCGAATTTAAGAGCAGAAAAGGAAATTTCTTTTAAATTTTAAAACAAACGTCCATTTAAAAATTTTTAGACAAAGTGGGAGGAAAGGGGGAAACAGCCCCCCTTGTGACCCTCTTCGACCCTACGCCTATTGTTCATATGTATTGCACTCTTAGGAAAACCTATTAACAATAGCTTCCTAAGGAAGGCTCATCACTGCTCCAGACCTACTGAAATTTTGGGGATGCACAGGAAACATTTGAGGGGGTCACATATCAAATTTTAGAGCAGAAAATAAAAGTTTCTTTAAATTTTCAAACATGTTTATTTTTAAAAAAATTGACGATATTGTTCGGGGGGCCAAGCCCCCCCCCCCCTGTGCCTCCTACTTCGACCAAACGCCTATGGTTCATATGTATTGCACTCTTAGGAAAACCTATTAACAATAGCTTCCTAAGGAAGGCTCATCACTGCTCCAGACCTACTGAAATTTTGGGGGTGCACAGGAAACATATGAGGGGGTCAGATATCGAAATTTTAGAGCAGAAAAGAAAAGTTTCTTTAAAATTTCAAACATGTTTATTTTTTAAAAATTGACGAAATTGTTCGGGGGCGGCACAGGGGACACGTGACCCCCTGTTGCCCCCCCAACCAACAATACGCCTATAGTTCATATGTTAAATGAATCATGTTGGCGTTTTTACCGTTCGCGGTTTTCCGTGGGCGTTTTTACCGTTCGCGTTTTTTTCGCACACCGCGAAACTGTGGTATTTAGCTACCACTGCCGTGAAAAATAGTTTAGCAAAGTTAAAATTTACATTTCAAATTAAGCAAGTTACCAAAACAGAATTAAGATTTGACCATGCGTTGTGACAGCAGTAGTTAGTTAAATAACCCAAAGTTCTCAGCCTTGTCTGAAGTGTGTGTTAGAAGTGTGGTAAAATAAACAGAGACATTGCATTAGATCACCAAAACATAAATTTTATTCAACAATAATAGGGGTAAACATCTAGCAGCCTCACAACATTAGTATATTAAGAAATAAAAGTAAGTAAAACACTGCGCGGGGGTATTACAGCGCGCGGTAGAAGTGCACAAAAACATTGATCTTATAGTGCTTTAGTTTCCCATTATCAGCCCTTGGTAAAGGAAAAGTAAAAAAAAAAGAAAAAAAAAAGGTAATGCTTAATTAAAATTGTCATGACAGAAAGTAGCACGATTTGGATCCAAAACTTATGTTAAAAGGCTTTGCTGCAGCATAAAAAAAAAATTTATCCTATCAAAAAAAAAAAAAAAAAGAAAAATTTGGGCAAACAAGTCCCCACCTTTACAATCCAACAGATGAGCTTAAATAGTTAACAAAATAAAAAAAGAACCTAGCAATTATGACACCAAAGGGTGCAGCAAATTCTCTGAAATGCTGACCAACTCAAACTAGTAATAACAGAGATTAGCATTGGTAAAGCAAGAAAATGGACCAGATTTATGACCTTCCAAAAATTAGCTAGGCAAGAAAAAAAAACTCAGCATTAACATTTATCATTAACAAAAAAAGAACTTATGGCGTTACTGGTAAAGAAAAAGATTAGCATTTTACAGTTGATTTCAATTCCCCCCCATTAGGTTAAGTGAGAACGAGGAAACTTCTTAGGTACGGACAGTTCAAGAGTGGCAGTCGATTGTCAGGCAATATTTGGTGATGAGAAGAAACAGGAATGAGCTCACCCGATGGACCAGCAGTTGTAAAGGGATGGAGATCCTCAGGGCGCGGATGGTCGGACGCTGGAGGCTCCCGGAGCCGGCATCTTGGTCTCTCCTTGGATGGGATCACGGTCTTACAGCAGGCTCTGCAATCGTCGGCGAATTGGTGGTTACCCGGTACTTTCCATTTATGGCAAACGGCCTCCGTGCCGAGAATCAATGGCCTCTGAGCAGGATATTTGGTTTTACTCGGCTGGTGGTGCAGGAAAAATAAAACAGGACGCCCCTGACAAAATGGCTCTCCACCAAGCAGGGGAAAGGGGTCTCAAGCCCAAATCATTTAAATGATAGAAGGGGAACTCGTACGCGGCGTCGGTGTTTCATCGGTATCTCGGCTAAATCCATCAGCATGTTGCAAAAAAAAAAATGACGAGAGGCCACGGATGTTTTACGCACCAAAAACACAAAAAAATGGTGATCTGATCATGTTGCTGGCCCTCCGGCCTAAGTCTTCTGTTGACTACATCCTAAGTTGCAGAATGGGCGTCCAAACGAAAACGTAGGCCAAAGTAAGAAGCGAGAAAAGGGTCTGGGAAGCACCCTCCTTACAGCACCGCGTCAGGTCGCCGAATGACGCTTTCTGCCTTTTGCGCGAGGTGCTTCGCCGCGACGCCGACCCCGGGGACCAATCAGAGCGCGCCATCTCAGCCGGGAAACTTCGAGAACATTCGATTGTCGGGGGAAAGGAAGAGAGGAAAGAAAATATGGCGGCCAGCGACTTCTACACGCGGAAAAGAAACGAACTTGGCCGAGAAGAAACGCAGGCAAGATCGGCCATCTTGAAATGGGAAAAAAAAACTTAATTGATCAAAAAGGCATTAAAAACATTATTAAATTTCCTAAAAATTTAGCGGGAGATAGCTTATCGTCCGAGACAACCCTGGGTAAAATTTGGAGTAAAAATTTAAATTAGAAGTGAGTAAAAATAATTAAAAACCGGACATGAACAAGAGATATTGCAAGAAATGAGTTAGGCTATTGAAGAGAGAGTAAACGTAATAGTCAGCAGAAAATTGACAGAATTTACATGATAATTAAGTTTACACCTCCGGAGACAGGGCAAACAAAGGCAGAATTAATTTAAAGAAAAGGTAATTATTTAAAAAAAAGATCCCAACAAAAAGATAATTAGTAGTAATTTAAAAGAAGTTAGCTATTGAGTTATAGAAGAGTCACCCAGACCATTATCTCCTGACAAAAGGTACTTAAATTAAACGTCCAAGTTAATTACAAGCATTAGAAAATAAATAATTAATGGTTAAAACAATTAAAATAAAAATTACTGCTTTTGATTTGTAAAAACATTATCCCCCCCAAAAAAACAATACAACAAAACTAATATTTAATGCGGGGGTGAAAGGTTTTTATGATTATTGTTTCTAAATTTCTCATCTTCCATTCTGCGATGATCCCGGAGACAGAGTATAATACAGTGTAATCATGAATAAAATAGATTTTATTTAATAATGAAAATAATAAGTTTCGATTTTGAAGAACTTAACTGAAAAAAAATATTGCTTTTATTTATTTTTTAGTTTTATCTCCTGTCAGTTCTTAATTACAAATCATCTTATGTAAATTATTGTCATCCTATGTGTCACACTCCTGTTTCATTACTGTGAAAGTAACATCACAACTTACACCATACCATCTTATTTGTACCATTTATGAACTATGCAGTCCCTTATTGGCACGCCTTAAAAATTCAAAAAATGGTAGTAGCTATACAACCATGAATGAATATTTGGATGTAATGGCTTCTGTTAAAGAAATTTTAGAAGATGTAGATAACAGCCCTTCATTGCAGTAAGAAGAGAGGGGCTGAGGGGGGAGTCGAACTGCCCTCATATTGTTGGACGAAGGGAAAAAGTAACCACAAATCAACACAATGTCTTTTTTAGATTCCGGGTAAAAAAGAAAAAAATGCCGCCTGGCTTCCCAATGCCCTTCTCCCTTCCCCAGTTGCTGTCTAGAGAACACGAATGAATGCTTGGAATGCAAAGTGGGAAAGAAGTAGGTCATGAATCATGGCACACTGGAATTAAATAATAAGCAATCGGCTGCATATATTTGGACATTCGTTTTCAATTTGTGCTGTGGCTTTGAATTCATATTAAGATTTAAACAAGCAGATCCACAACAAACACAGGGATCAATAAATTAACAAACTTTACATAAATTAATACACAAAATATAAATGTAACTAAAAATTAATTTTGCTTTAATTTTCTCTGGATTACAAATTACGAAGTTATGCGTTTTCCCTCAATTTTGACATCTGACCGAATAAATCTTGAATGTCTGCTTGCTTCAATGAAGATTCCCACTTCTTCACCACTTCTGCGATTCAGTTCTAAAATGTTCTGCTCACTATAAATAGAATTTTTCTCACAGAACTCTGAGAATACTGAAGTCAAACATTTCTTTTAAGCCATCTTTTTTTACTTTAAAACTATCAAATTCATCACCTGGCAAATCTGAATGAAAGTTCACTGAAAATAATGAATTTCCTCCATCCTCACTGAAGTGGTTGTTTTTTACCGTATTCCATACACTCACAGGTGCATAAATTGCATCTTTGATTGAAAATGCTGATTAGAACTCGATTAAAGGACTTTCAGCATGTACCAACACATGCATGAAGTTCTTGCGATAAATCATTTTAAAGTTTTGAATGATTCCTTGATCCATTTTTTAGATCAAAGATATTACATTTAGGGGAAGAAACATCGTGATAATATTACCACAGCACAATTTTTCTACTGTAGGATGTGCTCTGCAGTTATCAGTCAATAAGATAACTTTACTGTCTTCAGGTTTCCCTTTATATTTTAATTCAGATATCACAGAAGGCACAAATATGCTCTTAAACCAATCAAAAAATATCTTTATACATTCACACATTTCTTTGATTCCTGTATGCCACAGGGAGATGTTTAATGCCTGCTAATGCTCAGGGTTTTCTAGATTTTCCAATCTTGAGTAAATTAATTGTATGTGGTCCAGTAGCATTGGGGCAAGTTAAGACAGTTAATCTCTCTTTACTTTTTTTATAACCATGTGCAGATCTTTCATTAGCACCTGCTAATGTTGAATTTGGAAGGCATCGGAATAGCAGACCTGTCTCGTATGCATTCTAAATACAGTAGTACCTCTCAATAAGGGACACCCAGGGGACCATACATTTTGTCCCTTAAATAGAGGTCTCCCTTATTCAGAGGGTGCATATTAAAAGATGTCACTTAAAGGGAAATCTAGGTTATACTTTTAATAAATTTTCATAAATAAGTAGCATAGCCACAGTAATTTTAGTGAAGCTAGGTTTGATATTAAATTTGAAGTTGCTTCAGTACATGACTTACTTGGTTTTTGCTTATACTAAATTTCTGACTTAAGTCTCGCAAGCTAAGCTTTTCAACTTCTGCTGAATGGATTACATCAACTTTTAAAAAAATGCTATTCTTTTTCTCTTTGATGTTGATGCTTTGCTAGATAGAAGATGTAAAACTATGACTTAAGCACAAAACTATAACGCCCTTATGCTATGAATGTGTATAACCTTCTGATTGCACCACAACTTGTTGCTTTTTCCCAGTGAGTTGATCCCATTTTCTCCGATGTACTGATATGCAGTTTTCAATAGAAAGAGAGTAGAGGATAAATCCCTCTAGCAAATGTTGAAAAGTGGGTTCCCATTCACATTTTCCAGTAATTTCCTATCATTGAGAACTCTTACAGTAGCTGAGGCTAGAGTTAGTTTTTAATTAACTAAAATGGCTTTTTATGATTTCACACATATTCACATGATACATGACAGACAGTGGCCCCTTTAGAGAGAAGAGATTTGAATCTCACTTCTGCTTGACATGGATACTTAATACAAATATGTTCTGCACTTTTGTCACTGAAAGTAGAAAAATCTTCCTTGGGGTTTATCTTTAAATTTTCATTTATTGTTCTCTTGTCACAAAACTATGTTTCACTTACCACAAACTTGCTTTTGAAACCTATATTTTATTTTTGAATTTTTTTTTTGTGGTGTCCCTTAAATAGTGTCCCTCATTCAGAAGTAAATACATTAAGGTAACTATTCAAAGGGACTGGGACCGAAAGAACTATCCCTTAAATAGAGGTATGCCTTATTCGGAGGTGTCCCTTACCAGGAGGTTTCACTGTATTTTCCAATTCATAATTATTTTTGTTCACGAAATCTTCAAAAAAGGCAGAAAATTCAGGTGCGCCTTCTGCATCGGCAGAATGCTTTTCTCCCGATATGTCGATTTTATGAATACAATGGTGCTTTTTAAAGTTCTCAAATCACCCATCTGAAAATTTGTATTTTTCTCGATATTCAACTTTTCAGACAGATCTCTTGCTTTTTCAATAAGCATTGACCCTGAAACTGGTACGCATTCCTCTCTCTTTAAACAGGGTTCATACAGCTCGTAGAAGATAGAAATTAATGAGTTTTTAATGACCGTATGAATTCTGAGTAGCAACTTACTTCTCAACATATAAGTTGCTAGGTCACTGTAGCTTAAATATAATATAAATACGAGAGTAAGTTGAAAAATAAGTTTCCCCTGTCGACTGTGGTCAGAGTTGTGTATGAAAGTCAAAAAATAGAATGAGACATTAAAGATATGACATACCTTTATTTTTCCACATAGGTACCAAGTACATTGAGACATTTGTCATATCGCTTAATAAGCTTCAAAAAGCCCTCCAGGAAAATCAGGGCTTTGCATATGGAAGAAGCGTTGAACGGCTTGTTTCACTTCAGTATTGCTTCCAAAGTGCCTTCCCCCGAGATTTTTCTTCAAAGCCGGAAACAGATGGAAGATAGATGGATGGACGGAAACAGATGGAATGATGCAACCAAGAGTTGCAATATGGTTTTGCGCTGCCGTCGCCGAATGTGAATTTATTTAAAGTCAATTTGTTAAGTACAAAAAATTTGTTTAAAAATGCATTTAACCAGTGTGACAACCAAATTATTTGTATCTTCTACCATCATATTAATGGGGTCTGCAACTGAAAGTTTGCAAATGGAGTAAGAATTAAAATGCATTTAAATGAACAAGAGTCCATATTAGGATGGGTCGTTTTAAACTTTTTTAAAAATCGAAATCACCTGTGATGTGAAAAGTTGTGTACTGACATCAAATGTCTGTAAGAAAAAAAAAAATTAATTAAAATATATTAATAAATATATCCCTCTTATGTCAATTGTAGTATGCACTGGCCTCCAAAAGTTAAGGAACATGCTTTTCGAAGCTCATCATTAAAAAAAAAATGACACTAACAATCAAATTTATAGTTTACATAAATGATAAAAATGAACTTTATGCAAATTCATGCAAAAGTGATAGCTACCACTTTTTTTTTTTTATAGAAAAGAACAGGCACATATGAGTGAGAGAAAAAAATAAAATATCAGGCTTCCATAATTACGCGTGTAACTTTTGTTAGCAGATTCATTGACAATAGGCAGTAAGGATGTCTGCAATGTCTGAGAGAAGCTGTTTGCCCCATTCGTTAAGGTGGTGGGCACTCGGATGGATGGAAATGGGGTTTTAAGATTCTTTGAGCTCTGCTTCCAATGACAAATTTTCCCTGCTTTAAGAATATTTAATAAGAATAAAAATTAATAATTGCCATTTATGTGTAAAGAAATATATGCTTTTTCACTAGATACGAAATATTTTTTTATCAAGGTTCATTTATAATCTTAAGAGTTCAAAATCATTACAGTAGACTCTCTGAAATCCGCACACCTTGGGACCAAGGGGTTTGCAGATTATAGAATTTTGCGGATTACAGATCATTGTTTTGTTTACATTTTTTCTTACTATAGTTATGAAGCAACAGAACATTTTTAATGGCTGAAATTAATTATACTGTCACACTTAGTTTAATTATTAAAGAATTTATTAAAATATATGAAAAAAAAATTATTTTACAAAACTTTTGCAGACTGAAATTTTTCTTGAAGAAGGCTTAAACTTTCATACTTTAATTTTATTACTATTTTTTAAATTTTGCAAGCATGGAATCAATTGTTGTTTGTTTTAGGGCTTTTGATTTGTGTTTAAATATTTTTTCCTGGAGTCTGTTTATTGTCATTATTTCTTGTGGTGATGCCAATGAATAATTTTGGATGAATTCTAAATATTTATAGCCTAAAGATAAGCCTTCTTCAAGAGAAATTTTTTGAAAATTTCTCTTTCTTTAAATAAAAAATCAATATCAAAATAATACACGTTTCGTTAACTGAGTGTGCGAGATTGTCTCTTAGAATCTTTTCTTTCAGCTAATCATGCTTTCATTTTACTGCTCAGACTTTGTTAGATGGGTTAAAAGAACAATTTTAATTAGATATATGCAAAAAATATGAAAAATAGCATAAAATTTCTTTTAATTCTACAACTCAACTCACCCGTAGTTTCCTAGTGTTACTTAACTGTTAACTGCAAATTTCACTGTTTACATCAAAAAATTATCGCGGATTATAGATAGTTGCGGATTATAGATGTGCGGATTTCAGAGAGTCGACTGTATATATAACCTTTGATAATATAAACTTTGTAAAACATTTAAAAAATTTCATATCTACCACTTTCTAAAATTACATTTAAAGTGTCTTTAAAATAATGCCATTTCAATGAAAAATAACTTTTTTTTTTTTTTCATGCGAGTTTCTGATAATGAGCATTAGAGGTTTAAAAATAAAAACTGGACACTTGCAATCTCTGAATGGTAGCATGCTTAAAAAATTGTGAAAATTTTTATGAAAACTATATATATATATATGTAAAGTACCTGTAGTTGTTGGGCTGTGGTGTCATACTGACACCCTGTAATACCCTCAATACCAATTAGGGCTTAAAATTCTCTGCTTGGAGTCTGGTAATTTTTTTGCAGATTGAGGGCCTCCTCCTGTTCTATAGGTTATTTTTCAAATCTGCAGCTTTCGCTTTTATGCTGCTCATATGGTCCTTCCATCTTTTCTGACCTATTAAAAAATATTCAGTACATTTAAAAGAGGTCTGGCAATAGTTTGAAGGAAAAGAAAATATTAAAAATAGTGTATTAAGGATAAATATAGAATAAAAACTTGTCTGAACTCTCGTAGTTATAAAAAATTCAGACAAAAAGCATTAAGAAAAAACTGGTGTTGAAGATAATTACAGAACAAAAACTTTGTTTAAGGCACACACCCACAAAAAAAAAAAAAAAAAAAAAAAATCTAAAATGATACCCAAAGGCAGAAGAAATATAGATGGTCAAGATATATGTAGAATAAAAATTTGATTGAACACACAGTACACCTTCCGAAAAAGTATTCGAGTAAGTGATAAATTTCCTATTTTAGGTTTGCGAACAATTCAGTTTTTGTAAAACGCACAACTTGACAGGAATATGGAAAGTCACATTTACTTATGGCCTATTCATATTCTATGATAAATAATTTTTAATGTAATAAACCAATGTAGGAAATTTATCTCTTACTCAAATACTTTTTTGGAGAGTGTACCTGAAAAAGTTTTAACTAAAAGTACTAAAAGAGCATTCAAAATTACTGGTGTTAAGGAAAAATACATTTAAAAACTTCAGAATGATTACTAATTTACCCAACACAGAATATCCTTATTTTTTACCTGTAGTCCTGTCCTTTTATTTCTGCTACTTGTGTTTACGAGTGCAGCAATTCCATCCCACATTTTATCTTTTTCCGCGTTATTTAAAAAAAAAATTTCCCATTTCTCCATTTATCAATTGGGGATAATCTTCTAAATAGCGTATTAAAATATCCTTTTCCTCTTGATTAAAATTTGGAGATCTTGGATTTTTTGTCTTTTCCATAATTCAAAATGATTTTTTAGCTCTCATACGGTAACAACTCTCAATGTTTGTTTTGAGGCTTACTGAATTTTGGTGATGTCACTTGTAAACACGGCCGTTGAGCCACTCTGATTGGTTGAAATCATTCACTGACACCAGCCCCTTAAAAAAAAATTTATCTCATGAAAATTATTTTGCAGAATTTATGAGATTGATTAATGCTTGGAGTTTTTGTTTTTTGAAATATTTAATTTTATTGAATGTTTTCTTTTTTCTCTTTTAGTTGTTGGAGGCCTGCCAACAGGAATCTGATTCCTACTACGTGTAACACCACGGCGGTGCCTACTAACTGTTGTAGGTTGCACTCAAATCCTCCTTCTTCTATCTACATTTAGGGCTGTTTGTATTATAAAAAGCTTTTGATGAAATGATTCTTTGCTTTTGATTTTGTCAAAAGATGTTATAACATTTTCTAACAATGTTTCATCTACATCGAATTCAAGCAGCCTATCTATTGCCCTACGAAATCTTTCTTTTAGTGTCATGTTTTGCACGTTTTGTAAGAGGCTCTTTGCCTGGAGAATTATCAGTGTGCATATCCAATGGATTAGGCAATATGTTAGGACTCTCATTTATGTTAGTTGAAGATTCTCCCAACTGAAAAAAAAAAAAACTGCAGGAGGGCAACTGGTTCCAAGTGCAAGTTGTGCAATAGTATACCTGTCATGCAGGTTAAAACTGGAGTATTTGGCAAATTTATTTTCATATTGTGTAAAAGAAAACAATGATGCTTAAAAAATGCTCCTGTTTTCCCAGTACTGCAGGTGCAGTATCCTATGTCATACTCCACTATATAACAGACATTTGGAGCGGTATTGCTAAGCACTAAGTATGTGCCCTTTTTTGTATCGATAATGTCTGTTGGGTCCACTCTACTCATTTTTTTTCAAAAAATCCTCATATAAAAGAGTATTGGAAACCATCCTGCTGTTGGATGACCTCACTTTTCAAAGATATCGATGCAGAAGTCTGTCAAAGCTACGACATTAAATGTCTTTATGCGGCACAATACTATGGCTTTAATCACTCGCATTGTAGCCTCGCACATGTTATTTGTATTGTGGCTATGAGTCATAAAATTGAAACTAAATAACTCAATCCACTCTTCTTTACGTTGAAAGAAATTACAAAATCTGTTTATGAAAGTTGGATACTGTGTAGATAGCTGAAGGAAAGCTTCTACACTAGTATCCATCTCATACTCTGTTTATGCATGCATAACCTGAAAAGAGAATTTTTTTTTTTTTAAATCTAAACCATGGTAATGATCTTTACCATAAGCATGTTTGCCTGTACTGGAAGCATATGATTTAATTACACCTGCCAACATTTTCTGTCTAGCAATTTGGAGAATTTTAAATATACATATAACTATTAACATTGATTAATTGTAACTAAATGCAGGGTGTCCATCAAATGAGACCCATTTTGAACATCAATGATAAAAAGGCGCTGTTTGCAGCATATTTTTAAAAACCAGTAAATTTTGAAAAATATATTCTGTTAAATAGTTCAGGAAACCGTCCTGCTGTTGGCATGCTTTAACAATTTTTTTTTAAAGATACTTTTCAAAGACATCGATGCAGAAGTCTGTCAAAGCTACGACATTAAATGTCTTTGTTCGGCACAATACTATGGCTTTAATCACTCGCATTGTAGCCTCGCACATGTTATTTGTATTGTGGCTACGAGTCATAAGATTGAAACTAAATAACTCGATCCACTCTTCTTTACGTTGAAAGAAATTGCAAAATCTGTTTACGAAAGTTGGATACTTTATAGATAGCTGAATCAAAGCTTCTACACTAGAATCCATCTCATCCTCTGTTTATGCATACATAACCAGAAAAGAGAATTTTTTTTTTTTTTTTTTTTTTTTTTTTTTTTTTTTTTAATCGAAACTATGGTAACGATCACCATAAGCATGTTTGCCTGTACTGGAAGCTTTTTGGACCTTGTGCCATTAACCTTCAACGAACCAACCAACTGTACTGGAAGCATATGATTTAATAGCACCAGCCAACATTTTGTGTCTAGCAATTTGGAGAATTTTAAATATACGTATAACTATTAACAATGATTAATTGTAACTAAATACAGGGTGTAAAGCTTACAAAATGCTCTTGTTTTCCCAGTACTGCAGATGCAGTATCCTATGTCATACTCCACTATATAACAGACATTTAGAGCGGTATTGCTAGGCACTAAGTATGTGCCCTTTTTTGTATCGATAATGTCTGTTGGGTCCACTCTACTCATTTTTTTCAGAAAATCCTCATATAAAAGAGTATTCGAAACCATCCTGCTGTTGGCATGCTTTAATTTTTTTTTTAAATACTTTTCAAAGATATTGATGCCGAAGTCTGTCAAAGCTACAACATTAAATGTCTTTATGCGGCACAATACTATGGCTTTAATCACTCGCATTGTAGCCTCGCACATGTTATTTGTATTGTGGCTACGAGTCATAAGATTGAATCTAAATAACTCAATCCACTCTTCTTTACGTTGAAAGAAATTACAAAATCTGTTATTGAAAGTTGGATACTCTGTAGATAGCTGAAGCAAAGCTACTACACTAGTATCCATCTCATCCTCTGTTTATGCATACATAACCTCAAAAGAGAATTTTTTTTTTGAAAATCTAAACCATGGTAATGATCTTTATCTTAAGCATGTTTGCCTGTACTGGAATCATATGATTTAATTGCACCTGCCAACATTTTGTGTCTAGCAATTTGGAGAATTTTAAATATACATTTAACTATTAACAATGATTAATTGTAACAAAATACAGGGTGTCCATCAAATGAGAGACCCATTTTGAACATAAATGATAAAAAGGCGCTGTTTGCAGCATATTTTTAAAAACCAATAAACTTTCAAAAATATATTCTGTTAAATAGTTCAGGAAACCGTCCTGCTGTTGGCATGCTTTAACAGTTTTTTTTAAAGATACTTTTCAAAGACATCGATGCAGAAGTCTGTCAAAGCTACGACATTAAATGCCTTTGTTTGGCACAATACTATGGCTTTAATCACTCGCATTGTAGCCTCGCACATGTTATTTGTATTGTGGCTACGAGTCATAAGATTGGATCTAAATAACTCAATCCACTCTTCTTTACGTTGAAAGAAATTACAAAATCTGTTAATGAAAGTTGGATACTCTGTAGACAGCTGAAGCAAAGCTACTACACTAGTATCCATCTCACACTTTGTTTATGCATACATAACCTGAAAAGACAATTTTTTTTTTTTTGAAAATAAAAATGGATCTGATGGTAATGATCTTTACCATAAGCATGTTTGCCTGTACTGGAAGCATATGATTTAATAGCACCTGTCAACATTTGTGTCTAGCAATTTGGAGAATTTTAAATTTATGTATAACTATTAACAATGATTAATTGTAACTAAATACAGGGTGTCCATCAAATGAGAGACCCATTTTGAACATAAGTGATAAAAAGGCGCTGTTGCAGCATATTTTTAAAATCCAATAAATTTTGAAAAATACATTCTGTTAAATAGTTCTAAATATCACCACCACATAGCACTCGCAGCCAAAAAACTGAACTTCACTTTCACGTGAACCGACTCACAAATATCCCAATGGTCTTTAGCACTGTCTAGTGGTAACATTTGAAACTGAACAAAATTTATTGGTTTTCTAATAAAAATGCTGCAAACGGCACATTTTTATCTCAAACTGCATTGTCCTTATTTATGTTCAAAATGAGTCACCCACATTATATGGACATGCTGTAGTTAATTACTGACATGATAAAATCAATAGTTAATTTTCAAACTTAATAAATTTATTTTGAAATATTGTAATAATGATGATGTTCATGCCTGATTTTAACCCATTGCACGTACCACAGTCATTTAGACTGGGGTGCCTCCCCTTCCCCCTGTTAATTATTTTTGCATCCCTTCTATCATTTATTATGATTAGGAAACTATTTCTGGTGAAAAAAAAAAAGCAAAACAATTGGGGGGGGGGAAAAGGGCACCTCAGTCAAAATGACCGGGGGTACGTACAGTGGGCTAAAGTCGATAATATGCTAAAGATAGTGAAACCTATATAGCTTAATTCTAGAGTGAATTATTCAGATTTATTAGAAGGCAATTTCACCGAAGTTACAACATTTTAATTTCACTTTTACATTTGGTAATATAATAAGTGTAGGAAATTAAGAGAAAAATCGGGGAACATACGGGGGAAAATTTTTTTAATTGGATCAAATGACAAGGAATTATGTTTCCCTGTAGGCAGGTACTACATCATTTGGATACTGATAGTGCCAAACAGCTTAGCACAGGGATTAGCAGCCGGTGGCTCGCAAGCTGCATGTGGCTCTTTTGGTATAAAATTCAGCTCCCCAGTTCCATGCGAAAAAATTTATTTTCAAAACCCTTAAAAGTTCAGAAAATATGTTTAAGTACCTAATTTCTATTTTGACAATCAATTACAAATTGCTATGCTTAACATGATCATAATGAGATAATTTTTAACTAATGTCTTGTTCTTAGAGATGAGGCATGACCATGCTTATCTTTCAGACAATTGCATTCTATTTCCGTCTCACTCAAACAGCCACCGTCTAGAGTCTAGACAACACATCTAGATTCTACACGTGTGGTAAATAAACTTAAGTTTTAAAAAGAGTGTACAGGATAAAGAATATAAATCAAACACTTACAGATTGAAACAATTTCATTACATTTTCCCTCTCAGTAATAGGAACATCACTTTTTGTGGACACGAGCCATTGCCACTCAGCGTGTGCTACATGAAAGTGGCACAAAAGCTGCTTGGCAGATGGCCACACTGCCAACAAGGCATTTTTCTCTGTCGCATCATCTGTCATAAATACATAAGGGGCCTATTAAAATAACAGAAATGAGTATTATAAAACAGAATATGTTGTAAATTATAAATACGGCTTAATTTCTTCTTCATCCCTCAGGGGGAAGACCTTCTTTAGGTTTTCACGGGTGTCGCAATCCCGGGGCCCCAGCGATCTTTCGCTCCTCTACTTTCTACCCTCCTCTCTCCTGCTGTTTCCTTCCACTTCTCCCTCGGTGTGGTTTCTTCTCAGGAAGTGAGGGCCCCCCTTCATAAGCTGTGGCCACTCTGTGCCATCAGCTTCTATTGGCGGAAAACTGCCCACGTGTTTGCCGTGCGTGGAGACCCGTGTCCCCGGAAATGGGATCCTGGTAATTGAGGGGTCTTTTCTCCAACACATTGCTTTGGCCTCGGCTTCGGGTAAACGGGAGGTACACAGCGTTCCCCTGTGTATCAATCGGCTGGTGGTACTGATTTCGATCAACTGCTAGGAATCAAGCAATCGGTCATCTACTGGGCACGTCGTTAAGGGTGGATGCTGCCTAAGGGATGTACTGTGCGCGTATAGACCCGACTAGCACTGGTGTGCAATTGCACACCCCCTCGTTGGGCTCCGTGGTGGGTGGTGCGGTCGGGTCCGAATCTCAATTCCCCCAACATGGATATGAAAAATTCTTATCAACTCCCTCCGACTGTGCAAGGTAGCTTATATGTAGATGATCTTCAGATCTCCTGTCAGGGACAAGACATGGGTTACATAGAGCGACAGCTTCAAACTACTGTAAACCGTATCCAAAAATGGTGCAGTATAAACGGCTTCAGTATCTCGGGAGAAAAAACTACTTGCATTCACTTCTGTCGAAAGCGGGGTATCCATCCAGATCCAGAAGCTGACTTTCAAGAAACACGTCTCTCATATTCGAAACAAATGCGAGAAAACTATGAATATTTTAAAGGTACTTTCTAATACCAGATGGCGGGCAGACCGTGACACCATGCTACGGATATACCGTGCCATGATACGGTCTAAAATAGACTATGCCTGTTGCTCTTATGGGTCTGCTTGCAAGTCAGTTTAAAAAAAACTGGACACCCTGCATCATTCAGCACTACGCATTTGCTCTGGAGCATTTAGAACATCACCTGTAAATAGTCTTTACATCGCCTGTCACGAGCCACCTCTCACCCTCACTCATCAAAAGCTTTCATTGAATACATACTTTCGCATACTCTCTCATCCCTCACATCCTTTAAAGGACTCTTTTATAGATACCCATCTGGACAGATTTTACAATCATCGCCCTTCATGTACCCCTCCCTTTGGACTCCGGATCCGTAGGAGCCTAGTCGGTACCCAGTTGCAGGATGCCATAGTCTCTTCTTGTTCTCCTAATGAAATCCCACCCTGGGCTGAAATGCAAATCCCGTACCTTCAGCCCTATGAAGGCTTCATCAAACAGGATACTGACCCCAAAATATACCAACAGTTGTTCTTAGATCATAGAAATAAATATGAAAGTTATGAAGACCTCTACACAGATGGATCTAAAACCAGTAATCACGATGGCTTTGCCTTTGTGAATAATAATTATTCTTCCAGCTACACTCTCCCTCAGTTTTGCTCTGTCTTTACAGCCGAATTACTGGCCATTTATGAAAGCCTTCTGTACATCTCCAGAAAAAACACAAAGAATTATATAATCTATTCTGACTCCCTCAGTGTTCTGGAAAATCTGAAATCTGACTCCCTTACCCACAACTATATCATTAAAGTATTACGTCTGTACAAACAGCTTATAAATCGTGGGTACAGTATTCTCCTCTGCTGGGTAACCAGTCATATTGGGATCGCTGGCAACGAGAAAGCAGACACACTTGCCAAGCTTGCGACCCTCCCGTACAGCGGCAACCTATCCTATAACGCCATTAAGTGTAGCATCTCTAGCATTATAGAAGGTATCTGGATTGATAAATGGGACAGTGAAACTGGGAACAAACTTCATTCTATACGCCCAGCTCTCACGCATTGGCCTTCTCATCCCTATCGCAGACTGGATGTCGTCTTGACACGCCTCTGCATTGGTCATACGAGGCTTACACATAAGCACTTACTCCTGGGTGAACCTGCCCCGGAGTGCCACCATTGCCATACCAACCTTACCATTAGTCATGTTTTAACTTCATGCACTGCTTTTAATAATTTTTACACAATATTTTTTAACTGTTCTCATCCTAAACTTGACGATATATTGGGTGAAACCCCGCACCGTAATTTGTTTGCATTTCTTCGACGTATCAATATTCTTTACTCAGTGTAAAGTGTACACTTTTCTCTGACTGGTATCTGGATGGGAGCCCCCATCCAGATGTCCTTGACTTATTTTTCTCCTTTTTACCTCTCTACAGTTTGCTTTTATCGTTTTTAGACCTTACAGATTTTAGCTTTACATGTCTTATACAACACATTTTTACTTGAAAACTTTATATTTTACTATATATACACATAGTCTGGCGCAGTATGTCCTTTCTGGACCTTTTGCCATTAAACACCAACCAACCAACCATCTTCTTCACATGTATGATAATTTCTGTAAAACTTAGTCATATACTAAAAAAATAAATAAAATACCTTACCAGATATCTTACTTTAGAAATTCTAGTTGTAGTACTCAAAAGAAAAAGCAAAAACATAAGAAATTTAAAAAAAACTCATTTTTTGCTTTTCTCTTGGAAAAAACGGGAATTTAATCGATTGAAAAATGATTTGGAATAACTGGTTTCCAGAGATATCATGCATCAGAGATATCATTCTGCATATACATAAACAATATCTCATTTACTATTTCTATTTAGTAAGATGTGCAATTAGTGGATTTCCTTTAACAGTTATGTTTGAAGACTATGGTTCCATTTGTTTGCCAGGTCTAGTATAAGTCTTACCAAAAAGTTCTGGCAAAATAACTTGTGTAAAAAAAGAAGTGGCCCTTTCACATATATCTTCCCAAAATTTTTCATCTTTATATATACATTCAACAAACAAACTTTTTGTTGTATAAACAATAAAGTCACAATATTTGAATTTCCCAACAAAAATCTGTGTTTGAACTTGGCAAAAATATGAATGATTTTTATTAAGATTTGTTGTTGCCTGATATATTCTGCAAAAAAGTAGCACTCTCAGATACTTCTTCAGGTGAAGCATTTTTCAGACAGTAAGGACATTTCACTTCTATGCATCCATATCCACAACAGTCACATCTTACAAAGCCATCAGGTGAGGCTCTGAAATGTGGGTATTCAGTGTTTAGGAATAGACCACACTCTTGTGTACTTAAATTGCTATGAGATTCGATTTTATGTTTTGTGTACAATAAATCCCTAACAACTCTTTCATGTTTACAACCCCAAGTTGGAGCAGTAGATACAAACTTCATTTTTTCAGGATAGCATATTTGCTTAGTTAGAGATTGAGATGGTTTTTCTAAACTAGTACTGCAACACCTTTTCATTATTGAGGCAGCTATTCGGCCTGCACGATGCTGAAACCACAGTTTAGATTGTGCCTGCTTGCAGGTTTCTTTTTATATCAGCATTCACTGCTCATTTGTCACTTGTTGTTTTTACTTCCATAGCTTTCTTCCACAATTCCAATAAGCTGAAACTTTCATATTCAACTTTATCCTTTCAGGCTCAAAAGTTTATATATTTATCATCCCCGTTATTTAATCCCCACTTATCTCTAACAGATAAAAAATTAAATCCCGTTAGGATACCCTGTGTATTTACATACCGGGTGATTCAAATAGATGTTAAGGCGATTATTTTTAAATGCGCTGAATGGAAACTGCAGGTAAACGGGCAAGGCAAGTGTTGCATTATGCAACATTCCTTCCCCCTGCAGAAAGAAATATGTTAGCAGATATCAGATGGCAAAAAAACTCTGCAGCATATTGTTGAAAGTCCATTCTGGTAGATCATTGCATGTGAACATGGCACTTGAAGATAATACTTAAAAGTTCTGATGATCATAAGCTTATAGTTCATCATTAAAGTAGTGAAACAAGTATACTGAAAAAATTTCCTGGCTGGATAAATTCATGAAAAATGCATACACATATACACCGTAAGTGCAACATTCAATTCCAGTTTCACCAGAGACCAATAATAAAAATATTAAAAATTAATTACCTAAGTATTTAATGCCAACACTCTAATCAATTATAATACAATCTAATAATAATCAAATCAAATCCACATCAAATCTATTTCAAACCAATATCAAATCAATCAGAAAATCAAAGTTCTGCTATGTACACATTTATTTCTCAATAAATAATGACAATGCCATACCCTAAACTTTCTTACTATCTTCAAAGTACTATCACCCGAAACAATTCAAAAATAATTAAAGAAACTGCTGCTCGTTCCTGGAACAGGCAAACAGAGACAAGCATATGAATGAATGTCTGGATCATCCACCCATACACAATCTCCAAAATTTACCCAAACTGAAATGTCTAATAGTCTTAAGAGCCAGTAGATGGCAGACTGTATGTATTTTACCAAAGGTGATATTTGCTTAAAGACTCTCCTATACCTACCTTACATGAGATGGGAGCCACTAAGCCCAGCGAAGGTAGCTATGACGTCACTCAGGTAAGACAGGTACGTAAATTGGACCAAGTTTGGAAGTATTTTAACAAAGCTGCTATTTGGTCACATTAAAGAGTACATGCAATTAAAAAAAAAAAAAACACATGATTTTGTTAGTTATAACCTCATGGCAGGCGTTTTGAAAATTTGAAAAAAAAAATTTTTTCAAAAGTATTTTAACAAATCTGATTTATATATATATTATTTTTAATAGTTTTATTAGCTTATTCTTAAAACGGCAGACATTTTCTCTAGTTGCGATATTACGGCAGACGACAATATATTACTTACCGTGCGAGTATGTGTACTTACTGTATAAAACTCATCTGCTGAACAGTCTGTAAAAATAAAGTACAAATTTTCAACTAAATTAAATTTTAAATAGAATTTAGTATACTACAATTACCTGGTACATCCTGAATGAAATCACTAATGTAACATGGAAGATGATCTCCTTCAAACCACTTAAACACGTATTATGTGTCTTGTTCTTTCTAACCATATTCCAGTGGGTTTAACACTGTAGGATTTTTTTGTGATGCATTTTTCCAGATACTAGAAATATAATGAGCCCTCAAAAATTGTTGATAAAGTCCAGCTTCGCATGGAGGTATCGAGCTAGCATCAAAGCTTATGACTTTTTTTTTTAGTAAAGTTTTCATTTATGTCAGAATCTTTAGCTATTGACAAAGAGTTGGAAAGGACTGCCATCCACGTCTTTGGATTTCTCCGTGTTGTACATGTTGCAAGTAAATTCTTGAAGAACATTAAACATACCGTATAACATATCCATGGTTAAATCAGCGTTTTCCGAACTTTCAAAAGCTTTTTGGAATTGAATATTTTTCTTCAACAAGGTAAAGGGTCTTTTTTGTCCTTTATTAAAAAAAGCGGGGTTGAAATCACTTCCTGTGAAAGCATGAGAACCAATCAAACTTTTTGTCAATAATTCAGTGTTTCTCATGAATTTTTGTGACTTGAACCCTTAAGCCAGGGGTGTAGCCAAGAGGGGGGGATAGGGGGGTCATACTCCCCCCCCAACCCATGAGGATTTTTTTTCCATACAAAATGTATATTCGTCACTCCCTTATCACATATACATATATGTGAGTTGCAGCAGTCGTAACCTCCCCCATGAAAAATTTCTGGCTACTACACCACTGCCTTAAGCCATCATGGGATGTAGGCTCTTGCATCGATTAAAATGTTTTCATTCCACAAAGATCGATACTGATCCACTTGCAAGAAGTTCACACTCTACCATTATTGTTGACAATCCACAATCATTGATAGTTTTTTCCCATTGCTTTGAAATAAGATAGCATGATATGGAATGAGCCTAAATGTATAAATAGTTTTAAAATTTTTAATTTCCTTTCGTGCTTTTCAGTGGCTTGCAGTTTTAGTGCAATTTTCACAATTGCTAAATCGTACGTCAGTTGCATGTACGGTTGATTTAACTCTTTCAGAATGTCGATGCTTTGTTCCATCGTTGCTAAACCTACTGGAATTGCAGTTGACGATGAATTAATTAGGGTCAAATAGGAAATACATTGCTGTGGACTGTTGTCTTTTATTATCATACTTATACACTACCCACATAGGGATGTTTGGCAAACCTTGAGCATGACTTAACATCCAAACAGCATCAATTCGCTACAATTAAAACAAATATAAGGTTAAAGAAGGAAATATATAATGTAAGATTCACTCCCTTCATAAAGTTTTCAGTTGATTAAAAGTGCTCTGTTGACTGGTGTGTGTGCATTTTTCATCCTAACTGCATATTAATAAAGTTATCATATGAAACATGGCCACATGCCTTCGTATAATGCATACAGAAACTTTTCAGAATTTTTATTTACATATACTTAGAAGAAATGTATATATTTTCTAATCAAGAAAGAATAAATAAATATTTCTATTGTAAAAGTAGCACAGCAATATAATATCTCAAGTTGAAAATTTTGCATTAAATATGAAAGAAGATTAAATATATAAACACGCTTGTAAAATTCAATTAATTTATGTTACCAGCCCAGGATTGATCTCTGGGAATTGGGACAATTACCAGGAAACATATGTACCAAAGCACCTTAAAATCAAAGCAATTTTTCCAGCTTTAAACTCATGAACTTTCAGTTCACCACATGTATGGATTACTGCATCTATGATACTGGACTCTCTAGCTGGTACCAAATACCATTTTTTTTACCAAATATTTCTTTTAAAATGTCCAAATTTGCTTTGGAAAGAGGACATTTTACTTCTAAAATTAGTCTCCAACAATACCATCTGGTGAGTATCCTAGAAGCCCCGAAGAATGCATATACAATCCTCCAGTTTGAATAAAAATATTTTCAATTTCTAAAAACTGCTAGACTGCACTTTCTCCATGGAAAATACCCCATTGGATGGATTTCACACCACCAAAGTTATATTCACCATTCAGAGATTTAATCAAATTTGGAGGATTGTTATTTGAATTTACAGATCGGATAACTGCTCCGAAATTAGACGATGCAATTCTGCCCTTTCTGAGCATTCCCCACAACGCGTTATACATTTGGCCTTTTGTGGATTTAAATATTTCTGATACTTCTTTGTCCATCAGACATTTTTTCTAAAAAAAAAAAAAAAAAAAATATTTGTGACATCTGAAAATCCTTGCTGACCAATGATATGGCTGAATGTTTTTTCATCAAAATTGAAATTATTCTGTGGCCCAGGTGACATTAGCCACACTAAGCCACAGTCTGGTGCTACGTTTTTCAGCATTGACATAAATTCACTGTTCTGCTGTGTTGTTGTTTTCTTCAGCAAAATGCGCTTAGTTGTTGAACCAAATAGTTCTTCAGAGGTCTTTTGTGCACCTCATTCTTTCTGGACCTTCCACTTACAGCTTGTATCAGTGGCACTTACATTTTTCAATGCAAATATAAGCACACATGCCATGTGATGGCATTTTGACCTTCCTTTCGGGCATTCGAAGGTACACTGTTTTATTAAGCCATCATTCAGATACACCTAAAAATAACCTAAAATAAAGAATTTTAGATATGCAAAGTAATGTATGGAATAAAGTAATAGAACTTATATTTTAGAATAACAATAACTGCAAAAACACTGAACATGAAGTGGTGTTTAAAATATGGAATAATTGAAACTTTATAAAATAACGCACATGAAAAATACTTATCAATCAGGACATATATTTCCCATCCAGATGCCTTTGGTTTACCTCTTTTACCTACTTATGAATTTTACTTGTCTCCTTTATCACCTTTACGTTTTAGCTTTTACTAGGCTTTATGACACCTTTTATACTGAACACATCTTTATTTGACTTAACGTCTTTCGCAGTATGTCCTTTCTGGACCTTGTGCCAAAAAAACCAACCAACCAAGACATATATTTTGGGTGAAAATTAGCATCTTTTATCAGTCATATAGAAGTTCAACTGATTACAAGGGCAAAAGAGAGAGAACTTGCACAAAACTTAGGTCAAATACATGAATTTTGATAAACTTAATTTGCAATGTACTGGAATTTTTTTCTACATTTCTTTAAGAGAGAAATTTTTACTTAAAATAGTATTCAACCCAGCAGTTAAAATTTGGACTTCCATTAAAAAACTCTAATATACTCAGTTTTATCTTTAACAACCTGGTGGAATCTACTGTAATATACTATTAATCCGCCACTCCCGATTAAATGCCCCCTCATTAAAAAAAAAAAAAAAAAAAAAAAAGATTAACGGGATATTAAACTTCTTCCTTTAAATCCTGTGTAAGCACCCATTCAGTATTTTTAACAATTTTCCATCACGTTTCGGGGGGAAGGTTAACAGCAAATTATGGTATATATTAACCTACAACCACTCTGGCCATAACAAAAATAGTAAATATTGTTTTCCTTTATACTGCTGCTGAATTGCATTGTTTAGGAAAAAAATATTCCTGAAAATGCTCATTTGGTTAATGCATAAGTACAATCTAATAGAGCTACCATAGATTTAGGAATATGTCTTAATAAATGTACTTTTGAAGTTATTCAATGTACTTGAAACTTATTAAGAACAAATTTAATAAAATAAATAAAATGCATTTTCCAAAAATATGCCCCATGAGTTATTGTACAAGCCTTATGTAATTTTTAATGACAATAATGATAGTGCATTGGCTGAGTTCTAGCTAAATTTCCAGCATTGCTGCATATCATTATCCGAGATCACAACTGCACAGCTGAATTAAGAGCATTTGTGGAATTGAAGACCAGTTCTGGTTGTGCAACCCAACTCTGACTCCTTGAACTGTTTATAACTGCATGTTGCCACAGAAGCAAGTCAGCAGTTTGTCTCACCGAATTCTTGTATGTTATTAACATATTGTAGCATTCCACTTTTAATGTTGAAATGTTTTACAGTTTTATCTAGTTTTAATTAATAAAAAGTTAGTTTGTTCTTAAAGATATGTACTCCTTGGTTTACTGGTTTTTACAACTGCAATCTTGTTTAAATTCTGAGCAAGAAAGGCGGTAAGCTGGTATTCTAAATTAAATCACGCACCAGCTTCCCTAAGTGAAGACTTCTTTTAAAGTATCATATTTCTTAAATGGAGTTCTTTGACATTACTTAGATTTCAATAGTAACTCAAACATGAGATACTTAACTTACTTTCACTTTAAGTTTTGTTTCTTATGGAAGCATGAATCTCTTGTTTTCTTGAATCAAAGTAAAATGCTTGTGTATCAGAGTCATTGACAGGTTTTTCACCCCTTTCAATAAGTGTTCTCTCCTCATCAAAAAAATTCAAAATTTCCATCAACAAAACCATTTTTCTTTAAGTTTCAGAAGCAATCTATAATAAAAGAATTAACTATCGGAATAACGGGGACAATACCTACTTCCACTACCCAACTAAATCCTTCTATGCCATAGACCTTGCTATTTGTTCTACATTTATCCTACTACTATATAACTTTTCAGTCTCCAGTGACTTTCATAAGTGATCACTTTCCGATTTTTCTCTTACCACTCTACTACAATCTGAAGGCATCTTTACCACACCTAGATATATTTATGATAAGGCAGATTTGCCCACCTTTACTGCATTAGCCGACATAACCTCAAACATTCTTGAAAGCACTATTGAAGAGGTCGTGGATAAAGTCACTTCCATCATTAGCAAAGCAGCTGATGCCAATATTGCAAAACCGGGTATGACACTTCGGCACAGTAAATGACCGTGGTGGAATGAAACCAGCACAATAACAAAAAAGCAATAGCAGAAAGCCTGGAGTGCATTCCCCTGGAGTGTTGCCCAACCACCGAAAACCTCATTCTTTTTAAAAAAAGCTAAAGCTTATGCAAGAAAAATAAGGTGGCAGTGTCAAAAACAATCTTGGATGAAATACATCTCTAGCATAACACCCACCACTACTAGTAAGGAGCTATGGTTGAAAACTAAAAGAGCTGTAAGAATCTATAATAATTCTTCAATATTCTGTCTGTCCATTAATAATAATATAATATCTGATAAAAAAGAAATTGCTAATAATATCTGTCAGACTCTTGCTTCTGTATCATGCAGCACTTCCTTCTCAAACCCTTTTCTCTCGTATAAACAACAATCTGAACGGAAAAAAAAAAAAAAATTAAAACCTAGGATACTAGGCAATGAAAAGGCGGATAGTTTAGCCAGGCAAGCTACAATCCCGTATGCATATTTCCAAACCCTACTTGAATCCAAAATAGCGGGATGAAAACGCGCTGTCATTGGTCGAAACCCCTGTCAATCAGTGCAAATACCTAAATGCCTATGTATTGGTTCCCCTTTTATACATTTACTACGAAGATGTTATTTTATGCTCTCATAACTATTTCACACTTATTTTAATTTTCGCACTTCTGTTTGAATTTTGACACACGCGTGTTTGTTTTTATCTGTAAATATGTACACTCTATAACAAATAAATCAACGCACCAAGAAGGAGGTGTCTGATTGAGACTAAAATTGGTGAATAGGAAGACAATGTACAAAATAGTAAATGATTAAAATTTCAAAACAATTGAATAATTTATTTCAGAGTTACAGTAACAAGTTCAATAAGGTGTTGACCCGCTGCTAGCCTGGATACAAGCTGCCACATGGCGTTGCATAGACCAATAAAGCTCCCGGATGGTCTCCTGCGGTATTTCCTGCCAAATTCTTTCCAATTGTCGAATGAGGTCATCAACAGTCCGTGCCAGATGCAATCGTCTTCCCATCATATCCCAGACATGCTCTATGGGAGAGAGATCTGGCGATCTGGCAGGCCAAGGAAGAGTTTGACAAGCTTTGCAGACAGTTTAGAGTAACACGAGCAATATGTGGTCTGGCATTGTCCTGCTGAAAAACCAGCCCAGGGCACTGCAAAAGTAACGGTAGCAAAACATGTCTTAGGATGTCGTACACGTACCGCTGTGCAGTAAGTGTACCTCTAATGACAACCAAAGGGGTCCGGCTGTCAAAGGAAATGGCACCCCAGACCATAATTGCCTTGTTGAGGGCTGGTGTGGCGTGCAATAGTGAAAGCAGGATCCCCCTTCTGCCCTGTGTGTCTCCAAACATGTCTTCGATGGTCGTCAGGACACAGAACGAAGCGGGATTCGTCGCTAAAGACTATACATCCCCAGTCGGCATCATTCCAACCTGATCGAGCCCTGCACCACTGTAATCTGGCTCGGCAGTGTGCAGACGTGAGTGGCAGGTGGCGTAACAGTCGGCGCGAGCGTAGATTTTGCTCTCTCAACCGTCTGTGAATGGTCATGATGGACACTGGTGTTTGGTGTTTGGGTTGAACGTCTGATGGTTGATAGAGATGAAGAACGTGCTGTGACAGCTGATCGGACCATCACTCTGTCCTCACGATTTGTTGTAAAGTTGTTGAAAGGTCATCTGAATCGCAATCATACCGAAAGTTTTAACAACCGTTGAAGAACTGCTCCTTATATACATCTGCTGGATGCGCAGTTCCGATGTGCTAGAGATCAAACTATTCATTCATTGGACACCAAATTTGAATCATTTGCATATCTGTTCAAGACATTCATGCATACGAAATTTCAAAGCAATCGGATGATTGTTTCTTGGTGCATAGATTTTTTTGTTACAGAGTGTATTTTCCAAAGTCCCTGTCTTTGGGTTTTCCATAAGCTGCTCCAAATACTTCTGTAAGAGACAGTTAAATTTTCCTTCTTCGTTTTCTTCTAATAATATACAAAGTTGTTTATACACAGTACTTGCCAGTTCTTTATTTTTAATTTTGTTTAACTGTCATTTCCAGTCTTGATGTGCATGCCAATGACATAAGAGTTTCTTTACTCCTCCACCAATCACCTCTATCCAGCTGTTAAAGTATTGAGGAGCCTTATCGCTCATAAATACTTTTGGTGAGACATCATAAATTTGTTTTTTAATTTGCTTAAAAAGCAATGTCAAGACTAAGGACATTTCTTTATTGTACAAAAGCCATGTCACTGGAACCCCTTCTCTGTATTCATCAACAAGAAGAACAGTTATAAGGTTAAAATCCTACGAGTTGGTACCATGAGTCGCATCCAAGCACACAATGTTATTGCCAAATCTTTTATATATGTCTCTTGAAATTTCGTCATAATTCCTAATAAAAAATCATTTTTTTCTAAAGAATAAGCTTCATGATTTGGATAGTGTAGAAACTCATAACCTTTTCTTTATATAATAAAAGACTGCCTTCTTTTTTCAGATCTTCAACACAAATATCTACACTGGTATGGTCGTCAGGATGTTTTTCGATTCTGTCAATGCCATAACTTCTACAAGTGTTTAATATGTCTTGCTTGGTACATATGTTTCCTTTCTAGAACAAATTCATGGTTCTCAAACATATTTCTTAAAACATTCTCCCAGGGTATGGTTCCCACCCTGGGAGAGTTTGCTGGCAATTTCTTCTCTGTCGCTTTTGGGAATGGATATATGACAAAGGTGAACAACATGTCCATAATGCAACGAATTAATGTCTGCTGAAACTTTGCCATTTTCAACAAGGACACCTAATGTTGCGGGACAGCTACGTTCTATTTTCCTTGAGCCTTGGGATTTACAAGATCTTTTCCCTGTTGATTTTGAAGAAACATTTCCTGACGGTTACAATAATAATATTCCTTCCTAACAATTTCTGTTTCACGAGCCATTCTAAAGACAAAATACGATCTTGTTTTCTTTCCAAACTTGACACTCTGAAAATGAAAAATAATACAAAAATTATAATGAATTTATTTTTCACTTTAATGTTTGGTAAATGAATCAGTTTTTAAGCAAATAACAAAATTGAAATTCTTAAAATCTGAAGTGACTCCACTCACTTTCCGAATACTCGATCATTGTGTTTAAATAAATGTGAATCGGTTGTGGTATCCTTGTAAAATAACTACATGTCCTATAATCATGAAAACATACACACTTTGTGAGATGGTGATTTATAATTTGCCTACCAAATTTCAACTCAATCGAATGCAGTGTTAACCTGCTAGTGTTTTTTAAATAATTTAAGTCTATAGGCTGCAACGTCTAAGTGCCTTTTTATAGCCCTGTAAAAATAAATTAAGTCCTACACACATTATGATCTATACAGTATGTAAGATAGGGGCCTATAACATATGTGCGTAATTTGAGCTCAATTAAATGCACCATATACATATTGTTCACTATCAAGAATTTGCTTCCATAGGCCATAATGTATAAGAATTCTTTTTTTTAACCCTGTAAAATAACTATACATCCAATGAACATTAAAATCAATACAGAGTGTGGTCTATAGTAAATGTATAGAAAATTTGAGCTCAGTTGAATGCATCATTTAGACACTAGTATGCTTTCCAGAATTTGCTTCCACAGGCTGTAATATATAAGAATTCTTTCTCGTAATTCTGTAAAACAACTATACTCTCTATAAGCACCAAAATGCGGATGATCTATAATATATACCGGGTGATTCAAAATAGATGTTAAGGCGATTATTTTTTATACCACTAGTCTCTCGATAGACACACTTGACTCCTGTTGGATTTAAAAAAATTACTTGCTTGTTGTTGTTGACTTATATTAATATCTCAAAATTTGACTTCATTTTAAGTAAATTAACTTTTAAAATTCTTTGGCCGTTCAAAAGGAGGTGCCGTAAAATAAACCATTTCCTTAAATTTCCAAAATACAAATAGATTCAATAAAGCAACAAAAATAAACTTAAATGGCTTAGTGATCGTATAGATTTAAAAAGCTGTACAAAACCGTTGGTGTTATATCTAAATTCCTGCAAAAACCCTATATAGTTCGAGTGAAAAAGAAAATGCACACAAAAACACTCTAAAATTGTGGAAACAATTCATTTATTAACATTAAACAACTATATTAGATTAAAACTCCTGAAGCAACATCATTTGCAACTTAACAATGTATTTACAAGCAATCTTAAAAATTTACAATCTTTATTCTTCTGCCCAAGGTTTCCACAATTAGGAATAAATCTCGATTATAATGTACTAACATAACATTTAGCTTAACAAATTTTACTACATTACAATTATCTTCCAACATAAAACTTATTGTTGAACATACTAAAACAATTTACATGAGGCACTCTAGAACCTAACTTCTAATCTTTAAACATCTATTTCATTTAATCCCAAAACTACAAAATTTTATTATGATTGATCTTTATATACTCTATATTAATCAAATTAAACAATATTACCAGAAAATATCCCATATTAATGCCTCTTATTACCCTTAAAAATTTAGCTTACATTTCCGGCTTAACCCACATGTCACACTAAAAAAAAATTGGTGTGGCTGACAAAAAAAAAACTATTAGTTAAAGGAAGCATGCATAAAAAAAACTTATCCATGGATTAGATATGGGAGGGCCCTCCTAGGAACTTCCTTTCACTCAAGTCTCATTGTCCACCATCGTTCCAAAGACGCCGTCCATCAGCACCATCGCTCCACTCATCTCTCAGGAAGAAGACAGCGAGCCGCATGAGAAGTCGAGAGAACAAAAAACGAATCAGGAGAGCGAGACGCCACCGCTGGCTCTGATATTTATAGCAATCCTCATACTCTCGTACTCAGACTTCGATTGCTGCAGCGAAATGTTGGCCATTGAGTTGATGTTTAAGTCAGCACTCTTTATTGACTTCGTAATTACGGCCTCTAAAAATTACTTTGTAAATAACGATGTGTATATTTTAGTAAACGAATATTCTTTGCACTTCCACTTGAATTTAATAACTCCTTATAAATTATTTGCAAGATGTAAAACACATCGTGAACGGCCGTAAAAATTCTTGTTCCTTGAATCTGGCAACGTCAAAGACGCGGGAACGCATGTATCTGCCGGGATCGTACTGACTCCAAAAGAAAATGGCTACCCAGTAGTGATTGTTGTAAATCAAAAGAAAATTAGTAAAAAATTAGAATTGTTAAAATTTATTAATGTTAATATATTAATTAAGGGAACTAGAAGATCGTTATACAAAAAAAAATTTTGTCAGCCACAAAAAAAAAATTGTCAGCCACCAAAAAAAAACACAAAAAATACAAATGTAAAATTCATTATCAAAATCATTAAGGCAGTTTTCAACATATGTGCAACCCATTATGAAAGAAACTGTATCAGGTATTTCACTTAGAAAAATATGTATCTGTCATTTAGCGCGCAATTAATGACAAGCACATGGATCTCTAAATTACAAATCCAACTGACACAAAACCCCCCATAATGTCCTCACATACCCCAAAAACTTAATTTCTCTGGGTAAAATTAACCTAAATAAAACTTTCTTTAATTATTTTCATTTTTCAAAAAAGAACTTTTTAAATACAATAAAAACCCGTTAATTTTCCACTTAGTCCAAATGTTATTTATTCCCTACGACATAACAAATACCTTCCCCTTACGGAAAAAAAATTGTAAAACAATTTTTTTTTGTGTACCTTTGCAAATGGCATAACACATCATAATCACAAAACAACATTATCGATACTGATCATATAACATGTATCATTCTCAAACACCATACAAAAATCAACAGTTACTACAAAGTGTGTTGTTGATAATAATTTTCTTTGGCCTCGACACATCATGAAGAAAAAAAAATATACATATATAAAACACTATATCACACCTTGACTAGCACTTCATTTATAATTTCAAAAACAATACGTGACAAAGATACAACATCTCACTCGGTGAATTGTGAAGACTTTAGTGCAGATAAGTCCATTGTTTAGAAGGAGTCTTATGTTTTATGAAGATGGTAAAACAAAACGTCCCTAATTGTCCCATTTCATTCTATATGTAACCATAACTCCTTATTCAAGCTTGTCATCACACTGGAGATTCACCAGAAAGTCCACACTTTCATCTGCAGCTGTCAGTGTAGTCTGATGTCCAGTCTTCACTTAACTCACACTTTTTTTTTTTTTTGTTAAATATTGACCATACACAGTAAAACATTTTAACACATAAATAACGAAATATTACTTTACAAAACCTTGAGCATTACGTGGACGTAAATTATACCCCCCTTTTGGTTGTGGAGTAGAGATAACTTGTGTACTAGAGTCTGACAGACCATCGTTACCAACATTACCTTGCTCATTCTCTGTTGAGTGTTCAGAATTACTCTGATCAGAGCTGGACACAGAATCACTGTTTTGGCTATCTACTGGTGACCTGACCTCCTCTATTACGACCTGCGAGTCATTATTGGGATCTACTGTACTTGTGTGTTCATATCTCCTACGCCTACAACAAGGTAAAAATTGATAATTGAGGGGATCTATGTCTTGCTCTACATCCTCTAAAACAGGCTCATCATTCGCCTCCTCAGGTTTATTTAACTCAGGCATGGAAGGAAATACTATTCTTTCAGTGAGTTTAGTTAACCTGTCTACATGAACCAATTGTTGATCATTGGGATTGTTTACATGTACGACTATATAATTTACATTACTTGTTTTCTCCTTAACTCTATAAATCCCTTTGTTCACTACTGTGAATTTCTTAGATTGCCCAACTTTCAGCTGAGGTGTGTACAACAAGACTAGATCTCCTACAACTATTTTCTTGTCCTTACAGTGTTTCTCTCTATATTTCTCTTGGGTTTCAGCCGCCTTTATTAAATTATCTTTGACTATTTTAAATGTCTTTTGTAATCTGACCTCTATGTCCTCACTTAAATCTCGTGTGTCTGCATATGACCTGAAGGTGGGTTTAACAATCAAATCCACTGGTAGAGTTATATCTCTTCCATAAATCAAATGAGCAGGAGTGTCTTTTAATGCTGAGTGTATAGCTGTTCTATGTGCCAATAAGGCAAAATGTAAATGCTTATCCCAATCATGGCCCGTTTTATCTACTAAAAATTTTAACGAATTGATAATTGTGGCATTGACTTTCTCGACCACGCCATCCGAACTTGGGTGATAACTCGTTGTGAAATGTTTTCGAATTTTAAGTTTATCATAGACCTTAAGAATAGCTTCAGACAAAAAGGAACTACCTCTATCAGTTATGAGATGTTCAGGTATGCCATGTTGGCATATAAATTTTTCAAAGATAAAAGTTATTGTATGGGTTTGTAAGTCTGTTACAGGGTAAGCTTCTACCCAACGTGTAAAATAATCACTTATAACAATAATATGTCTGTGTCCTGCCTCAGTGATTGGAAGAGGTCCAACTGCATCCATTCCTATCTGTTGAAAAGGTCTACTGGTAACTTCTATTCTTTGTAATGGCGCCTTTTGGTTTTTCTTAAATCCCTTTCTTTCCTGACACGGTATGCAAGACTTTACATAGTTTAAAACATGTTTATATAGTCCCCACCAAAAATATTTGTCTTTTATTCGTAGTAAAGTTCTTTTGAAACCAGGGTGTGCAACCGTGGGAGAATCGTGAGCTAAAGTTAAAATCTCTGAAATTAATGTCTTAGGTATAACCAACTTTTCTGGGTGATTCTGTCTATCATTAGAATTGTGTTTTAAGCAATAAAGTAAATTGTTTTTCTTAAAAAAGGTCATCTCATTAATTCTAAGTTCTACATTATCTTCATTTAACTGATTTAGTATTTCAGCACATTTACTGTCATTTTCTTGTAATGTTTTAACCCTGTCTGTTGAAAGAGATTCAGTGTGGACTTGTTCGACAACATTGATAGCATTTACAGGTCTCGACAACACATCAGCAGGAACATTTTGCCTACCTGGTATATGTTTTATCTCATAATTATATCCCTGTAAACTTAACGCCCATCTTGTGACTCGACCACCATCTTTTAGTTTAAGTGCATATTCCAAAGATTTTTGATCACACCACAAAATGAATTTCTTACCCCCATACAAATAATTTCTAAAATGATTGATGCCCCACACCACAGCTAATGCCTCTCTTTCGTATACACTATATCTAGTTTCAGCATCATTTAGACGTCTACTGGCATATCCTACAGGGTGTAAACAACCATCCTCCCCTTTTTGGCTTAAAACTGCTCCTATTGCAACACCTGAAGCATCAGTGTTTAGGGTAAATTCCCTGTTCATGTTTGGAATAATTAAGCATGGATAAGATATTAATTTCTCCTTTAATGTATCAAAAGCAATTTGTTCATTATCCCCCCAGTTAAATTTTACTGATCCCTTAGTTAATTGTGTTAAAGGTAAGGCTATTTCAGCAAAGTTATGAATAAATTTTCTGTAAAAATTGCATAGACCCAAAAACGAACGTACATTCTTCTTAGTCTTAGGTACTGGAAAGTCTTTAACAGCATCAATATTACGTGTATCGGGAAATATTTTTCCATTTGTTACTTGGAAACCCAAATACGAAATCTTGTCTTTAATTAATTGGCATTTTCCTGGATTTATTTTGAGGTTGTGTTTTCCTAACCTAGTGAAGACTACATCTAACTTTTCAAGATGTTCCTCAAAAGTTGTTGAAGAAATAATTAAGTCGTCTAAGTAAGTATTTATGTTCCAATTGTTTAACCCAGCCAAAACAATATTAAGTAATCTTTGAAAAGAAGACGCAGCATTTTTGAGTCCCTGAGGTAGACGATTAAAATGAAATAAACCAAATTCTGTCGTGAAAGCAGTCTTATGTCTATCTTGTGGATCGAGCTCCATTTGCCAATACCCCGAGCAAAGATCAAGAGATGAGAAAAACTTTGCTCCTTCTAAGGAATCTAACAATTCGGAAATCAAAGGCAAAGGATAAGGTAAAGGCATCGTTTTCAAATTCAGCTTCCTATAGTCACAAACTAATCGGTAAGTATTATTTTTCTTCTTTACTAAAATAACAGGTGCTGCATAAGGAGAGTCGCTTATTGATATTATTCCTGCATCTAATAACTGGTCTAACTGAGCTTTTAATTCTTCCCTTAAAGCATAAGGAGCCCTATATGGTCTTTGTCTAACGGGTAACTCATCGGTGAGATAAATTCTGTGTTTCAAAGTTTTGCACCCTGTCAGCTGCGACACAGATTCGGCAAAAACTGACTTATGTTTATCCAGTATTGACATTAATTTAATCTTTTTCTCCTCATCTAAATGATCTAATTGAAATTTCCCCCCATATAAATCAAAATCATCCTCCAACGTCCTAACTTCCCCAACATTTACATGAGTGGCCTCCGATTGTACAACTTCAACAGGTTCAATTTGAACAATATTAGTGTTTTTATTTATATGGATTTTACAGTTAGAAAAATTTGCTACTTTGACAAAAAAACTGTTGTTACTATTATTGTCATTGATCGAGTGAGATATGGTCCAATCACTATTTAAGGAATGTGTAGATGGTGAAATTAATACATGAGGAGTGTTTTGAAAATTTGCTTTTACTTTAACTTCGATTATCTGCTCGCTTAAAGGAGGGATTATATGTTTCTTTACACTATAACCAAAAACAAACTCTTTTTCTGTACAAATACAATTAACTTCATTACCCACTGTACTATTGTCCCAAAAAATATCCCCTTTCTCGTGTATTAATTTTGAATGTGGAATATCTATGATTAGGTTATTGTCTTTTAAGAATTGCATGCCCAAAATAATATCATAGTTTACATAAGTAGTAGGAGCAATATAAAAATCTGAATGTATTGACAAATTTCCCACTTTTAAATCCACCTTAATTATGTCATTTAAAAACATATCGTTGAGTGTTATGCCTACTACTCTTAAAGCACAAGATTCCCTATCCAAAATTAAATTCTCTCTGATCAATCTTTCCGTAGTCTCTTTCTTCATCAAATTAATCGAAGCTCCCGTATCAATTAAAGCTCTGAGTTTGATTTCCCCTACTTTACAGATTATTATGGGCAGCTTGTCTTTGTTGTTGTGGGTAGCGTTGATTTGCATGCACTCATGGGGTCGAGTCAAAGACGGTCGTGCACCTCCGCTTTGCCCCTTCTTTAGTTTAAATTATCCCTCCTATTATTTCTAAAACCTTGCGATCTGTTCTGCCTCTGATTTCCCCTTTCCCTACAAAATCGGCTTATGTGTCCGGGCTTTCCACAAAAATAACAAATTATGTGTTGTTGTTGTGTCCTCGTGGTTGGCTTATGTGCTACAGCCTCCTGTAATTTTGTCATGTCCTGCTCTAATTTTTGAATTTTTTTGTCGTTTTCTAGAGAGGTAGCCTGTAGTAGATGTTTAATTTCTTGCAAATCTCTCTCTATCGGTGTGACCTGTGAGCTCACCGCTCCAAAGTTAATAGTGGCTGAACTCTGTTCTAGACTAGCGCATTCCTCCTCCTTAAGCACTAACTGCCAAATGTCTTCAAATTTTTCGTGTTTCTGTGACATGACAAATCTCCTAACTGATGGCTGTAGCCCAGCCAAAGCCTGTGAGACAAGCATTTTCTCCCTGCTAGTCTCATCCTCAAAACATCTATGCGCCAAACCTTGTAGTCGTGATAAAAACGTTCGAGGGGCCTCCATGTTACTTTGTGTACACGTGGTAAATTGAAGGAGATAATTTGTGGAGCCTGTTTTTGTGAATCTGTCTTTTAGTGTTTTCTTGAAAGTCTCTAACTTGGCATCATTTAACTGAGGCTGGGATCTAACAAATCTAGCAGCCTCCCCTACTAATTTCGTTTTAGTTACAAATAACATGTGGTCTTCGGACCATCCCGCGAATTTTGCTACCTCCGAAATTTTATCTAAAAAGTCATTTATTTGCAGGTCTGGGTTTTCACCACTGAATGGTGGAACTAATGATAAAAACTCCCCAAAGTGTGGGATTTCTTGCCCAGGCATTGTTACAACAAATGGATATAATTTAGGTGGGCTTAAATCTAAATTCCTGTCACTACCTTGTGACATAAATACTATCACAATATAATATATGTATAATACTGTTAAAATCTAATTTCAAAACACTTATAAAGATACAATAAAACTTTTTTTTTGTTATGTTGTGCTCTGCCATTTACTAATCTATCCAGAGAAATTAACCAACAACAGTATAACTACTCCCAATCAAATCATCATAACACAATATATACCTCAGAGTGCATTCTCTCTTTCACTATTTAAAAGGACGCACGGCACCATTGTTGGAATTTAAAAAAATTACTTGCTTGTTGTTGTTGACTTATATTAATATCTCAAAATTTGACTTCATTTTAAGTAAATTAACTTTTAAAATTCTTTGGCCGTTCAAAAGGAGGTGCCGTAAAATAAACCATTTCCTTAAATTTCCAAAATACAAATAGATTCAATAAAGCAACAAAAATAAACTTAAATGGCTTAGTGATCGTATAGATTTAAAAAGCTGTACAAAACCGTTGGTGTTATATCTAAATTCCTGCAAAAACCCTATATAGTTCGAGTGAAAAAGAAAATGCACACAAAAACACTCTAAAATTGTGGAAACAATTCATTTATTAACATTAAACAACTATATTAGATTAAAACTCCTGAAGCAACATCATTTGCAACTTAACAATGTATTTACAAGCAATCTTAAAAATTTACAATCTTTATTCTTCTGCCCAAGGTTTCCACAATTAGGAATAAATCTCGATTATAATGTACTAACATAACATTTAGCTTAACAAATTTTACTACATTACAATTATCTTCCAACATAAAACTTATTGTTGAACATACTAAAACAATTTACATGAGGCACTCTAGAACCTAACTTCTAATCTTTAAACATCTATTTCATTTAATCCCAAAACTACAAAATTTTATTATGATTGATCTTTATATACTCTATATTAATCAAATTAAACAATATTACCAGAAAATATCCCATATTAATGCCTCTTATTACCCTTAAAAATTTAGCTTACATTTCCGGCTTAACCCACATGTCACACAAAAAAAAAATTGGTGTGGCTGACAAAAAAAAAACTATTAGTTAAAGGAAGCATGCATAAAAAAAACTTATCCATGGATTAGATATGGGAGGGCCCTCCTAGGAACTTCCTTTCACTCAAGTCTCATTGTCCACCATCGTTCCAAAGACGCCGTCCATCAGCACCATCGCTCCACTCATCTCTCAGGAAGAAGACAGCGAGCCGCATGAGAAGTCGAGAGAACAAAAAACGAATCAGGAGAGCGAGACGCCACCGCTGGCTCTGATATTTATAGCAATCCTCATACTCTCGTACTCAGACTTCGATTGCTGCAGCGAAATGTTGGCCATTGAGTTGATGTTTAAGTCAGCACTCTTTATTGACTTCGTAATTACGGCCTCTAAAAATTACTTTGTAAATAACGATGTGTATATTTTAGTAAACGAATATTCTTTGCACTTCCACTTGAATTTAATAACTCCTTATAAATTATTTGCAAGATGTAAAACACATCGTGAACGGCCGTAAAAATTCTTGTTCCTTGAATCTGGCAACGTCAAAGACGCGGGAACGCATGTATCTGCCGGGATCGTACTGACTCCAAAAGAAAATGGCTACCCAGTAGTGATTGTTGTAAATCAAAAGAAAATTAGTAAAAAATTAGAATTGTTAAAATTTATTAATGTTAATATATTAATTAAGGGAACTAGAAGATCGTTATACAAAAAAAAATTTTGTCAGCCACAAAAAAAAAATTGTCAGCCACCAAAAAAAAACACAAAAAATACAAATGTAAAATTCATTATCAAAATCATTAAGGCAGTTTTCAACATATGTGCAACCCATTATGAAAGAAACTGTATCAGGTATTTCACTTAGAAAAATATGTATCTGTCATTTAGCGCGCAATTAATGACAAGCACATGGATCTCTAAATTACAAATCCAACTGACACAAAACCCCCCATAATGTCCTCACATACCCCAAAAACTTAATTTCTCTGGGTAAAATTAACCTAAATAAAACTTTCTTTAATTATTTTCATTTTTCAAAAAAGAACTTTTTAAATACAATAAAAACCCGTTAATTTTCCACTTAGTCCAAATGTTATTTATTCCCTACGACATAACACTCCTGCAAGTCTAATTTAGCTAGAATTTTCCTGTAAAGCATGTTTGGCAGTTTCTAGAGAAAGTTAGCACACCATAGTAACCTAAAACATTATTTTGTCATTCTCTTTTACACTTTAAAATTCCTTCTCTAAAAGCATGATGAAATTAGTGTATGATGCCCCTAAAAGACTAAATTATCGCTAATTTCATAAAGCAGTACCGGTCATTTTAGCATACCTGCCAACTTGTACGGTTTGGCCGTACAATGTACGGATTTTAGCTTAGTTGTGCGGTTATACGGCCGCAAGGCAAAATTGTACGATTTTTTGGCAAAGTTTTGGCTAATGTGATTTTATTTACTATGTTTCAAAATTTAGTGGTTTTGTGGAGTATTTTAAAATTTAAATCACCAATTGACGTTACGTCGAACGTAAAAACACTAGATCATTTTATTTCCCATATTTACGCTAACTCCCCTCCCTCTCCTACCTTTTCTGCGTTCTTCCACTGATACGCTGTGTTACTGTTAACCCGAGAGGGAAAATAGGAATTCCCTCCGATCTCCGATGCTGCGAAAGCTATGATTGGCTCACAGATTTTTTTTTCCCCTCCCACCCGCCGCCTTGCTTGTGACGTGTTAGGAGAAGTGAGATGGGAGCGTTCGTAATCGATATGCCGAGTGTCCATGCTTTGTCAAAGTTTGCTGCTGCGCATGCATGGAGGTGGATGCGCATTTGTTTAGAAATATCTCCCTCCCAATACCACTTGGCTCCCATCCATAAGCACAAGAACAACTTTCAATCACAAACACGTGTTGATGAAATTGTCCAGTGTAGTTTGAAGTTGTGAAATATTAATTTGAAATGTCGAAAATTAAACATAAACAATATAATAAAGTTTTCCTTGATTCTTTTACAAAGGAATATCCGTGTATCGTCAAATCGCAAAGGGGATGCAATTTTGCTTTTTGCTCAGTGTATAGGACCGACATCAAAATTGCGTATCAAACATGAATAATCTTGCTAAGTAGCAAACATAAATAATCTTGCAGACAAATAATTTTCAGTTGTTGTTGTTGTGTGTGATTATGGCAACGCTACACTAGGGCGATCTGCCGGGGGGGGGGTTGGGTGCCTTTGCAGGAGGACTTTCTAAGGGGTTCTAACGCGTATTCACGTTACATCTGGAGAAAACCTACCAAAACTCTGGATCGACAGCCTCGCGATGGGACCCGAATCCGGGACCTTCACACTTCAGCCATCTACCACTTTCAGTGGCAGAACCACTTGTGCCATGGTGAGGCCAAATCATTTTCAGATATAGTTTATTTTTTTAATTTATTTCCAAATATGTGCTCACATGAAGTATGTGGAAATGATGTTTGCAAGCCAGTAGATGAAGTCAGGGATGAGCTTCAATCTCAATTTTGCAAATTGATAATTTGCCCAAGGAAGTTCAATCAGAAGAAAGAATGGACAAAAAATGGGCTAAAAATTGAGATTAAGAAAATTAACAGCTGCTAGTGGGAAATTTAAATATGATTGAATGTTATGCTAAGCATATTGACTGTACCACACAGTAATGCTGCTTATGAACGTTTGTTTAGCAGTGTTAAGAAAAATAGAACACTATTTCATAGTTTTTTGTCTAATGAAACTTTGGAAGACATTTTAATTGCAAAAAGTAAACTCAAAGGCCATTGCTATGAGCAAGACTTTGATAAGTATTTTTTAAAGCAGCCAAATCAGCTACTTATGAACATTTGTACTCTAAAGATACCAAATAAATGCCCCTCCTTTCCTATGTGTGCATATGTATTAAAAATAGTGTACTAAATCTGAATAGTAATTTTAAAAATTGTATTTGCTTACATTTTATCTTTAGTAGGCATATTTATTGCGTTACTGCGTGACACCGTGGTATTGTAAGATTTTCAAAAATTGCATGTTGGCAGGTATGTTTTAGGTAAAACTGTACCTGTTAATTTCACACATTTGAACGCTTTTCCCAACAATGGGATCTTTATCTGTTATCAACTCATAGTTGGTCCCCTAAAGTGAATATATTTTTTGCCTGAAAACTGACGGCAACACAGTTGGTAATGTGGTATAAGTAGAGATACGTAATTTTCGCAAATAAAATATTAAAATTACGCATTTAAAAAAAATATAAAACCAAAATTTCGCATTTATTCGCAAAAACTCAAAAAATCAATAAAAATAAAGTATAGTATAGTACTTAAAATGCCCCTCAAGGGGAAGACCTACTCTAGGTCTTTACGGGTGTCGCAATCCCGGGGCCCTAGCGATCTTTCGCTCCTCTTTGTTCTACCCTCCTCTCCTCTTAGCTGTCTCCTTCCTTTTCCCTCTCAGTGTAGTTTCCTCTTTGGAGGTGAGGGCCCCCCCTTAGAAGCTGCGGTCGCCCTGTGCCGTCAGCTTCTATTGGCGGAAAACTACCCACGTGTTTGCCGTGCGTGGAGACCCGTGTCCCCGGAAATGGGGAACCTGGTAATTGAGGGGTGTTCCCGTAGGGGAAATCATCTGAATGGCATTTCCATTGGGACGGGATCAACCTCAACACATTACTTTGGCCTCGGCTTCGGGTAAACGGGAGGTACACAGCGTTCCCCTGTGTATCAATCGGCTGGTGGTACTGACTTGTTCAACTGCTAGGGATCAAGCAATCGGTCTTCTGCTGGGCACGTCGTTAAGGGTGGACGCTGCTTACAGGGATGCACTGTGCGCGTATAGACCCGGCTAGCACTGGTGCAAGTATAAGCATCCCCTTGTTGGGCTCCGTGGTGGGTGGTGCGGCCGGGTCCGAACACCTTTTCTCCAACATGGCTACGAAATTTTTTTCTTCTCCCAATCCACCATCTGAGACAACTATTCTGCAATCAATAAACAAAGAAAACATGGATTCTCAATTTACTAATACAAATGCTCGATTCTTCATCATTCACATAGTTGAAGGTACCTTTCATGAAATATCACCATTCCTTATCCACAAATATATCACATCCAATGTAGGCGAAGTTAAAAAAGTAAAAAAAATTAAGATCTGGAGACCTCCTGGTAGAAGTATCAAACCTTAGACAAGCCTCAAAAATAATGAAAATAAAGAACTTTGGACTAAAATCTGTCACAGTGTCACCCCATACATCCTTAAATACATCCAGAGGAGTCATATCAGAACCCGAACTTTTACACTGCTCTGAATCCGAAATATTAGAAAACCTGAGAGACGAAAGTGTATGCGCAGTTCGTCGAATCACTATTCGTCGCAATAACCAACTCATTAACACTAAACACATAGTCTTAACTTTCCAGTCTCCTACAATTCCATCCCATATCAAAGCGGGCTATTTATTATGCCCTGTTAGACCTTACGTATCAAATCCAATCCGTTGCTTCCAGTGTCAAAAGTTCGGCCATACTAAAACTTCCTGCCGTGGCCAACCTGCATGTGCCCGTTGCGGTACATCTGGCCACGACAGCGACACCTGCAGTGCACCAGCAAAATGTGTTAATTGTAAACAGGACCACCCCTCATATTCAAAATCATGCCCAAAGTGGGTCCTCGAAAAAGAAATCCAGTCAATACGTGCCACACAAAGACTTTCGTACCCTGAAGCTCGTAAAATAATAGAAGCTCGCACACCAAAATCTGGCCTATCCTATGCTGCTGCAGTAAAATCTACCAAATCAATAGCTACTCAGACTGATCCACCAACAAATACTTCCCTTACTAATACCTCCATCAGTAAACAAACAGCACCCAAACAAAATAAATCCTGCTCTATATCCCAGAAAAATCCTCCAAAGAAAAAGATACCCAGCAATAGTTGCACCCAAGTTAGGCCATTGCTCAGTAAAACAGCTTCCTATAAACTAAAATACAATAAATCTAGCATGAAAAAAGTACCTCCACAACCACACATTGATGACTCCATTTTAAACCTAGACCCATCAGAATCCGACATTAGTGATGAAGAATCCATGGAGCAAGAAGAAATTAAACCTCCAGATATCTCTGCAGGGATCACAACTAAGAAGACGAACAATGCCAATAACATCACTTAATTATGGCATTTTTGCTCTCTTGGAACTGCCACGGTTTCCTCAACAAAAAAGATGATCTCAAAATGCTGCTCTTTAATCATAATCCCGCATGTCTTGCTTTACAGGAAACTTTTCTCAAATCCAACCAAAATCCTACTATTCCCAGATATACCCAGCATTGTTGCTCTCTTGGAACTGCCACGGTTTCCTCAACAAAAAAGATGATCTCAAAATGCTGCTCTTTAATCATAATCCCGCATGTCTTGCTTTACAGGAAACTTTTCTCAAATCCAACCAAAATCCTACTATTCCCAGCCCCTCAGGGGAAAAACCTACTTTAGGTTTTTACGGGTGTCGCAATCCCGGGGCCCCAGCGATCTTTCGCTTTTCTATGTCCTACCCTCCTCTTCTCTTAGCTATCTCCTTCCTTTTTCCCCCTCAGTGTAGTTTCCTCTGTGGAGGTGAGGGCCCCCCTTTAGAAGCTGCGGTCGCCCTGTGCTGTCAGCTTCTATTGGCGGAAAACTACCCACGTGTTGGCCGTGCGTGGAGACCCGTGTCCCCGGAAATGGGGATCCTGGTAATTGAGGGGTGTTCCCGTAAAGGAAATCATCATTACGGAATTTCCACAGACACGGGAGAAACCTCAACACATTGCTTTGGCCTCGGCTTCGGGTAAACGGGAGGTATACAGTGTTCCCCTGTATATCAATCGGCTGGTGGTACAGATTTCGATCAACTGCTAGGGATCAAGCAATCGGACATCTACTGGGCACGTCGTTAAGGGTGGACGCTGCCTAAGGGATGTACTGAGCGCGTATAGACCCGATTAGCACTGGTGTGCAATTGCACACCCCCTCGTTGGGCTCCGTGGTGGGTGGTGCGGTCGGGTCCGAATCTCAATTTCCCCAACATGGCTATGAAAAATTCTTTGTTAAACGTCAATGTTCCGCATACCTTAAATCCACTGTCCACTCCTAATGAAAACACTGATGCACAACTTTCACATATGAACGCTCGATTCTTCATCATTCACTACGTTGAAGGTACCTTTAATGAAACATCACCATTCTTAATACACAAATGTATCACAGACAATGTAGGAGAAGTCAAAAAAGTTAAAAAACTACGATCTGGAGACCTATTAGTTGAAGTATCAAGCAATAGACAAGCATCCAAAATAATGAAGATTAAAAACTTTGGCCTAAAACCTGTTACAGTGACACCCCATACATCCTTAAATATCTCACGAGGAGTAATATCAGAACCTGAACTTTTGCACTGCTCTGAAGCCGAAATATTAGAAAACCTAAAAGATGAAAAAGTATGTGCTGTGCGTCGAATCACTATTCGACGCAATAATCAAACAATCAACACTAAACATATTGTCCTAACCTTTCAGTCACCCACTATTCCAACCCATATCAAAGCTGGCTATCTATTATGTCCCGTAAGACCATACATACCAAATCCTATCCGTTGCTTCCAGTGTCAAAAGTTCGGTCATACTAAAACCTCCTGTCGTGGGTCACCGGCCTGCGCTCGTTGTGGTGCCTCTGACCACGACAGTGACACTTGCTCTGCAGCTGCTAAATCTGTCAACTGTAAACAGGAACATCCATCATATTCCAAGTCATGCCCTAAATGGGCATTTGAAAAAGAAATCCAATCAATTCGTGCTACACAAAGAATCTCATACCCTGAAGCTCGTAAAATAATAGAAGCTCGCACACCAAAACCTGGCCTGTCCTATGCAACAATAGTGAAATCTACGAAATCAATAGCCATTCAAACCGACTCTCCATCAAATATTTCCACCATCAATACCTTAACAAGTAAACAAAGTACTCTTAAACAAAACAAACCTTGCTCTACATCTCCAAAATCTCCACCAAAGAAAACGGTAGGTGATGGTAAATCTACAAGAGAACCTCTTACAATACCTAATAACTTATCCTTCCTACGAACCGTAATAAAAATTAATCATAATTTAATCTATCAAATTAAGTAATAGCTCTACCCAAATCAGACCACAGCTTAGTAAAACAGCTACTTACAAATTAAAATATAACAAATTTAGCAAGAAAAAAGTACCTCCACAGCCACATATTGATGACACAATTTTAAGACTTGCCCCATCAGAATCAGACATCAGTGATGAAGAATCGATGGAACAGGAAGAAGTAAAACCGCCTGATATCTCTGCAGGGATTACAAAGGAGACGCACAATGCCCATAACATTACATAATTATGGCATTGTTGCTCTCATGGAACTGCCACGGCTTTCAGAATAAAATTGATGACCTTAAAACACTTCTCTATGACCTCAATCCCGCCTGCTTTGCTCTTCAAGAAACTTACCTCAAAGCTGATAAACATCCGACCATCCACAAATATACAATGCTTCGGAAAGACTATGAACTCAGGGACAGGGCCTCTGGTGGTGTGGCCCTGTTAGTCAACAATAACTATCCCTACATAATAGTCCATCTGAATACCAATCTCCAAGCAGTTGCCGCTCGTGTCAAATTAAAACAGCTCACTACCATTTGCTGCATTTATCTCCCTCCAAACGAAACAATCAGCCAAACATCTCTCAATAATCTTATTCATGAACTTCCAACACCCTTTATACTCCTTGGTGACATGAATGGCCATAGCCCATTATGGGGCAGCAAAGATACCAATACTAGAGGTGAACAAATAGAACAAATTACTACTCATTTCACTCTATGTATTATGAATAATGGCGACAATACTTACTTCCATCAGCCAACTAAATCCTTTCATGCCATCGACCTTGCCATCTGTTCTCCTTCAATCCTCCCCCTCTATAATTTCTCAGTTTCTGGCGACTTGCATAACAGCGATCACTTTCCGATCATTCTCTCACCCTTATATCAGAATGTCAACCAAACCACTAACATACCCAGATACATTCATAATAAAGCAGACTGGCAGACTTTTTCTTTGCTATCTACCATATTACCAAACATTATTGAAGGAAACATAGACGAGGTCGTAAGGAATGTCACCTCCATTATCATAAATGCAGCCGACGCGAGCATTCCAAAATCTGTTAAAAGCAACCATAGAATTAAAAAGCCGTGGTGGAACGAGGCTTGCACCCTCGCTAAGAAACAGCAGAAGAAAGCGTGGGGTAATTTTCGGCGGTACCCCACCACTGAAAACCTTATAACCTTTAAAAAAGCTCGTGCAAATGCACGCAAAATAAGGAGACGTTCCCAGAGAGAATCCTGGATTAAATACGTCTCCAGTATCTCACCTTCTACCTCCAGTAAGGAACTATGGGACAAAACTAAAAGAATCATGGGCATCTATAGTAATCACTCCATATCCTGCCTATCCATCAATAACCAAATTATTTCAGATACAAAAAGAATTGCAAATACAATAGGTCAATCTCTAGCATTCACATCCTGCAAAACCTCGTATTCTAGCACCTTTCTTCCATACAAGGAACATTCCGAACGCCACAAATTAAACTTCAAAACTTCCTCGAACTTCTCCTACAATAGTCCTTTCACTATGAATGAACTACACAACAGTTTAAGACAGTCATCAAGTACATCCCCTGGCCCTGATGGCATCACTAATGATATGCTTAAACACCTCTCCCATGATTCCTTAATTAGTCTTTTACAGCTATACAATAGAATATGGAATGAGCATGCGTTTCCCTTGGAGTGGAGAAATGCAGTGATCATTCCCTTACCCAAACCTGGAAAAGACACCACTAATCCCAATAACTATCGTCCCATAGCCCTAACTAGTTGTCTGTGCAAACTACTGGAGCGAATGATTAATACGCGTCTAGTATACGTTTTAGAAACTGAGGGCCATATACACCCTTTCCAGAGTGGATTCCGCAAAGGCAGAAGCATCATAGATAACATTTTACATTTAGAAACTCAAATCCGTAACGCATTCTTAAGAAAGAACCACCTTGTATCAATTTTCTTTGATATCGAAAAAGCTTATGACCACACTTGGAGATATGGCATACTGCGTGATCTCTTCAATATGGGCTTCCGTGGAAACCTACCTATATTTATCAAGAATTTTCTCTCACTCCGGAACTTCAAAGTACGCATCAAAGACACCCTTTCTGATAACTTTATACAAGAAGAGGGTGTACCACAAGGCTCTGTCCTTAGCGTCACCCTCTTTTCACTAAAAATCAACAATATCCTCAACCAGCTCCCTCCGACAGTACACGGTAGCCTATATGTTGATGACCTACAGATCTCCTGTCAGGGGCAAGACATGCGTTACATAGAACGGCAGCTTCAGACCACTATCAATCACATCCAAAAATGGTGCAATACCAATGGGTATAATATTTCTGCAGAAAAAACAACTTGCATTCACTTCTGCCGGAAGCGTGGGATCCACCCAGATCCCGAACTTTACCTCCATCGTACCAAAATCATTATCAAGGACTCTTTTAAATTTTTAGGCTTAACTTTTGACAAAAAACTTACGTTCGCTAATCATATTTCTGACATTCGTAGAAAATGCGAAAAAAACTGAACATTTTAAAGGTTTTAACAAATACCTCTTGGGGGGCCGAGCGGGATGCTCTGATGCGGATCTACCGTGCTGTCATCCGTTCTAAAATGGACTATGCAAGCTGCATCTATGCATCAGCTTCTAAATCTACGCTAAAAAAACTTGACACAGTGCATCATACTGCACTACGCATATGTTCTGGTGCTTTTAGGACATCACCTATCCATAGCCTTTACATCACCTGTCATGAACCATCCCTCACTCTCATACGTCAGAAACTATCCTTAAATACCTATTTTCGCATCTTTTCTCATTCTTCACATCCCTTAAAGGATTCTTTCATACATACCCAACTGGACCAGTTTTATGCAAATCGCCCTTCCTGCACTCCCCCCTTCGGACTTAGGATCCGTAGGAGTGTAGTCGGTACCCAATTGGAGGATCTTAATGTATCTACTTGTTCATTTCATGAAGTCCCACCATGGACCGAATTGCGGATTCCCTACCTACAACCATTCGAAGGCTTCACAAAACCAAACACTGACCCCATAATATATAAACAGTTATTTCTAGACCATAAAAGCAAATATCGAAACTTCGAGGAACTGTATACTGACGGCTCAAAATCTCATAATCACGTTGGCTTTGCTTATGTACATCATAATCATTCTTACAACTACACCCTACCTTCGTTTTGTTCCATATTTACAGCCGAATTAATAGCTATTTATGAAAGCCTTCTTTACATCTCGAGAACAAATACCAAACATTTCATCCTTTACTCTGACTCATTAAGTGTCTTGGAGAATCTGAAATCCGGCTCCCTCACTCATAGTTATATTTTGAAAGTCTTACGCATGCACAAGAGACTCATGAACTGTGGATACATTATCCTCTACTGCTGGGTACCTAGCCATATTGGCATTCCCGGAAACGAAAAAGCAGATTCTTTGGCGAGGCATTCTACCATCCCATATAACTGTGATCTGCCCTATACCGATATAAAGTCTGGCATCTCTTCCCTAACAAAAGACACTTGGAATAACATATGGGACTGTGAAACCCAAAACAAACTTCACTCTATCCGGCCAGCCCTTACCCATTGGTCCACTCAACCGTACCGCAAGCACGATGTCACTCTCACTCGTCTTCGCATTGGCCATACCAGACTAACCCATAAGTACCTCCTTTTGGGTGAACCTGCTCCTGAATGCCCACATTGTCATACTCAACTTAGCATACATCATCTTTTAACCTCTTGCTCTGCTTTTAATGATCTTTACCAAATATTTTTTAACTCTTCTCAGCCCAAACTTGACGACATATTGGGTGATATCCCACACCATAACTTGTTTGCCTTTCTTCGGCGCACAAACATATTTTATTCAGTTTGAAATGTCCACTTTTGCCTGACTGGCATCTGGATGGAAGCCCCCATCCATATGCCTTTGGTTTTACCTCTTTTATCTACTTTTGAAATTTACTTGTCTCCTTTATCACCTTTACATTTTAGCTTATACTGGGTTTTATGACACCTTTTATACTGAACACATCTTTATTTGACTTAACTCAACGTCTGGCGCAGTATGTCCTTTCTGGACCTTGTGCCAAAAATACCAACCAACCAACCAACCAACCTACTATTCCCAGATATACCATCCTCCGAAAAGACCATGAGTTGAACGATAGGGCTTCAGGTGGTGTAGCCCTGTTAATTAACAATGCTTATCCCAGTGGTGGGAAAAACTACTTTTTTTTTGTAGCGCGCTACAACTACCGCTACTTTTCGAAAAATGTAGTTAACTACAACTACTTTTTGACAAATGTAGTTAGCTACACTACTTTTGAAATGTAGTCGCTAATTCGCTACTTTTTCGCTACTTTTAGGAGACAAATTTTGCTAACAGATTCAATTTGCATTACATTCATATTTAAGGATATTTATATCCTAATTCGAGAAAACTATCGATATCTAAAGCCTTGGTTTTCTACTCGCGTCCAGCGTGATTAATGACCTCAGCGGGTGTCTCTCGCGTCCAAAGAACGCGTTTATTAAAAGGTGGTTTCCTTGTAGCGTTGAGCGCCGCAGATTTGGTGGACGCACGAAAGACCCCGGGCACCTTTTCGCCTTTAATTAGAAAAAACTATTGCTCTAATAAACAACTACCAGGCGAGTATTTGAGCAGGGGGAGGCGGGCCCCCTCCGAAAATGTAAAGCAATTATTAAAAAGGAGCTATTTTGAAACATTTCTTTTAACTTTAGAACAATAAAGTTTAAAATACCGAATCGTCCCCCTCCCCCGAAATGGAAGCCTATATACACACTACTGGCAACTACTGCTAATTATTGAAGTATTGCTGAAACTAATTAAGTTTTAATACCTCTATGATAAAAATAAATTGGGAAAGTGAGCTCTGAAAGCATGAGAAAAATCATGAGAACTAAAAAAGTTTTTAAAAATATAATAATAAAATGGATGTCTGAACGGGAAAAAAAGGCCCGTTTTGAGACCCCTTTCATGTTGTACAAACATTCTAGTTTCTTGAGCACAAATCAAAATTAATGAGTATAAAGGCCTTTTTTCATGACTTACCAAATTAGTGATTTATGACGAATGACCCGTGTGAACCATGTAATATTGTATAATTGTTTTAATTGAAAACATCACATATGATATGCATATTATACAATAATGAAAACAATTACTAATTAAATTCATGATATATCTATTTAAAACATTGCATTAAAAAATCCTCTATATATGTTAAAGAAATTTTAAAAGTTATTATCATCAACACAACTTTTTCTTTGTGTTAGGTATAAAATAATTTTATAGAATTATATTGTTATTTTAAGGCTAAGAGAGAGATAAGTCTCTAAGGATTTTACAAACTATTAATTATTAATAGAAATTCTCATATTTTCGTATTAAATTCTGAAAATTATTACACAAAAAACCTAATAATTTAAATATAATAGACACTTTAAAATTTTAACGAAAGAAAGCAGAATTTCAACATATTCATGGAAGACTGCCATGCCTCTAGTATAAAATAAAAACCACATAAATTTATTCAAAAACATGTTTATTAAATTTTAACAAGAGCTGGATCTCAAAATTGTTATCCGCCAAACATGATCATCGAGGAGAAAATGCGTCCGATGCAATCGAAAACAATCTTTGTACAGATGCACTGGACTGCACGCCAGTGTTAGTTTTTTTGAAGGCTTCTTTCATATAAGTGTACGCCGAAAGCGAAGATAGGGGTTTAATTGGCTCTGACAAGAACCTTGTAAGTTCTTCCTCGTAACTATTTCGAGTGCATGCGAAAGAGAAATTAAAAAAAAAAACAGAAAAGTCATCATCCATGGGCTGATCCTCGATACTGATATCTGAAGTTGTCGGAAACATATTCTGGAGGTATTCCTCCATCCATTTTTTTGGCTTCGGTCTTCCTGTCCTCCTCAATCCAGAATAGTTTGAATCTGGGATGAAACAAGCTGAGAGAACAGTTTCTCTGTCCCACAGCAAATGACTAAATTTCGTTTCCACCTGACAACTGAAGATTTTGCGCCCCCTCCTATTTTTTAAAAATGCAACTTGGTAGCTTTCATATACCATTTAGCGCCCCTTGGCCGATGCTGCGCCCGGGTACAGTTGACCTTCCTTGCTCTCCCGTAGCCAGGGACGGCCCGACACGGTAAGCAAGGCATCGGAGCGCCATATTCGAACTAAAAACTAAGGAAAACTTAATCTGGAGCATAACACGGGGCTTCTTTACGTTTGCAGGGAGGCTCCACGTACCCTAGATCAGCTCTTGCACCTAGCTACGCCACACATTTAGCTATAAAAGCTTTCAGGGGTTAAAATGAGGCTTTCAACTTCAATAATATACGGACTGTCAAATATGCATGGTGCTCTGAAACTCATTGGCAAAAAGTTAAAGAGTGGTAAAGGTAAATAAGACGGTTATGAATCACGTAACAATGTAGGGTTTGATAAGTCGTCCTCGAGTACCTGTTAATAATTTATTTTTTCACAGAAAGTTCACTAAAATTCACTATTAACATGATTGATTACTACTGTACATTGACTAAAAGATTTATTATTAAACAATTATTAACAGGTAAATGAAACCATTTCCGACATCCACAGTGCTATATTATTCTGAACAGCCTTGGTAGAGATGGCGCCCGGTGCGGTCACACCGTTCGCTCTACCTTAGGACCGAATCTGAAAACTGTCACTACAAACGAAGAACACTGTAACCGAGGTCAGAAATATTTTTAGCCCCTGAAATAATATCTTGGATGCATATGCTTATACCTTTTGTCCCTTTTCAACAAACTCAAAAAAGATAAGGTTATCAACTCGTAAAAAAAAAAAAAAAAAAATGTGTACAATTTCTACATATTTACTTTCTTTTTTTTCAGTTTCAGGTTCCACGAAAAATGTACTAATCAGTTTTTACACTTCTTTGAGACAAAAAACATTCCGAGTTGTAGAACATAATCACGTGATTAATTAATGTTTGAAAAGCTACAATACTGCAGAACTGTCATTACTCTTGTGGAAGTTGAACACACCACCAGGACACAAGGTTAATAAAGAGTGCCCAAACTCAAAAAAGTGCACTGTAGCGTCGAAAAATGACCAAACCTTAATATAAATAAACTTAGTAAAACTAAGCATAAATAAAATTGTTGTTCAATGCATCGATCATAAGGAGGAGGCAAAGAGAAAATTAAAAATGTCGGTGACTCTTCCAGAAGCGGTCTCGATGCTTTCAAGAAAATTCCTGTGAGAAAACCGTAAGTTTTTCTCACGCTTCGTAGTTTTCCGTAGATGGTGAGTGAGAGGATGGGGAGAGGGGATCGCTAATTGCGAGGACTGACTATATATCATGTCAGATTTGAAAGGATATCGCCTAAAAGGAAGTTCACGGAATACTGGACACTGAATGATTGGCAATCATCCTGGCAAGTGGACACTACACTGTATTTATGGGTGCAATAAAAAAAAAAAGATCAAAGAAAATTAATGATGTTACAAAAGCATACAATTTACAGATATGTAAAATTCCTTTTCGAAAGCAAAAAATACTCATTTTTATGTTGATTTATGTTGCAAACACTCAATAGCAGTCAAAAATATGCAGACCCTGATCAGACATAGAAGGGGCCCCGGGGCAAAAAAAAAGGTTGTTTTGGGCCCCTATACTATTACAGACATTTTAACTTATTTGTGATTGTTTTCTATTTTCCCAGCATAAAAATAAAACATTTCAAAATAATTCTAAAATTAAATTAAAAATTACCCATGTATTTATACTCATTTAGAACAAGAATGTGCATTTAAAATTGATTTTAATATTTTTTTAATCCATTTGTATTATTAGCGTATGTGTGCGCTGAGTTCCACCTGCCAGAAAATTTTCTTTTCTTCATCATAATATTTAAAAAAATGCTAACTAATGGATATTTTGTGATAAGTACATATGGCCATAAATTTTCAATAACGCCTTTAATTTCAATTTTATTGATCTAGTCTTAGAAACCATTATCATTGTGTTAGAAAGAAGAACAGAAAATAAGTCTAAGCCTTTTTATTGTTACACAATTATGATATAGATAAAGGAAATTTAGCTTAATAAAAATTAATATTGCAGCATAGATAAATTTAATATACAATAAATGGAGAGATTTGCGAGGCCTTTATTTTTCAGGGGCTCACGGGCCCACACGCCCGTGTGATAATGAGACTCTCGAGGCCCCATCAAAATAACCTCTGTTCAACTTTGGACCTCTCTTACCTTCCTTTTTTTTTCCTCTTTATGGCAGATTGGTGATTCTACAAATAATACTGAGAACGATAAAAAGAAAAAAGATGCACAATATCAGGCTTCCGCTTCAGGCAAAGCAAACTCCCTCACCCCCACTCGTGTGCGTGTGTCCCCTGGGAGGGGGGGCGGGGGAGTGATTGGGGTGTCTTTCAAGCATCAGTTTCAGTTATGCTTGGAGTCAGAAGAGAGAGAAATTGCACCACGGGATCAATCGCCGGAAATGATGACACGGCAAAAGTAGCTTCCAAAATTCGCTACAAACTACTGTTTTTTTGTAGCGCGCTACACGCTACACTACTTTTTAAAAAAAGTAGCGCGCTACACTACAAACTACAAAAAAAAGTAGCGGCTACTGTAGTTTCGCTACAAGTAGCGCGCTACTCCCCAGCCCTGGCTTATCCCCATCAATCACTTAACATCAGCACAAGTCTACAAGCCATTGCTGCTCGTATACACCTCAAACAACTCACTACAATATGCAGCATATACCTACCTCCAAATGAAACCATCAACCTAATTTTACTCAATAACCTTATCCTGCAACTTCCACCTCCTTTCATCCTTCTTGGTGATTTCAACGGTCATAGTCCTTGGTGGGGTAGCAATGAAACTAACAATAGAGGTCAACAAATAGAAAAACTCATAACTGATCTTTCTCTCTGCATTATGAATAATGGGGACAGTACCTATTTCCATTACCCTACTAAAACCTTCCATGCCACAGATCTCGCAATCTGTTCTCCTCCAATGCTTCCTCTATACAATTTCTCTGTCTCTAGCGATCTACACAATAGTGATCATTTTCCTATTCTCCTCTCTCCTACGTATCAGAGTCCTCATCCAAATTTTACCATCTCCCGTTATTTCTATGATAAAGCAGATTGGCAAACCTTCACCTCACTTTCTACTATCTCTATGGATCTTATCAGCGGTACTATTGATGAGGTTGTCAATAAAATCACCTCTGTTATCATAAGCGCAGCAGATGCAAGTATCCCAAAATCGGGCAGCAGCCTCCGAAAATGTAAAAAACCGTGGTGGAACCAAAATTGCACCCTCGCCAAAAAGCAGCAAAAGAGGGCATGGAACCTTTTTCGGCGGTATCCCACCACCGAAAACTTTATCTGTTTTAAAAAAGCAAAAGCTTATGCTCGCAGAATCAGGCGTCTTTCTCAAAAAGAATCTTGGATCAAGTACGTCTCCAGCATTTCTACCTCCACAACCAGTAAGGAGCTATGGACAAAAACCAAAAGAGCCATGGGAATCTACAATAACCATGCTGTATCCTGCCTTTCCATGAATAACCGTATTATTTCAGATATAAAAGAAATAGCTAATACCATTGGACAAACCCTTGCTCTCACATCCTGCAGTCCTTCTTATTCAAATAGTTTCCTCCCCTATAAACAACAATCCGAAAAACATACTTTAAATTTTAAAACCTCAACCCACTTCTCATATAATAATTCAATTACCATCAATGAACTTATCCACTGCTTAAGACAAACCTCGAATACATCTCCTGGCCCTGATGGCATAGCCTATGTGATGCTTAAACATCTATCCCATGACTCTTTGCTAACCCTTTTACAGTTATATAATAGAATCTGGCAGGAACACACTTTCCCTTCCTCGTGGAGAAATGCAATAGTTATTCCCTTCCCTAAACCTGGTAAAGATACAATGAATCCCCAAAACTATCGTCCCATAGCCCTTACTAGCTGCCTATGTAAACTCATGGAGAAAATAATCAATGCTCGCCTGGTTTACATTTTAGAAACTGAGGGCTATATACACCCTTTCCAGAGTGGTTTCCGAAAAGGCAGATCATCAATTGATAATATTATATCCTTGGAGACCCAGGTACGTAACGCCTTCTTACGGAAAAATCATCTAGTCTCTATATTTTTCGATATAGAGAAGGCTTATGACCGGACGTGGAGGTACGGCATTCTCAGGGATCTTCATAATTTAGGTCTCCGCGGCAACCTACCAATCTTTATTAAGAACTTCCTTTCCGTTCGGAATTTCAAGGTACGGTTACACGACACCATATCGGAAAACTTTGTACAAGAAGAAGGTGTACCCCAGGGATCCGTTCTTAGTGTTACCTTATTTTCCATAAAAATTAACGACATCCTCAACCAACTCTCTCCAACTGTTCATGGTAGTTTGTATGTAGATGACCTTCAGATCTCCTGTCAGGGAAAGGATATGCGCTTCATAGAGCGGCAATTGCAAAACACAATAAACCGTGTTTTAAAGTGGTGTAACATAAATGGTTTTAATATATCCACCGCAAAGACAGTCACTACACACTTTTGCAGGAGACGAGGGATCCATCCGGATCCTGAACTTTATCTGGGTCGACAGAAAATAAATGTTACAGACTATACCAAATTCTTGGGCATATTTTTTGACAAGAAACTAACGTTTGCTAAACATGTCGCATACACCCGTAGCAAATGCGAAAAAAATCTTAATATCTTAAAGGTACTATCCAACACTTCTTGGGGGGCAGACCGGGACTCCCTTTTAAGGATCTATCGAGCTGTCATTCGCACGAAAATGGACTATGCCTGCTCTGTTTATGGGTCTGCATGCAGGTCTGTTTTAAAAAAACTTGACACTGTGCATCACACTGCACTACGTATTTGTTCCGGTGCTTTTAGGACCTCCCCTATACAGAGTTTATATATAACCTGTCATGAACCATCACTCACTCACACCCGTCATCGACTTTCCATTAATACATATTATCGTATCCTTTCTCATGCCTCCCACCCTCTGCGGAATTCCTTTTTAGATCACCATCTGGATTGTTTTTATCAGAATCGAACTTTGTACCCCTCCTCTAGGACTAAGGGTTCGCCGGAGCATCTCAGGCACTCAGCTTAATGAGGTTGATGTCCTGTACTGTTCCCCTTTTGAGATACCACCTTGACCGCATCACAAATTTCTTATTTGCAACCCTTTAAAGGGTACAAAAAAGACAACACGGACACACACATTTATCAACAGTTGTTTCATCAACACAAGGACACTTACAAAAATTATGAGGACATTTATACTGATGGCTCCAAGTCTGCCAATCATGTAGGGCTTGCATACACTGACCAGACTCACAGCTGCAGTTATGGTCTTCCCCAGTTCTGTTCAATTTTTACGGCTGAACTCCTAGCCATTTATGAATGCCTTTCCTATATCAGCAGAAAGAATAAAAAACATTACATCCTATATTCAGATTCACAAAGTGTCCTAGAAAACCTTCAATCTGGTTCTGTGACCCATAGCTATGTTGTCAAAGTCCTACAGCTGCATGCACAGCTGACAAATCGCGGTTTCCAAATTCTCTTCTGCTGGATTCCCAGTCACGTCGGAATTCCTGGCAATGAGGAAGCCGACTCATTAGCTAAAGGTGCAACCCTTCCTTACCCAGGTCCACTTCCCTATAATGACATAAGAGCTGTTGCCTCTTATGTGATCAAAAATTGCTGGATGAACGACTGGAACAGCCAAATTGACAACAAACTTCACAGCATACACCCGTCTCTTACCCAGTGGTCCACTTTACCTTATCGCAAACAGGATGTTATTCTCACACGCTTACGGATCGGTCACACCAGACTAACTCATCAACACCTATTGTTAGGCGAACCTCCTCCTGAGTGTCTTCATTGTGGAGCTCAACTCACCATTTCCCATATTTTAACATCTTGCACCGCTTTGAATCGTTTTTACCAAATACTTTTTAACTGTTCTGATCCCAAACTGGACGATATTTTGGGCAAAACCCCGCATCGAAATTTGTTTGCATTTCTTAGACGTACCAAAATCTTTTATTCAATGTGAAGTGTCCAATTTTATCTGACTGGTATCTGGATGGGAGCCCCCATCCAGATGCCTTTGTTTCAACTTTTATCCTCCATTAACACTTTTTATCTACCTTTAACACTATCGAATTTTACCTTTCACCATTTAGTCTTTACATTTTAGCTTTTACTAAGTTTTGTGACACCTTTTAACTGAATACATCATTTATGGTTTTCCACTCATTGTCTGGCGCAGTATGTCCTTTTTGGACCTTGTGCCATTAAACACAATCAAACCAAAGTACTTAAAATGTTTAATTAAAAGCTAACATTGTAGATGTTTCTATATTTTCTTCAGGCATTAAATAACTATGCTGTATACACTAACACTGCTGTATACACTACATCTCAGCATCTACACTGTTCACTGGACTAAAAAGGCTTTGGATGGCTGCCTTTGCAAATCTAGGGTAGTGGTGTTTTGTTCCTACTACAATCTGTATGACATCAACAGGAGTTTCTTGTTTAATCACTTCAAGTAGTTTATCATATAAGAAACAAAGTCATTGGAATGCGAAAAGTATTTGTATAGAGTAATGGTCCTAAATAAATCTTCAACACCTTGTGATCGTACAGGAAATTTCTACTCTTGCAGGTTCTAATTAAAAAAAAACTCTCGAGTGGTCCGACTCCAATAGAAATTGCAAAACGGGTACATACCTGTTCTATGGATGACGACGAACGGAGAAGACTGATGCCGGAATCTTGTACACTAAAACGCTCTAATTTATCACGCACACATATATATAACACCTGTGATCCGTTGTTTTAAATGAAGACACCAAATTATATAGAAAAAAGGAACTTATTTATTTACGCATGACAAATATGGGCAAAACGGTGCTGGTCCACTAACACAAATTATAAAGTTACACAAACAAGAATTTAAAAAAAATGGCACATGGGGCCACCAAGGAGGACTACGCCTCACAAAAAAGGTGTACACACAGCAGGCCGACGACCAGAGAACTGACTCTCACGTCGTTGCGATCCGTGGGCTCGGAGCTCGCCATTTTCGCCAAGCGTGGCGAGATAGACTGCTGTAGCCAATCAGGAGCCTGCACGATGTCTGCGTACCTGGCGATATGTTCGCCACAGTAGCGGTCGTCTTTTTGTAACCCTACGCTAGCGGGACGGAATTTCCACGTGGCGGAAGGTTCGACGATGTTCTAGAACATTCGCCATTTTTCAGGAAGGTTGTAGCACTCGTACTTACGGGGACGAGACATCGGTACATCATTGTGTGACGGCTAGCTAGGCCTGGGAGCAACTTCCACGTGGGAAATTAATGTTATCGTCCTTTAGCTCTCAAGATTAAAAAAAATATTTTATAGTAGAAAGAAAATTTCCTTTTACAAGAAAAAAAAATGGCTGAAACATTGGGGGATATGATAAATCAGAGAGAAAAAAAGAAAATTTACAATTCTTTGTAGTATGTTAAATTTTAGAAAAATGGTGTGAACCTAAATTTTATAAAGGGGTGTCACTATGTGACATAGTTATCTATGAAAATGATTATATTCATCCATAAGTTCATCCTGTGGTATGTCTTTGAAAATGGTATTTTAGAGAAGCTTTCCAAAATCAAATTTGTGTTCATAGATGAAAATGGTACAGCTGCAGCTACAGATGGACAAAATAATTTGCCAATGTGCTAATAGGCTCCGTTTGTCGGGCTAGATTTCATGTGTGCAGACAGTTTGTCTAAGCATTTTTGTGCTGCTGTCTTCAGCATAATGCTATGCTCTTTATCAATTTCGCAATTCCTACTTGACAAAATGCTTTTTGTTTTTTCACCTGAAAACTTATAACCGATATTTTGCAGAAATGTATACAAAATTCAAAAAATTGCATATAATTGGCAAATTTCGCTTTTGTCGCATCTATTTCGTAAATATGAAATTTACGTATCCCTAGGTATGTCATTACTTTCAAAATTAATTTTCTTGCTAACTATTTCACTTAGAGACACGGGATTTGTTTTATTAATTTTCTTAGGCAAAGAGCAACAGTCTTCTAAATATAAAGGGTAGGAAAGGAGGGACCGTATAATAATTAGATTTTGCATTTTAATATGTATACAACCCCCCCCCCCCAAAAGGTATGTCATTACTTTCAAAATTAATTTTCTTGCTAACTATTTCACTTAGAGACACGGGATTTGTTTTATTAATTTTCTTAGGCAAAGAGCAATAGTCTTCTAAATATAAAGGGTAGGAAAGGAGGGACCGTATAATAATTAGATTTTGCATTTTAATATGTATACAACCCACACCCCCCACCCCCCGTAAAAAAAAAAGCCATATCTGAAAGCTACTCTTAGTTCGAATCAGAAAAGTCCGTCAAATTATCTTTCAATCACTTACGGTTTTAAAAAAAAAATCACCTTAACATCTATTTTGAATCACCTGGTGTGTGTATATATATAGTAAAAGGTATAACTTACAAATCAAAGTAGCATCCACTTGGCAAATAGAAAATTCTAAATATCCATGGAATGATAGATGAGCAAAACAATGAACTTCGAACTACAAAAGTATTGAATAGAAGAGATATTAGAAAATGATCCAGCAAGGAATGAACACGTTTCGCAAGAGCTATTACTCAAAATATATACGATGTTAAGATGCATAAAGGGATATGTTTAGCATACGAAAGGATTCGAGTGACACATTAGATTTTTATTTGGTTTATTAAATGGACTGTAAATATTCTAAGTCATATTTTTATTCAAACAAGATCGAACTCCTAACGAGTATAGGAGCCACCGATACGTACAAAGTTTTGATGTGCACTGAGGCTGGCGAGATGCCAACCGTCATCCAAAAACAAATCGCGCCAAAGTAGCACCAACATTCTGCCCCCGTTGGAATGACGATGAGGCATTACAAAATATTACACATTATTAAGATGGAACATTTACACAAAGCACTGTTATGAATACAAATATATGAATAATACAAACATATAATCAAAAAGTACGTATTTACATAAATTTACAAATGGTAAGGCTACAATCTTCGTGACAGGACGTTGATACGTTCCAGTGGTATCTGTAATTGTAACTAGATGCGTTACATTGTCCTTACCTGGGCATATTTTATAAATTCTTGCAAGATGCCATTTAAAATACCTAGTAGAATCCGAATTTTTTACTAGAACTACATCTCCTTCCTTGAAATTTACTAATCCCCTCGACCATTTTGGTCTCTGTTAAAGCTTATTCAGGTATTCGTTCGACCATCTTTTCCAGAGTAATTGCGTAAATTTCTGGACTAACTGCCACCGATTAAGCCTTTTCATGGGTGTTTCGATGTAGTCAGGCCCCTCAGGGGGAAGACCTACTTTAGGTCTTTACGGGTGTCGCAATCCCGGGGCCCCAGCGATCTTTCGCTTTTCTTTGTTCTACCGTCCTCTCCTCTTAGCTGTATCCTTCCTTTTCCCCCTCAGTGTAATTTCCTCTGTGGAGGTGAGGGCCCCCCTTTAGAAGCTGCAGCCGCCCTGTGCCGTCAGCTTCTATTGGCGGAAAACTACCCACGTGTTTGCCGTGCGTGGAGACCCGTATCCCCGGAAATGGGGATCCTGGTAATTGAGGGGTCTTTACTCCAACACATTGCTTTGGCCTCGGCTTCGGGTAAACGGGAGGTACACAGCATTCCCCTGTGTATCAATCGGCTGGTAGTACTGATTTCGATCAACTGCTACGGATCAAGCAATCGGACATCTACTGGCCACGTCGTTAAGGGTGGACGCTGCCTAAGGGATGTACTGAGCGCGTATAGACCCGACTAGCACTGGTGTGCAATGTTACAACCCCCTCGTTGGGCTCCGTGGTGGGTGGTGCGGTCGGGTCCGAATCTCAATTCCCCCAACATGGCTATGAAAAATTCCTTGTCAAACGTCAATGTTCCGCATACCTTAAATCCACTGTCCACTCCTAATGAAAACACTGATGCACAACTTTCACATATGAACGCTCGATTCTTCATCATCCACTATGTTGAAGGTACTTTTAATGAAACATCACCATTCTTAATACACAAATGTATCACAGACAATGTGGGAGAAGTCCAAAAAGTTAAAAAATTACAATCTGGAGACCTATTAGTTGAAGTATCAAGCAATAGACAAGCATCCAAAATAATGAAGATTAAAAACTTTGGCCTAAAACCTGTTACAGTGACACCCCAAACATCCCTAAACATCTCACGAGGAGTCATATCAGAACCCGAACTTTTGTACTGCTCTGAAGCTGAAATATTAGAAAACCTGAGAGATGACAAAGTAAGCGCTGTGCGTCGAATCACTATTCAACGCAATAATCAAGTAATCAACACTAAACATATTGTCTTAACTTTTCAGTCACCCACTATTCCAACCCATATTAAAGCTGGCTATCTATTATGTCCCGTAAGACCATACATACCAAATCCTATCAGTTGCTTCCAGTGTCAAAAGTTCGGTCATACTAAAACTTCCTGTCGTGGGTCACCGGCCTGCGCTCGTTGTGGTGCCTCTGACCACGACAGTGATACCTGCTCTGCAGCTGCAAAATGTGTCAACTGTAAACAGGAACATCCATCATATTCAAAGTCATGCCCCAAATGGGCATTTGAAAAAGAAATCCAGTCAATACGTGCTACACAAAGAATCTCATACCCTGAAGCTCGTAAAATAATAGAAGCTCGCACACCAAAACCTGGCCTATCCTATGCAGCAATAGTAAAATCCAAAAAATCAATAGCCATTAAACCGACTCTCCATCAAATATTTCCACCATCAATGTCTTACCAAGTAAACTAAGTACTCTTAAACAAAACAAACCTTGCTCTACATCCCCAAAAACTCCACCAAAGAAAAAGGTAACAAGTAATAGCTCTACCCAAATCAGACCACAGCTTAGTAAAACAGCTACTTACAAATTAAAATACAATAAATCTATCAAAAAAGTACCCCCACAGCCACATATTGATGACACAATTTTAAGACTTGCCCCTTCAGAATCAGATATTAGTGATGAAGAATCGATGGAACATGAAGAAATAAAACCGCCTGATATCTCTGCAGGGATTACAAAGGAGATGCACAATGCCCATAACATTACATAATTATGGCATTGTTGCTGTCATGGAACTGCCACGGTTTTCAGAATAAAATTGATGACCTTAAAACACTTCTCTATGACCTATATCCCGCCTGCTTTGCTCTTCAAGAAACTTATCTCAAACCCGATAAACATCCTACCATCCGCAAATATACAATCCTTCGGAAAGACTACGAACTGAGGGACAGGGCCTCTGGTGGTGTGGCCCTGTTAGTCAACAATAACTATCCCTACATAATAGTCAATCTGAATACCAATCTCCAAGCAGTTGCTGCTCGTGTCAAATTAAAACAGCTCACTACCATTTGTTGCATTTACCTCCCTCCTAATGAAACAATCAACCAAACATCTCTCAGTAATCTTATTCAAAACCTCCCAACACCAAATATAATCCTTGGTGACATGAATGGACATAGCCCATTATGGGGCAGCAAAGATACCAATTCTAGAGGTGAACAAATAGAACAAATTACAACTGATTTCTCTCTATGTATTATGAATAACGGCGAATATACTTACTTCCATCATCCAACTAAATCCTTTCATGCCATCGACCTTGCCATCTGTTCTCCTTCAATCCTCCCCCTCTATAATTTCTCAGTTTCTGGCGACTTGCATAATAGCGATCACTTTCCGATCATTCTCTCACCCTTATATCAGAATGTCAACCAAACCACTAACATACCCAGATACATACATAATAAAGCAGACTGGCAGACCTTTACCTTTCTATCTACCATATTACCAAACATTATTGAAGGAAACATAGATGAGGTCGTTAGGAATATCACCTCCATTATCATTAATGCAGCTGACGCGAGCATTCCAAAATCTGTAAAAAGCAACCATAGAATAAAAAAGCCGTAGTGGAACGAGGCTTGCACCCTCGCTAAAAAACAGCAGAAGAAAGAGTGGGGTAGTTTTCGGCAGTGCCCCACCACTCAAAACCTTATTACCTTCAAACAAGCACATGCACACGCACGCAAAATAAGGAGGCGTTCTCAGAGAGAATCCTGGATTCAGTACGTCTCAGGAATCTCTCCTTCAACCTCCAGTAAAGAACTATGGGACAAAACTAAAAGAATCATGGGCATCTATAGTAATTACTCCATATCCTGCCTATCCATCAATAACCAAATTATTTCAGATACAAAAAGAATTTCAAATACAATAGGTCAATCTCTAGCATTCACATCCTGCAATACCTCCTATTCTAGCAGTTTTCTTCCATATAAGGAACAATCCGAACGCCATAAATTAAATTTCAAAACTTCCTCGAACTTCTCCTACAATAGTAATTTCACTATGAATGAACTACACAACAGTTTAAGACAGTCATCAAACACATCCCCTGGCCCTGATGGCATCACTAATGAAATGCTTAAACATCTCTCCTATGATTCTTTAGTTAGTCTTTTACAGCTATACAACAGAATATGGAATGAGCATGCCTTTCCCTTGGAGTGGAGAAATGCAATGGGCATCCCCATACCCAAACCTGGAAAAGACACCACTAATCCTAATAACTATCGTCCCATAGCCCTAACTAGTTGTCTGTGCAAACTACTGGAGCGAATGATTAATACTCGTCTAGTATATGTTTTAGAAACTAAGGGCCATATACACCCTTTCCAGAGTGGATTCCGCAAAGGCAGAAGCACCATTGATAACATTTTACATTTAGAAACTCAAATCCGTAACGCATTCTTAAGAAAAAACCATCTTATGTCAATATTTTTTGATATTGAAAAAGCCTATGACCACACTTGGAGATTGGGATGGTATTGGGTGATATCCCACACCATAACTTGTTTGCCTTTCTTCGGCGTACAAACATATTTTATTCAGTATGAAATGTCCACTTTAGCCTGACTGGCATCTGGATGGGAACCCCCATCCATATGCCTTTGGTTTTACCTCTTTTATCTACTTTCGAATTTTACTTGTCTCCTTTATCACCTTTACATTTTAGCTTTTACTAGGTTTTATGACACCTTTTATACTGAACACATCTATATTTGACTTAACTCAACGTCTGGCGCAGTATGTCCTCTCTGGACCTTGTGCCAAAAAAACCAACCAACCAACTGTCTGCAGTATATACCTCCCTCCAAGTGAAGCTATCTGCCAAACATCCCTCAATAGTCTCATTCAGCAGCTTCCTCCTCCTTTCATCCTCCTCGGTGACATGAATGCTCATAGTCCCTTGTGGGGGAAGCAAGGACACCAACAATAGAGGCCTTCAAATCGAACAACTTCTCACTGATTTCTCCCTTTGCTGCATGAATAGTGGTGACAATACTTACTTCCACTATCCAACTAAAACTTTCCATGCAATAAACCTTGCCATCTGTTCTCCATCACTCCTTCCCACATATAATTTCTCTGTATCCAGTGATCTCCACAACAGTGATCATTTTCCGATTCTTTTGTCACCTCTGTACCAGAGTCCCCAACCTATTTCAGTACCTAGATACATTCATGATAAGGCAGATTGGTTCACCTTCACTTCCCTGTCTGCCATCACCTTTGATGCTGTTGAAGGCCCCATAGACGAGGTCGTACAAAACATTACCTCAATTATCATCCAAGCTGCTGATGCTGGCATTCCAAAATCGGGCATCAAACATCGACGTAATAAAAAACCGTGGTGGAACGAAAAATGCAACCTCGCTAAAAAGAAGCAGCAGAAAGCCTGGAGCAATTTTCGGCAGTACCCCACCACCGAAAATCTCACCCTTTTTAAGAAAGCTAGAGCATATGCACGTGGGATCCGGCGTCAGTGCCAAAAGGAATCCTGGGTCAAATATATCTCTAGCATAACAGCCTCTACTTCTAGTAAGGAGCTATGGACGAAAAGAAAAAGAGCCATGGGCATTTATAATAATCATTCAATTTCCTGTCTAACCATAAATAACAGCATTATATCCGATACAAAAGAAATAGCAAATAGCATTGGTGAAACCCTTGCTTCCATCTCCTGCAGTACCTTCTACTCAAATTCTTTCCTCCCGTATAAACAACAATCAGAACGACAAAAAAAAAATTTCAAAACCTCCTCACACTTTTCCTACAATAGTGATCTTACCATGGATTAACTTACCCGACACTTAAGACAGTCCTCAAACACCTCTCCAGGTCCCGATGGTATTACATATGACATGCTGAAACACTTATCTCATGACTCTTTACTCAATCTTTTGAAATTCTACAATAGAATCTGGAATGAACAGACCTTTCCCACCTCCTGGAGAAATGCAATAGTTATTCCCTTCCCCAAACCAGGAAAAGATATGTCTAACCCTAATAACTACCGTCCCATAGCCCTTACTAGTTGCTTATGTAAATTAATGGAGAAAATTATCAATACCCGGCTTGTTTACATTTTAAAAACGGGGGACCATATACATCCCTTCCAGAGTGGCTTCCGGAAGGGCAGATCCACCATAGATAACATCATTAATTTAGAGTCCCAAATTCGTAATGCCTTCCTTAGAAAGAACCACTTAGTGTCAGTTTTTCTTTGACATTGAAAAGGCATATGACCGAACGTGGGGGCACGGGATCCTTCTAGACCTTCATAATACAGGATTCCGTGTCAACCTACCCATTTTTATAAAAAACTTTCTGTCACTCCGAAATTTCCGGGTCCGGATTGATGGCATGCTATCCAATAACTTTGTTCAAGAGCAGGGTGTTCCACAGGGCTCCGTACTCAGTGTCACCCTCTTCTCAATAAAAATTAATAACATCCTGAACCAACTGCCTTCGACTGTCTACGGTAGTCTATATGTAGATGACCTTCACATCTCCTGTCAGGGAAAGGACATGCGCCTGATAGAACGCCAGCTTCAGAATGCCATCAACCACATCTTAAAGTGGTGTGATAGAAACGGTTTTAAGATATCAGCAGAGAAAACAATTTGTACCCATTTTTGCCGGAAGCGTGGGATTCACCCGGATCCGGAACTTTATCTGGACCATACTAATATTGCTGTAAAAGATTCTGTTAAATTTTTAGGTTTACATTTTGACAAGAAACTTACATTCGCTAAACATATCTCAGACATCCGCAATAAATGCGAGAAAAAACTTAACATTTTAAAGGTTCTAACCAATACCTCTTGGGGGGCAGACCGTGATGCTCTCTTGCGCATCTACCGTGCTGTCATCCGTTGTAAAATGGACTATGCAAGCTGCATCTATGGATCAGCTTCTAAATCAATGCTAAAAAAACTTGACACTGTGCATCATACTGCACTACGCATATGTTCCGGTGCTTTTAGGACATCGCCTGTCCATAGCCTTTACATTACCTGTCATGAACCATCTCTCACTCTCATACGTCAGAAATTATCATTAAATACCTATTTTTGCATCTTTTCCCATCCTCTACATCCCTTAAAGCATTCTCTTATAGACACCCAACTGGACCAGTTTTATACAAATCGCCCTTCCTGGACTTCGGATCCGTAGGAGTGTAGTCGGTACCCAATTGGAGGATGTTAATGTGTCTACTTGTTCATTTCATGAAGTCCCACCATGGACTAAATTGCAGATTTCCTACCTACAACCATTCGAAGGCTTCACAAAACCAAACACTGATCCCATAATATATCAACAGTTATTTCTAGACCATAAAAGCAAATATCGAAACTTTGAAGAACTACATACTGACGGCTCAAAATCTCATAATCATGTAGGCTTTGCTTATGTACATCGTAATCATTCTTGCAACTACACCCTACCTTCGTTTTGCTCCATATTTACAGCCGAATTAATAGCTATTTATGAAAGCCTTCTTTACATATCTAGAGCAACTACCAAACAATTCATCATCTACTCTGACTCATTAAGCGTTTTGGAAATTCTGGGAGCTGGTTCCCTAACTCATAGCTATATTCTGAAAGTCCTACACATGCACAAGCGACTCATGAACCGTGGATACAACATCCTCTATTGCTGTGTACCTAGCCATATTGGGATTCTCGGCAACGAAAGGGCTGATTCTTTGGCCAGGCATTCTACTGTCCCATATAATCTCCACCCACCCTATTGTGATATAAAATCTGGCATCTCTTCCTTAATAAAAGGCACCTGGATCCACATATGGGACTGTGAAACCCAAAACAAACTTCGTTCTATCCGGCCAGCCCTTACCCACTGGTCCACTCATCCATACCGCAAGCACGATGTCCTTCTGACTCGTCTTCGCATTGGACATACGCGAATTACACATATGCACTTACTTCTGGGCGAACCTCCTCCGGAGTGCCCTCACTGTCATACTCAACTCACCATTCGTCATCTCTTAACGTCATGCACTGCTTTTAATAGTTTTTACCAAATACTTTTTAACTGTTCTCATCCTAAACTTGATGATATTTTGGGTGAAACCCCACAACGAAATCTATTCGCTTTTCTTAGACGTATCAATATTTTTTATTCAGTGTAAAGTGTTCACTTCTGTCTGACTGGTATCTGGATGGGAGCCCCATCCAGATGTCCTCATTTTTTTATTTACTTTTAACCCTTTTGAATTCTGCATTTCACCTTTTAGTCTTTTACATTTTAGTACACTTTAGTACATTTTTTAATTTTAGCCTTTACTACGTTTTGTGTACCTTTTTACCTGAATACATCATGACACGATTTTAACTCCTTGTCTGGCGCAGTATGTCCTTTCTGGACCTTGTGCCATTAAAAACCAACCAACCATCGATGTAGTCAGGATCAGGCAAAGCAACCAAGGATGATTCGACTAAAAAGTGGGCAGGGGTGAGGACTAATAAATTATTTGGATCATTACAGAGGGGGCAAAGAGGCCTTGAATTGAGAATTGCCTTAATTTGCGTGACTAAAGTCAAAAATTCCTCATGAGTCAAAATTGTATCTCCAATGACTCTTTTTAGATGGTATTTCAATGATCGTACACCTGCCTCCCAGAGTCCTCCATAATGAGGAGCTGCAGGTGGGTTGAAGTTCCATTTAATACCTTCTCTTGCAACATATTACTCAAATTCTTCGTTTGTCCCCTTAAATAAGTCCCTAACAATTTTACGCAATTCGTTGTTTGCACCTACAAAATTTGTTCCATTGTCACTAAATAATTCTGAAGGTTTACCTCTTCGAGCGACAAGGAATGCTGCGCTGGTTAAACCATTAACTATTTCGAAATGTACAGCCTTGACAGAGAAACATACGAAAATACAAACGAAACACTTTTGAAGGTTCTTTGATCTACCTGAAAACATCTTAATACAAAAGGGACTAGCGAAATCCAAACCTGTCCGGTTAAATACCCTTGAAGGAGAGATTCTAGTCGAAGGCAAATCTGCCATAGTTTGCTGAGAACCTTTCGAACAGCATTTCTACCTCTTACTATCCAGAATCTATTTCGAATAAATGCCAACGTTCCTTCTGCACCTATATGAAGATAAAAGGTATGGTAATGATTAATAACAGCATAAGTAAAATTGTCGTTGTTGGGAATTAAAATTGGATGTTTTTGATTTAGTCCTAACGAAGAGTTTCTTAATCGTCCACCCACTCTTAAGATAGCTCATGAATCTAAAAATGGGCACAAATTGAGCAATTTACTGGAACGTGTTAGAGGCCTTCCCTTCTGCCGACACTGGATTTCTTCTGAAAATGTTGATGTGCATTCTTAAGAATGTTCAATCATCAAATCACAAAAAAGTTCTTCACTTGATAAACAACCAACACTTTTAGGATGTTTGGTATTATTAACGAAGCGCAAACACCAGTCGATTACTCTTTTAAGTTTGATGAATGACGAACAGTTGTTGATAATATACAGAGTCTCTAGTCCCTGTACAAATGTACAAAAGTCATTGGGAACATCCTTCAGTTCCTTGCGATAAAGTTCTGTATCTTCTACGGATTCAATGTTCGAAGATTCAATTTCTGCTTCTCCGTACAAGAATGATGGTCCAAACCACCATAATGCACAATTCTTAATTTTAATTGCATCCACTCCTCTGGACACTACATCTGCAGGGTTATCCTTTGAACTTACGTGTCTCCATGACCTCAATTTTGTAAGCTCTGGAATCGTGCTAACACTTTTCACGAACACTTTTAATTGAGAGAGTGGCTTAGCAATCCAAGCTAATACGATTTTGTAGTCAGTATAGAGAAATACCTCATCAATGTCAATCTTGAGAGCATCAGTGACCTTTTTCACGAGCCTTGCTAGAAGGACAGCACCGCAAAGTTCTAAACGTGGGATCGTAATTTCCTTTAAAGTGCGACTCTCGATTTGCTACACAGAAGGCTCACTTTAATTTCTCCCTTGCTATTTCGACAACGGAGATATGTCACTGCCCTGTACGCTTCCCTTGCAGAGTCTGAGAAGCCGTGCAATTCAATTCTGGATACTTCATCCATTAGCACAAAACGAGGTATTTTGATTTGTCTGAGCTCGATAAATTTTTGTGAAACAATTCCCATCTTTCTCTTTCCTCAAGCGGCAACTCGTCATTCCAAGCAATTTTCATTTGCCACAGTTTTTAGAGAAATTTCTTTGCTTGAGTGATAACTGGGGACAACAGTCCTAATGGATCAAATAATTTAGCGATTTCGGCTAAAACCGAACGTTTGGTTGGAGGTTCTGTGCTACAAGAAACATTGAAATAGAAACATTCTTCTATTGGTTCCCATCTTAAACCGAGTGTTTTTACTGTGTTGTTTTCAATAAAGTCATGTTCGATATGATTGTCCGAAACACGCTGTAGTATCTCTTTTTCGTTTGAACACCATTTGTGGAGCTTCATTCCTCCACTCTCAAACATTTCTATTAATTGGCCTTGGAGCTCAAGTGCAGTGGTCACATCTTCTGCACCTGTCAAAATATCATCAACATAACAATCCGACAACACGGCATTTGCAGCCAAAGGATAACTGAGTTTTTCGTCTAAGGCCAGTTGTTTTAGAGCTCTAGTAGCAAGAAAGGATGCCGAAGCAGTACCATAAGTAACTGTCTTTAATTGAAATAATTTTGCCTTTTCATGAGAATTTTGCTTCCACAATATACACTGTAAATTTCTTTGTTCAGGATTTATCCATATTTGCCGGTACATCTTTTCGATGTCGGCTATAAACGCTATCTTGTATTTGCGAAATCTTAACAAAATCGAAAACAAATCTTCCTTTACAACACCCCCTTTCAGCAAACAATTATTTAAAGAAACTCCATTTGAAGAGGGTGCCGAAGCGTCAAAGACGACCCTAAGTTTGGTCATGACGTTATTTTCTTTAAAAACCCCATGATGTGGCATAATATAATAATCTAAGTTATTAGTAAATTCAATTTCTTGCATATGCCCCAAAACATTGTATTCATCCACGGTTTCTGTGTACAATTTTTTCATTTCATGATTTTTGTCTAGTTTTTTCAATAAGTTATCCAAGCGTGTTTTTGCTAAACATTCTGAATTACCCAGATTCCAATTTTTCATTAACGGTGTATTTCACAGTTATTTTATCTCTTTTGTGTGTTTCACAAAAAATTCTTTCACATTCAATCTCCTCGGCCTTCGATGAAGGGGAATCCTCAAGATTTTCAATTTCCCAGAATTTTTCAAGACTTTTCTAATTCGTCAAGCCGTGAAAGAAATCCACAATGTTGTGTTTTCTGAGAGTCTGCAGTTACCCCACATATTACATACCCGAAAACAGTTTCCTTCATCATTAATAAACTCGAAAGAGAAATAGTTCCCGATTTCAGAATATTAAAGAACAGTTCAGCACCGACAAGTATGTCCATGTGACTAGGCCTGTTAAAATGAATATCCGCTAATTGGATATTTTGTGGAATGCGCAGCTGGGAAATATCTAATTGAGTAGCTGGCATTAAATCCGTTATCTTTGAAAGAATCAACAAATCTAACTGTGCCACAAATGATTCATCACAGTTAGAAATAATTGCAGATATTTGTTTCCTAATATTGACAGTCTTTCCTTCCAAACTCGAAATTAAAATATTTGTTCTGTTTTGAGTCAAACCCAACTTATTTGCAAATTCAGTTCGAATGGCGTTCACTTGACTTCCCGAATCCAAAATTGCCCGTCCTTTTCCTTCACATAAATAATCACAGTCGCGAGCAAGATGTTTTTGTTTTTTGATGCGAAGCATGAAGTTAAAGTGTGTGAAGATGAGTCATCATTCCGATCATTAGTTTGGTGTGAAGTGCCTATATCGAGCGAAGCTGGGGCCCTGTTTTGGGTTGTGTTGTGAGAGGCGATGACATTCTGTTCCGTGTTTCTGTTTTGTTTCTCCTCTCTGTGCAAGAGATAATTGTGAGATTTCGACTTGCAAAATTTGCAGGCATATTTTGATTTGCAATTAACATATGTGATTGGGAAAAACAATTCAGGCAGAGTTTCTGTTTTTTAACAAAATCAAATCTTTGAGAGGGATTCATCTTTAGAAAGGAGTCACAATTATACAAAGGATGAGATGAATTAGCACACAAATCACAAAACGAATTCTTTGCATTTAAAATGAAACTTTTAGCTTTGTTTTGAAAGTGTGGAGATTTTGTTTTTGTTATATGACTATTGCTTTTCTGCAAGTTCTCCAGAATCTGGGATCTATCCTGGAGAAAGGAAATTAATTTATTCCAATCTGGCAAGTCTGGGGACGTTAAGGTCATTTCGTATTCTTTTCTAGTTGTTCTAATTTTCTTATAATGATATTCATTAATAAGTTTTCACTGAAGTCGTTCATTTCTAGTTTCATCAAATTTAACGCTCTCACGTGTTTTAAAATATTGTCAAGAAGCAATCTTAAATTTTCGGAGGATTCATAAAGGACATTTTCTAAGTTTATTAACGAGTTCATATGACTATTTATTATTAATCTTTTGTTTTCATAATGATTCTTGAGGGTATCTAGCAATGAATTGTATGTGTCTTCTATACTTTCTAGCTGTTTTGCATTGCCGACAAGGGCAGATTGCAAATAAAAAAGCTTCTGACTATCAGTTAACATATCATTGGAACCAATTATACTTTCGAACTGCATTTTGAAATTGTTCCAAGTTTCGTAACTCCCATCAAATTTTGGAAGAGTTATTTCGGGGAGCTTGAAGCTTAGTTTTTGATTGCTTATACAACTGTCTTTATGAAACTCAGTATGTGAATGTTCTAAAGTATTATTTTCATTTAATACTTCTAAGGTAAGTTGAAATCTTACCGTTTGTTTCTGTAGCTCTTCGATTTCTTCATCCTTTAAGAGCTTATAGTACTCCATTCTTAGATCCCCCTCAGGGGGAAGACCTTCTTCAGGTTTTCACGGGTGTCGCAATCCCGGGGCCCCAGCGATCCTTCGCTTCTCTTTCCTCTACCCTCCCCTCTCCTTAACTTTATCCTTCACTTTCCCCCTCGGCGTAGTTTCCTCCTTGGAGGTGAGGGCCCCCCTTTAGAAGCTGCAGCCACTCTGTGCCGCCAGCTTCTATTGGCGGAAAACTACCCACGTGTTTGCCGTGCGTGGAGACCCGTGTCCCCGGAAATGGGGATCCTGGTAATTGAGGGGTCTTTTCTCCAACACATTGCTTTGGCCTCGGCTTCGGGTAAACGGGAGGTACACAGCGTTCCCCTGTGTATCAATCGGCTGGTGGTACTGATTTCGATCAACTGCTAGGGATCAAGCAATCGGACATCTACTGGGCACGTCGTTAAGGGTGGATGCTGCCTAAGGGATGTACTGTGCGCGTATAGACCCGACTAGCACTGGTGTGGAAATGCACATCCCCTCGTTGGGCTCCGTGGTGGGTGGTGCGGTCGGGTCCGAATTTCAATCTTCCCCAACATGGATATGAAAAATTCATCGTCTATCGTCAATGCTCCGCTGTCAACTTGTAATGAAAACATCGATTCACAATTAGTACACATGAACGCTCGATTCTTCATCGTTCCCTACGTTGAAGGTAATTTTAATGAAACATCCCCTTTTTTAATACATAAATGTATCACCGACAATGTAGGAGAAGTAAAAAAAGTTAAAAAATTAAGATCTGGAGACCTATTAGTAGAAGTATCAAACAATAGACAAGCTTCCAAAATAATGAAAATTAAAAACTTCGGCCTAAAAACTGTTACAGTGACCCCTCATACATCCCTAAACATCTCGCGAGGAGTCGTATCGGAACCCGAACTTATACACTGCTCTGAAGCTGAAATACTAGAAAACCTAACAGATGACAAAGTAAGTGCCGTTCGTCGAATCACTATTCGACGCAATAATCAAATAATCAAAACTAAACATATTATCTTAACTTTTCAGTCACCCACTATTCCATCTCATATTAAAGCCGGCTATTTATTATGCCCCGTGAGACCGTATGTACCAAATCCAATCCGTTGCTTCCAGTGTCAAAAGTTCGGCCATACTAAAACCTCCTGTCGTGGGTCACCTGCCTGTGCTCGCTGTGGTGCTTCTGATCACGACAGTGAGTCCTGCTCTGCAGCTCCAAAATGTGTAAACTGTAAAGAGGAACATCCTTCATACTCCAGATCTTGCGCAAAATGGGCGTTCGAAAAAGAAATTCAGTCCCTACGTGCCTCTCAAAGACTCTCATATCCGGAAGCCCGTAAGATAATAGAAAGCCGGACACCAACACCTGGTTTATCTTATGCAGCTGCAACAAAATCAACTAAAACAATAGCAACTCAAACTGAATTTCCAAAATCCGTACCTGTCTCCTTTCCTTCTGCAATAGCCCAAATACCTAAACAATCCATCTCTAATCAAAATAAATCCTCCACGGCTCCACAAAAACATATATCAAAGAAAAACTCTCAAAATGTTACCTCAACCCGACCACAAATAAAAAAGTCTTCGGTCTACAGATCAAAGTACAATAAACCCAAAATCAAACACGTTCCTCCACAACGCCCTATAGACGATACTATCCTACATTTGGACCCCTCTGACTCTGAAATGTCAGATCTTCCCATGGATGATGACGACATCCCTAGCACCTCTCTCAAGCCTACGGGGGTTCGGAGCAAGATGAGCATCATCCCAAAAACATGATAATGGCTCTGCTGCTGTCTTGGAACTGCCACGGTTTCCTTAATAAAAACGATGACCTCAAAACGCTAATTTATGATCATAACCCCGCTTGCTTTGCCCTTCAGGAAACATTTCTCAAAACCAATAGACATACTAAAATCCATAATTACACCATCTTTCGCAAGGACTATGAGCTCAATGATAGGGCCACAGGTGGAGTTGCCCTATTAATTAACAATAGTTATCCTCACACTATGGTCAATCTTAACACAAATCTCCAAGCAGTTGCCACTCGTATTCAATTAAAACAACTCACAACTGTCTGCAGTATATACCTCCCTCCTAGTGAAGCCATAAGCCAAACATCCCTCAATAGTCTCATTCAGCAACTTCCTCCTCCTTTCATCCTCCTTGGTGACATGAACGCTCATAGTCCTTTGTGGGGAAGCAAGGACACCAACAATAGAGGCCTTCAAATCGAACAACTTCTCACTGACTTCTCCCTCTGCTGCATGAATAATGGCGACAATACTTATTTTCACTACCCAACTAAAACTTTCCATGCAATAGACCTCGCCATCTGCTCTCCTCCAATCCTCCCGCTGTATAACTTCTCTGTATCAAGTGATTTACATAACAGCGACCATTTTCCGATCATTCTCTCACCTTTGTATCAGAATCCAAACCAAACTTCAAAAATACCCAGATACATTCATGACAAAGCAGATTGGCAGACTTTCACTTCACTGTCAACAATATCCCCAAATATCATAGAAGGCACTATTGATGAGGTTGTTGAAACAATAACTACCACCATCATTAAGGCAGCAGACCATAGTATTCCGAAATCGGGCACAAGCTGTCGCAGAAATAAAAAACCGTGGTGGAACGAGGCATGCACCCTAGCAAAAAAGCAGCAGCAGAAAGCCTGGGGTACCTTCCGCCGATATCCCACAACAGAAAATCTTATTGCTTTTAAAAAAGCAAAAGCAGCCGCCCGCAAGGTGAGGCGGCAATCTCAAAAGGAATCATGGATGCAATATGTCTCCAGCATTACAACATCAATTTCTAGTAAGGAGCTATGGACCAAAACAAAAAGAGCTATGGGAATATACAACAACCATACCATACCCTGCCTTTCCATCAATAACAAAATTATCTCTGATACCACAGACATTGCAAATACCATCGGTGAAACTTTGGCTCTATCCTCTTGCAGTACCTCTTACTCAAATACCTTTTATACCCATAAACTGCAATCTGAACGGCAAAAACTAAATTTTAAAACCTCCTCGCAGCTCTCCTACAATAGTATCTTTACAATCCATGAACTCACCAATCAACTCAGACAGTTACCGAATACTTCTCCTGGTCCCGATGGTATCACATATGAAATGCTAAAACACCTTTCTCATGATTCCCTTGCAAATCTACTTAAGCTTTTTAATAGAATCTGGAACGAACATACCTTTCCCTCCTCCTGGAGAAACGCCATAGTCATACCCTTTCCAAAACCCGGAAAAGACACTTCCAATCCTAATAACTACAGACCCATAGCCCTTACTAGTTGCCTTTGCAAACTGCTGGAGAAAATGATCAATGCACGCTTAGTTTACGTTTTAGAAACAGAGGGCCATATACACCCCTACCAAAGTGGCTTCCGCAAGGGCAGATCAACATCTGACAACATAATATATTTGGAAACCCAAATTCGTAACGCTTTCCTACGACGGAACCACTTAATATCAATTTTTTTTGACATAGAAAAGGCATACGACAAGACCTGGAGATATGGTATCCTCCGGGATCTCCATAATCTAGGCTTCCGTGGCAACCTTCCAATATTTATCCAGAACTTTCTCTTGCTTCGAAAATTCAGAATACAAATAAACAACATTCAATCCAATAGCTTTGTCCAAGAAGAGGGCGTCCCTCAGGGCTCTGTCTTAAGTGTTACCCTCTTTTCAATAAAAATCAATAACATTCTCAATCAACTACCTCCGTCTGTTCACGGAAGCCTATATGTCGATGACCTTCAAATTTCTTGTCAGGGAAAGGACATGCGTTACATTGAGCGTCAGCTCCAGAACACGATCAATCGCATCCTAAAATGGTGTACCACAAACGGGTTTAACATTTCAGCGGAAAAGACTGTCAGTACGCACTTCTGTCGTTTACGAGGAATCCATCCTGATCCTGATCTCTATGTGGGCAGCTCAAAAATAGAAATACGTGACTCCGCTAAATTTTTAGGGGTATATTTTGATAGAAAATTGACCTTTGCTAACCATATCTCCTATATCCGCAACAAATGTGAAAAGGACCTAAATATCCTGAAGGTATTAACTAACACTTCTTGGGGAGCAGAGCGTGACGCCCTGTTGCGGATCTACCGTGCAGCAATTCGATCCAAAATAGATTACGCCTGTGGAGTGTATGGATCTGCATGTAGGTCAGCCCTAAAAAAACTTGACACAGTGCATCATACTGCACTACGCCTCTGTTCTGGAGCTTTTAGAACATCACCCATACAAAGTCTCTATATCACTTGTCATGAGCCATCTCTCATCCACATCCGTCACAAATTATCATTAAACAATTATTTTCGCATCCTGTCTCATCCCTCCCACCCTTTGGGGGACGCATTTTTGGACACTCATTTGGACCGCCAATATGGAAATCGCCCCTCATGCACTCCTCCCTTTGGTTTAAGGATCCGTAGGAGTCTAGTTGGTACCCAACTGGAGAATGTTAAAGTCTCTCCTAATTCTCCTCATGAAACGCCACCATGGACTACACTGCAGACCTCGTACCTCCAACCATTTAATGGCTTTACTAAACAGGATACCGACCCAAAAATATATCAACAGTTGTTCTCAGACCACAAAAACAGATATAAAAAATATACAGAAATATACACTGATGGTTCGAAATCTGATAATTATGTTGGCTTTGCCTTCGTCGAAAATAACCACACCTGCAGCTATACTCTTCCTCCGTTCTGCTCCATATTTACCGCTGAATTATTGGCCATCCATGAAAGCCTTTTATACATCTCTAGAATGAAGACAAACAGATTTATCATCTACTCTGACTCCCTCAGTGTACTAGACAATCTAAAATCGGGCTCCCTCACTCATAGCTATATCACCAAAGTGCTACGTCTGCATGAACAACTGACTAATCGTGGATACAATATTCTCTACTGTTGGGTACCCAGTCATATTGGGATACTGGGCAACGAGAAGGCGGATAGCTTAGCCAGGCAAGCGACAATCCCATACACTGGCTATCTCGCATATAATGACATAACGTCCGGCACCTCTAGCATAGTAAAAAGTAGTTGGACCAATAAATGGGATAGTGAAACTGAAAACAAACTGCATTCTATCCGACCTTTCCTCACTCATTGGTCATCCCTTTCATATCGAAATCATGATGTCATTTTGACTCGTCTCCGCATTGGTCACACGAGAATCACCCATAAACACCTACTCCTGGGTGAACTTGCCCCAGAATGTTCACATTGTCAATCTCACCTAACCATTCGTCACATTTTAACCTCTTGTACAGCTTTTAATAATTTTTATCAAATATTTTTTAACTGTTCTCATCCCAAACTTGACGATATATTGGGTGAAACCCCTCACTGTAATTTATTTTCATTTCTTCGACGTATCAATCTGCTTTACTCAGTGTGAAGTATACACCTTTCTCTGACTGGTATCTGGATGGGAGCCCCCATCCAGACGTCCTTGGCTTATTTTTATCTACTTTTTACCTTTCTACAGTTTGATTTTACCAGTTTTAGACCTTACGGATTTTAGCTTTACTTGTTTTATACAAAAACTATTACGCAAAAGCGTTATTTTATACTAAATACACATTGTCTGGCGCAGTATGTCCTTTCTGGACCTTGTGCCATTAAACAACAACCAACCAACCAACCAACCATTCTTAGATCATCCAGCTTATCTCGAATTCTGTTCAAATTTTCTATTTTACTTTGAAGTTCTAATTTACTTAATTTCGAGAGGTCATCGTCACTAATTTTCGAATCTTTTGATATTTGAGCCTTAAACCCACCGCGTCTTCGATTCAGTGCGGTGAGCTCCATTTTTTTTCTTATAAGCCACAGGTCAACAAGGATAGAGCTCCGGATGCACTGGACCACAACATGTTTAGCATACGAAAGGATTCGAGTGACACATTATGTTTTTATTTGGTTTATTAAATGGACTGTAAATATTCTAAGTCATATTTTTATTCAAACAAGATCGAACTCCTAACGAGTATAGGAGCCATCGATACGTACAAAGTTTTGATGTGCACTGAGGATGGCGAGATGCCAACCGATAGCCAAAAACAAATTGCGCCAAAGTAGCGCCAACAGTTTATAAATCGCTAAGTCTAATTGCGCAATAGTGCAGCTGTAATATGACTTGCAACAATTTTAATAAGTGCCTAAATTCGGCACGTATATGTATGCATCAAAATTATTAAAATATAAAAATATATTCTATAATAAAAGCGCTATAAGCTGCATCGTACTACAGAACAATATATATAGTAAAAGGCATAACTTACGAATCAACGTAGCATCCACTTGGCAAATACAAAATTCTAAATATCCATGGAATGATAGATGAGCAAAACAATGAACTTCAAACCACAAAAGTATTAAATAGAAGAGATATTAGAAAATGATCCAGCAAGGAATGAACACAATTCGCAAGAGCTATTACTCAAAATATATACGATGTTAAGATGCATAAAGAGATATAAATTGCTAAGTCTAATTGCGCAATAATGTAGCTGTAATAAGACTTGCAACAATTTTAATAATAAGTAAGATTCGTCACGTATGTGTACGTGTATATATATATATATATATAACAAAGCTTAACTTACGTAATATGGAATCCCAAGTAAAACACTAAGTGATAGCACATAATGACAAATATAATATGTAACCATGAAATAATAATTGATAATCCATAGGCTATAAATATTTTTAAAAACAGAGCTATCAAAGCTAAAAAGAAGTGCGAAAACAAGCCTGTTTTCCCACTTCCTGTTTTTCCTTTACCTGTTTTTAAGAAAATGGTAATTCTAACTGGTAAATTTATTCAACAAAATGAATACCATATCATAAATTCTTTTCATTTTTAACTGATTGTTATTTAAAATTTTATGTATAAGCATTATTTTAAAATGTCACATTAAACAAATAGCATAAAACATAAAGAGAAAAAAAAAGAATACCCAGAAAGGGAAGACTTTCTTTAAAATATACTATCTTTATTTACACAGAAACTAAGAATATTATGAATTGCATTACACATCATTCTTTCACACATTCAGTTGGAAATGGTGGAAGAATAGGTGCCAGTCTTTTGGCTCTTCCCCCATCTCTATCCTTCGAATGCATAAGCCACTTCTTTATGGTTTCATGGATCTCGTGATCTGTGGCCTCCCTAAATGTTCTCCGTACAGTTTCTATAGAAAAAAAAAATAACTCAATAAGAATACTGGGACATATTTTTATACCTTAATCTTACAATGTTACCCATTATTCTCCTGTACCAAATCTGTAACAAATAACCCCCTAAAAAGGGCTTCCCAGGGCAGGTTGCTCGATTTGCGACCAGTTGTTGAAAAAAGAAGTTCGGCGATCCAATGATGGAATTTGGAAATGCGACCATGAAATGAAGGAAGCAAAAAAGAGGGAAAAAAAAAGGTCCAGTTCAATGAACAGGAGCGACAGAAGCGATGGACGAACATCAGCAGGACAGGAACTACAGGGGAGATGAAATGGTGCCCCATGTCGCCCCGAAGGGTGCCTCATCCGTAAAGTCATGTACCGCATCCATCCAGAGGTCTCGCTGCGACGTCAAGTGTCATTTGGCTGCAGCTATTCTTTAGCAGGTCCACACTAGACATCGGACGATCTGCAACACCGTAGGTCAGCTGCCACCCACAAGCCACGTCAGCAAACAGGTAGTCCGTCATGCAGATGTAGGGTCGATCGGCTTCGGTCAGTCCATGGGCCAGTTCGAGACAACTCCCGAACAGTTAGATGTTGAATGGCGAATAGTTTGGCCAAGTGATGTTGATGAGCACAGGTCCGTCGGAGTGGGAGTCGAAGAGCAGACATCCGCGTAGAAAACATCAGTCGAAGGCATCATCACAGCAGTAGGAACGTCTAGGGCATACACAATAGTCAGCCAGCAGCCCACAGTCGGGACCCACAACAGTGAAGAAGAACAGCGATGACAATCTTCCAGCATCAAAGGGCGCAGGAACCACCATCCAGAAGGACCAGGGCGCATAACAGTCTGAAGATGTTGAAAAAGTTAGAACATGATGTTCAGTTTGGCAGGGGACCGCTTTCACCAGTAATTCAAGATACGGACTTGGTTCGCCGCGGGCAGAGACCCCTCAATCTCCCCCTGGGCCGACCGCATCACGTACCCGTCAAATACCGGCTTCCGCGGTATTCCCGTGAAGAGCGAAGCTCAGTGTGCTCCGGCCGACACCCCGGCTAGAACTCTAAATAAGAAGCAGTCATGGCACAACCACTGAACATACCAATACTAATAAGGTAAAACATTACTAATATTCTAGGTCTGTAGAAACCCATTTACATAACGTTAGTGGAACATTGAAGATTGAATAATTAAAGACATTTTACTAGATTAAAAAAAATCTTAAAAGCAGCTACTAATAAAAAAAAGTCAAAGTTTTCTTTTTTAATTAGATACACATATCTTATTTTTTAGTTTTCTATCAATGATTTTCTATTTATATTTTGAATTTTTTTAGCTGCACTTTTCTTGCAATAAGAAATTTAACAACAAGTGAAAGATACTTCACCAGAAAAGTAACTGAGTTTTTATTTTATTTTTTAAGTTAGCTTTAATATTTTGAAACCCCTCCCCCTCCTTTTTTTTTTTTGATAGGATTGATTTGGCTTAACCTATTGACAAGTAAATATAACTCTTAAAAGACGATTTAGAGAAATTGAAAAGTAATGAATTCATACACAATCAAATTGTCTAAGTCAGTCTATATAATTAAAAAATTAAAAATTGTCTTTTCAAAAACCGTTTGAAATATCAAAAGGGGACATAGTATCTTTCAATGTTCAAAACATCTATTTTTTAAAAAATAACTTTAAGAAAATATTTTAAAAATAGGGAAAATTTTTAAACAAATCACCTCAAAATTGAACAAAAATTATGCGTACGGGAATGAATAACAAATTTTATATAATTTTGTAAATTGCAGAAATTTAAAGCTTTATTTCTCAGTTTTAATTCTTCAAATAAATGTTCTAGTTATGATTGTGTAGCATAAATTAAGCATAAAAGAATTCACTAATAATTATTTTAAAAAATTGTCATAACAGTGGAGAAGTGGTAAGAAAATTTCAGAATTTCTATAAATCAAAAGAACTCCTTTACACATAAAATTTGAAGCTGGCCAGTAATTTAATGGTGGCAAATTGGAAACATTGTAAATTAGAGCAAGTGATGATTCACAGGGTACATCATAAAAATTTTCTTTTTGCAAAAACTGTTGACCAACAATGTACAAATTACTATCTAGAATAAGGAAATTTTTAACTATAACAATAGTTTCATTTAATAACTTTATACAGTTATCACTACTAACAGATTTAATAGAAAAATTGCTGCCATTCACTTTGTGATAATGCAAGCACTGAAATCCAAGATCAGGCCCTTTTGAATGCAAAGTTGATTTTACATGAACTAATGAATTTAGGCTGTTAATCTTTCTTACTGTTAATAAGCATAGACTTTTTTCCCCTATTCTTTTACAGAGCTGCTGCAAAGGCTTGTGTGAGGATCTAGGCAACTGTTTAAGTATACCTAAATATCTTTCAAAAGGAAATGCACTAACTTTATTTAATTTCCCAAAATTGCGAACAACATCTGCAAGGTGTATGAGTGCATGCACATTATACACTGAAAATTCTTCACCATACAGACTAGATGCATTCATTACAAAATATATTAACAGCTGTTCAGCATAATCTAGACATTTGTTTGACAACACTTTGTTAAGCATTACACGCAAAGACAAATGCAGACATAAATGTGTTCATACAATTTTTTTGGCAAAATGATTTTTAGAACTACTGGACCTGTATATAATAAAAATGTCCTAAATTCAGTTGCTTTCCAGCGATCTATTTGAGCTAGAGAATGTGGCTTTCTTTGAAATTCCTGTAGTAACCTAGTAATTTGTAATAAATGTTCACTGATGTTATGCAAAGCAGAGTTACCTAATCGTATCTTAAAGGGTCCTTTAGTTCAAGACATAATTAATTTCCTTAAAACAGCTAAACATACCAAATGCATGTAATCTAAGGGAAACATACACACTAATTTTATGTTGACATATATAAGGGGAGATAATTTTAAAATATGTTCATCCTCATTATCACTATCATTTGTGCCTAAAAAATCCTCATATTTTCTTATTTGTGAATTGCATTTTCGAAAAGTCATACGCCCCATCCATTTTCCTTTTTTTGTACACTGTTCACGCCCATAATGCCCATTATGATTTTTAATGCATTTAATGAAAGCACGTGCAAGTGCATCATACACAAATGCACAAAAACTAATTTTGAAAATTCTCCCATTAATAACAGGTTTATCTCTTAATGCTTTTAGCTCCAAGCAAAAATCGCCCAGAAAGTTATCAGCATCCCCTGGCTTGTTGTGAACATAAAATACCCCAACTACAAATGGTGTTACATAACCCATTAAAAAAATTTATCTTACGATAATTAGTTTGCTGAATTTATGAGATTAATGCTTGGAGTTTGTTTTGTTTTTTGAAATATTTAATTTTATTGAATGTTTTCTTTTTTCTCTTTTAGTTGTTGGAAGCCTGCCAGCAGGAATCGGATTCCTACTATGTGTAACACCAGGGCGGTGCCTACTAACTGCTGTAGGTTGCACTCTAATCCTCTTTCTATCTACATTTAGGGCTGTTTGTATTGTAAAAAGCTTTTGATGAAATGATTCTTGCTTTTGATTTTGTCAAAAGATGTTATAACATTTTCTAACAATGTTTCATCTACATCAAATTCAAGAAGCCTATCTATTGCCCTACGAAATCTTTCTTTTAGTGTCAGGTTTTGCATGTTTTGTAAGAGGCTCTTTGTCTGGAGAATTATCAGTGTGCATATCCAATGGACTAGGCAATATGTTAGGACTCTCATTTATGTTAGTTGAAGTTTCTCCCAACTGAAGAAAAAAAGATGCAGGAGGGCAACTGGTTCCAAGTGCAAGTTGTGCAATAGTGTACCTGTCATTGCAGGTTAAAACTGGAGCATTTGGCAAATTTATTTTCATATTGTGTAAAAGAAAACACTGATGCTTCCAAAATGCTCCTGTTTTCCCAGTACTGCAGCTGCAGTATCCTATCTCATACTCCACTATATAACAGACATTTGAAGTGGTAATGCTAGGCACTAAGTATGTGCCATTTTCTATATCGATAATATCTGTTGAATCCACTCTACTCATTATTTTTCAGAAAATCCTCATACAAAAGAGTATTGGAAACCATCCTGTTGTTGGCATGCTTTAACAGTTTTTTTGTTAAAGATACTTTTCAAAGACATCGATGCAGAAGTCTGTCAAAGCTAAGACATTAAATGCCTTTGTGCAACACAATACTATGGCTTTAATTACTCGCATTGTAGCCTCGCACATGTTATTTGTATTGTGGCTACGAGTCATAAGATTGGATTTAAACAACTTAATCCACTCTTCTTTACGTTATTTAAGATTTTTATTAATTGGCAAAATTAAATTCTGTATAATTATTCTCTAAAATATTTTATTTGATAAAAAGAACGTGGTGATTATGGGACTTCTTAAAAAAAAATTAGTGCATGTCAAAAATAGAATTCATTTACAAATCCTTTGTGCTAGCAATTATCAATGAACAAATCAACATTCTATCATGAGTTATTTAAAAATAAAAATATGCACTTCCATTTGGGAAGTTGGATTCATATGATATAGTTACATTATAAATACGTTCTACTGAAAAAAAAAAAAAAAAAAATCTACGAGTTTTATAATTAATAATCGAACATTTACTACAACATTAAAAAAAAATAACAAATAAAAATAAATCACTTTAGTGTTATTCCTAACAGATTTTTGCCTGAAGGGAACAGTGTACTTTATTATTATTATTTTTTTTTTCATTAAAAAAAATATGGTACAAATGATGAAATAAATGCATTTCAATGTTTAACTAAAGTAAAAAAAAAAAAAAAGAAAAAAAATTGATTTTTTAAAAATCCCTACTACTTTTTCTAAAAAATAAAGATTGTTGTCCAACTCTAATTAACATTTTAAAATATATATTATACAAAACTGCATGGATTTTTAGTTAGATATAATATTATGTGTAATATAATTTTCCTACTGATATGCAAAGCGTAAAACAATATAAAGGACAACTTTTAAATCCATGGCATTGGAGTTTTGAATAAAAGGAGGAGGGGGGGGGGGGGGGGGGGAAGGGAAAAAAATTTAGTCATCACTTGCAAAAAATGCCTGAACCAAACATCCCTGTAAGGAATGCATAATTTTGGTTTTTAAATGCGACCCCCAGGTGTGGATTATAGGAAATATGATATAATTTTCTTTGTGTGGCATTTTCCACAACTTCGACACAATTTCATTTATTTCTCCAGCATAAACAGCAGTAGAACTTCCCACTTCTGATATACTGAGCTCACTTGACTCACATGGCCTATTGTAAAAAATTTTTATGAAATTGTGTCTTTTTCCAAGAAAGAACTTTCTTCCATTTTCGATTTTAAAAAAACTGTTCAAGGATTAAACAGTTCCATTTCTTAAAAGACAGCAGTTATCTTGTTCATTTTTTTTGTTTAAGACAAAAGTTTTGGTAAGAAATTCCTCATACTCTGTTTTGGCTGTGAATTTGCTCATCTGAAGTTGTTTGAATCCATCTTTACTTCTAATATTTGTAGCCTGTTCTGTTTCCTTATTTCTGCAAATGATTTGCTGTAAAGGCAATTCATTTTTTCTAATCATCTTTTTTATGGTGCTCATATGATTTCAAAACAAAAGGTGCTAAAATTATCTAATCAACCATGCCTTCTGACATCATTACATAGATGAAGTAAGTTGTAAACATTGTGGCTTATAAACTGCTTTCCAAATAAAATTTTGAAGGCATTAACAAAATAAATAAGCAAAGATTCAGCAAAGGATAAATAACGAGGATTTGTTATTAAATTTGAGCTTGCTAGAATTGTGACTGCGGCATGCAATGAAAGAAAATGATTGTATAACTCTTCTTTAACCACTTCCTGGCTTATCCCGAGCTCAGCTCGGGCAGGCGAAATGTACCATCCTGGCTCATCCCGAGTGTAGCTCGGGCACTATGAAAATTTACACTGATATTCGGTCTTTCCCGAATTTTTTCGCATTTGTTTTTAAATCGCTTTGAATGCTTTTGCTTACTATTCTAGCTACTAGATGGCAGCACTATAAATGTTTTTTTCAACTGTAGGTTTTAGATAAGAGTAAGCGGCATTTCCGGTAAAATTCCAGATGTGTTTGTTGTAAATCATTACGTGCTTGTATAACGTTCTGTTTTTTTTTTCAAAATGGCTTACGCGCGCTATATTGATTCTGATTCTAGTGAATTTGATTCAAATTCAGATGATGATTTTGGAAGTGAATACCGGTTAGATGTTTCAGAATCTGATAGTTCAGATTTCGGTAATTCTGAAACAGAAAGTGATTCTGATTCAGAAAGCTTGAGTGATGCTCGTCAGTGGTGTGCACTAAATACGGATACACCAAATCCTGCTCTGCCAGAATTTACATTTCAAGGGAACCCAGGCACTAAGCTAGCAAAAGCTAGCTCTTCTATGCGTTATAATTTTAGTTAGTGTGAATTGACTCCAAAGTCTAATGATTTCTGCCATACAGGAAGCCAACTTTACAGGTAAGTTACTCATTTAATTAATTAGATTTTTTGCATTAATTTTTAGGAAATTGCATATGCGAAAATTGCTATTATGTTTAAAAAGATATATACGTATGAAAATAAGCGTAAAAAAAATTGACATTTTTTGATCCATAATCCCGAAATAAAATGAGCCTGGAAGGGGTTAAGAAGAGATTTCAGACACAGAGGACCTGTATAAATTAGAAATTGGCGAAATTCGACTGCCTTCCAGTGTCTGAATTCACTAATTGCCCTTGGCTTATGAACAAATTCATTAGGAGTTGTTTGTTTTAGAGAAGTTAAACATTGAGATTTTGGTTACTTCTCAGGAAGATAACGTAACAGAAAGAGGTCCCAGCAACCAAAAATTAATCAGCTTTTTCATTACTCCTAAACAAATCAGATGCATGTAATCTAGTGGTACATTCAACACTTGCCCAAAGTTAGGAATGCGATTGAGAATTGTCTCACCATTCAGACATGCTACAGTTCTTCAGAAAAAAAGGCTGAAAATTTTGAGAAATCGTTGCTAAAGAAACTAAAATCTATAATCATACCAAAATCGCATGGCTTTTAAGAGATTTTTATAAATAAATGTAACACTTTATTATTTTAAAATTTGAAGACTTGGACGACGTATGAAAACATCAGACTGACTGTATAAACTAGCTAAATTTCAAATTTTAATAACTGTAAGAGTATATTTATAGAAGAAATTTACACAATAAGAAAAGACACTTGTATTCTCAAACAAAATATATTTAATTTGAAAGTTAGAATTTCAAGATTGTTAAAGTTAAAATTAAATCACATTTCAGTTAAAACTTATTTTGAATCAAAACTAAAATTTAAGACTATATTTCTAGTAGAAAATAGGAAACTTAGTAAAGTTTTAAGATAAGAAGCTTTTTTAGCTGCAATAGGGCAGCAGAAGTTCTGTTGCACTTCTTTAGTGAAACAAAGTTGCACGTTTTTTTTTTATTGCTCTAATGAGGCCATTTAAAAAAAAGTCTAATATAATGCCCAGTTCGAATATGTTTTTTCAATCTGTAAAGACACCCCCCCTCCATATACATTAGGGTGATTCATAAAAGACCCCAAAAAAATTTTTTCCCTTTTTTTTAACTCTCAACCCCTAAAAATGGTCTATTCCACTAGAAAACATACCAGTATTTTTTTAAAAATTTTTAATTGATATTTAAGGGTCGCTACCGAATTTTGAAATATGAGAAATGAAGCAAAAACTATAAATTTTTAAATAAATAATTTTATTACAATCAGAATACAGTTTTATGAATGAAAATACTAAATAACAGTGTTGAAACCTCGAAGTAGAAAGAAAGAAAATATGTTATATAAAATTTGACTTATTGACGTTGGGGTTTTTCTGTCTATAATTCTTAACTAACAACATCAAGTACTGCTTCTGCTCTTCATCGTTTGTATGTAATTTGTTGTATTCTTCCATCAAAGCAACACCTCGTTCAGCTATATCATTAACGACTCTCATGTTTTGTACAATTTCTTTAGCTGACCTGTAGCTTTCTTCTTCTTCCCACAGCTCAGGATCTTTTTGTATGAACTCGCATGAAATACCAGTCGTGTTGAAAAATTTCATTGTATTTGATGTAACGAAATCTTCGATATTTTGATTTTTGATTGCATCATACCTCAAAGATGCCTTTTTAGGACTGTTTTCCGAACTTTCGTTATTCAGTGCTAAAATCATTCTGCGTTTTGTTTCATTAGAAATTCGCTTATCAAAAAAAGCTAGAGCAACCAGTTCTTCAGAAAGATACCAAAGATGACCCAACATCTTTTTCCCGGCGACTTTGGCTAAAACTGTATCATGTTTTTCGAACTCAACTATGTCCTTCAAAATCTTCAGGTCATTTTCAGGTGCCATATAAGCCACTGGCGCTGTAAACCAGTATTTTGCATAGACAAGTACAACAAATATGCAGATATCCGTAATGGCCTTAGCTTCTTTAATTGTGATCTTAAGCTGGTGCTTAAATAGAAACATTTTCAATGCATATACAGCTTTCGCCATCCAACGTGCACGATGCATTCCAGAAGGGGCTTTGAATGAGATACCGCTTTCAGGAATCCCTCCTAAAAAGATAATGATTAAATGAAGGAGCTCCCTGTAATCGTCACGAGGCTGAAATTGTTGTAGTTGATTCTGAGCAAAAGTAATTATATCGGTCGCAGCAGTTTGAACGCAATTCCAAGTAGATGGTTCAAAAATTGCAGTTTTGAAGTCTTCCTGATTTATTTTTGTCCAACGGCTCTTAAATTTTTTGAAAATTATAATTTCAGGACCGCTGGATGGTCCAATAGCTGATACTACGACCGCTTCCAGTACGATTTCTAAGATGTGATGCCGACAAGGGAGCCAAATCAATTTTTTTTTTGCATTTTTTGTTCCAAAAGAATACAGGCTCCGTTTATTCGCCCAGTATTAGATGCCGTTGTGTCGAAGCACATACATCTTATTTTATCACGTAAGTTCCACGATGAAATTGTCTCGAAAATAGCAGACGCCATGGTTTCTCCTTTGCCATCTGGAAGCTTAGCAACGGCCAAGAGCTGGTCCACTCCTTTTCCAGATACCAAGATTGGTAGACGATCTACTACTTCATGCCCTGTTATGTCCTCGAGCATTTTTCCATCCCAGTGCACAGTTAGTGTAGTTTGGGGTTGGAAATCAGATTTTATTGATTCAGCAAGCTGCAGTCTATTATTCATTCTTTGGCGACGTATAGAGGAATAGCTTACGTTGTATTCTGATACATTACAGCCTAGACTTTTGAGTGTAGATGTCAAAACAACAGTTGCTTTCCGGTCGCTCAATTTAGCGACATCGAGACTAGTTTCTAAATTGGAATCTAGGATTGTTTTTCGGCCTCGTTTCCTTGGTATCGAAAAATCTTTGCTTGAAGAAGGTCCTGGCTTCGGAGAATTAGGACGACTTTGACTCATGTCACTATCACTCCTGTCCTCTGTAGAAGAAGTAGCTGAAGATGACAAAAAATCATATTTCTCAGTTAGTCTATTTATTGTTTCTTTTTCTTTTTCTTTCATTTTTTCCGACTTAACTTCTTTTTCTAATTGTTTAGCAAGTTTTCTAGCATACTGTTTATCAATCTTACCGATTCGTCCAAGACGGTTCATTTTTCTTTGGTCAAAAGAAATTGCTTATCTTCGTCAATATTCATTATATTTAGAGGAGTGAGCTATATCAAACAGAACATTTAAATTTGATTGCCACTTGTTTTCTTTTTCTTTGATTGTTGCTGAACGCTTTGCCTTATTTTCTTTATTTTTTTTTTAAATTCTGCCATTCTTTGAAAAATTTGAGTATTTTTGTGATAACATGTTGCTTTTCCTTGGTGGGAATACTTGCTTTTTTCCATACAGCCATCACACCACCAGCAGTTAATGACGCTGATTCTCTATTTACGTTTTTCATTACATTTTTATAGTGAAAAAATAAACTCATTACTTCTTGCACTGAGGGTAATCTTGTTTGCACTAATTCTGAGCAAGTGTGTCCGATCAACCATATTTCATCTCTTTTTCTTGTTTTTATAACATCTTAAGCCATTATATGAATAATATTACAACACTAAACAAAAAAAAAAAAAAAACGAAAGTAAGTCGCATTCACGAGCGAACACAACCACTTTGGATTTCAATGATTTTATCTCTGGGTAAGAAGCAGGATTGTTTATGTTGTAAATATCAGTCCAGCTAACTAAAGCTGGGGAATGTCATACGCATAAAAATTTTTTTTTCCCTTTTTCTCCCCCCCCCCCTCCTGCAGTGGGAGGTGCTCAATTTATTGGTACTTGCTTGATATAGAGGTGGCCGGAAGTAAAGAAGAGAAGGAAACGCGTAGACCCAAAAGGGCGTTATTGCAGTTACTTTTTAAACTTTGAGAGTTGGTAGCGACCCCTAAATATCAATAAAAAATTCTGAAATTAATAACCAATTCATATTTTAGTAGATAGAATGATATTATGGGTTGAGAGTCAAAAAAATAAAAACTTGAATTTTATGAATCACCCTAATATACATGTCTGAAAATTTTAATGCATATTTGCATCGATCCCAAGAATGATAACATTTAATGCTGAAAAGGCGGAATTCCGCTATTAGGCGGAAAAGTAGCATCTGTGCCATTTTGATATTCCTCATACTCATGCTGCAAAAAGCCTTTATCTGTTCTCTCTGCATTATTGGTACCAGGGAAGCATACCCTGTTTTTACAACATATCCCTTCTATAATACACTTAGTACACCTGTTATAACCAGAGTGCCGTATAACACGAAGAACAAATGATTTTGCAGGTGCATCACAGACAGTCCAATAAGGGACATTTTATAATTTGTTTTAACATGCTCTACACCAAATTATAGCACCAACAACTTCATCAACAAATGGCTGAAGAAACTCATTTGCATCTTTCGGTTTTTCTAGCCCATGAAAAATACCAACAATACTTTTTTCAATAATGTGTGAGAACATAAAATTGGACACAAATATGAAGATCTCTAAAGTGGTAGGCTGTCAATATTAACAAATAACTGAACTTCATTGGTTTTTATGTTTAGCAAATCATAATCTTTTAGGATATTGGTGGTGCCATTATATAGACCAAAATGGCAATAATATCCACCATTTATTTTACTAACCTCACAAGATTTTGGCGTTTTTAAGAGTGTTCTGCTATCTGTGTGTAGATCACTGTTTACATACTTTTTCAAGGTATGCATCAAATTTGTTGCTGCATTATGTGGAATGTTAAAATTGATATACCAAGATCGCAAGTCTTCCTTAAGTCATTGTGAGAGCAGAGATGCTGATATTTATTGTCAAAATCATCTGGCGAAACATTTACTAATTCATCATCAGAAGAAATATAATCCAAATCTTCACTGATACTATCATTTTCATTTTGTCTCTGTACATTACTTTCTAACATATCAATTGTCTCAGAAGAGGAAATATTTAGACTGGTACCAGGCTGATCTTAGTGGATCAGAATTTCATGGTTTTGCGATGGGGAAAATTTATTGTGTGATCAATTACACTGTGATCATCAGATAAATAAGCCAAATGGGGAACTGATACCAACCCAAAGATGGGTATAACCAGAGAAATTTGTATGACAACTGGTTGAGCGATAGAGGGGACGCTCCCGTCTCTGCCATTGCCTATCCTAATAATATCGGATAGCAAATTATTATACGTTTCCCCTATAACTTTCACTCCCTTTTGCAGTTCTTCTTCAGTCCAAGACCATATGTTGCTGGAAGAAGGAGAGAAAGGTTCAATGCATCCATCATTTCTGAATTAAAACGGTGTCCTTTCTGGACCTTGTGTCATTAAACCCCACCCAACGTGAATTAAAACGGTTTTTGATTTCTGCTATCAAACTGTGCATGAATGGGACATATAGGTTTCGTCTGTGATACTCCTCTGCTGTACTTGATGGGTGATTCTCCCTGTGAGTTTATTTGCCAACTTTTTTTGGAATGTCTACCATAATATCTAGTAGTTGACTGGCTAACTCACAGCTTTAACAGAAAATTTTTAAAACTCTTTCGTAGCATTGTCTCTTTCTCTTTGTAAAATGTTTAACAACCATTTAATTGAATTATTAGCTGCATTAATATTGGGTGTTTCTTTTTTAAATAACTTGCTTAGAGGTGAGTCATTATGGTCACTGAAATTAGAAAATCACAGGACAAAAGACATTTTAGCAAAATATTTGCTTTCAGAGAGGAAGTTGTATCATTCCATGAAATTGCGCTTTCTAAAACTTTTACAATGAATGGAAGATACTTTTGGAATTCTGTAATGGTTTCATACTTTTCCCACTCATCTAGTTTCACATAGTGAGCTAAGGGATTTCCCCATTATATTCTTTAGTGAGAAATGCCTCTTTGCCAATGCGTGGAAAAAAGAAACTCCTTTCATGACACCAATGCAGTTTCTGATAACTTTTAAATCTGAATTTTTGCTTAAAGCTAAATTCAAGCAATGGTTCTTGCATGGTATCCATTTTGCATTTTTTGCCTCTTACAGTTATTACTGAAACTGCTCCTTTCTTTTCTGAGGGGTCCCCCTCAGGGGGAAAACCTCCTTTAGGTTTTCATGGGTGTCGCAATCCCGGGGCCGCAGCGATCTTCCGCTCCTCTGTTTTTTTACCCTCCTCTCTTCTTCTGCTGTTTCCTTCCCCTTCTCCCTCGGTGTGGTTTCTTCTCTTGAAGTGAGGGCCCCCCCTTCAGAAGCTGTGGTCGCTCTGTACCGTCAGCTTCTGTTGGCGGGTAAACTGCCCACGTGTTTGCCGTGCGTGGAGACCCAAAAATGGGATCCTGGTAATTGAGGGGTCTTCTCCAACACATTGCTTTGGCCTCGGCTTCGGGTAAACGGGAGGTGCACAGCGTTCCCCTGTGTATCAACCGGCTGGTGGTACTGATTTCGGTCAACTGCTAGGGATCAAGCAAACGGACATCTACTGGGCACGTCGTTAAGGGTGGACGCTGCCTAAGGGATGAACTGTGCGCATATAGACCCGACTAGCACTGGTGCACTTTTGTGCATCCCCTTGTTGGGCTCCGTGGTGGGGTCGGGTGTGAAATTTCCAATCCCCAATATGGATTCGACGTTATCTTCGTCTCACGTCAATGTTCCGAAGTCTCCTACTCAAGGAGATTGTCATGCCAAATTCTTTATTGTGAAGCGTCAGGAAGGAAGCTTTAGCCAAACCTCCCCTTTCTTAATACATAAGTGCATAACTAGTAATGTTGGAGAAGTCGCTAAAATAAAAAAAAATACGATCAGGAGACATCTTAGTGGAAGTAACCAATAGTACACAGGCAATCAACATTATGCAATTACAAACTATCGGTGCAAACCCAGTCACTGTATCACCCCATAGCACACTTAATTCATCAAGAGGCGTTATATCTGAACCTGACCTATTACACTGCCCTGAGGCCGAAATCCTCGAAAATCTTAAATCTCAAAATGTTTGTGTAGTTCGCAGAATCTCTATCCGACGCAATAACCAAACACAAAGCATATAATTTTGACTTTTCAATCACCTAAACTTCCTTCCCATATCAAAGCAGGATACCTCTCATGTGCCGTTAGACCATATATACCTAATCCTACTCTATGCTTTCAATGTCAAAAGTTCGGCCATACCAAACCTTCCTGTCGTGGTTCCCCAACCTGTGCCCGTTGTGGTATCTCTGGCCACGACAGTGACATCTGCTCTAATCCGCCTAAATGCGGGAACTGCAAACAGTATCATCCTTCCTATTCCCGCTCATGCCCGAAATAGTCGTACGAAAAAGAAATCCAGTCCTTGCGTGCCACACAAGGACTGTCATATCCAGAAGCCCGTAAAGTAATGAACTCCCGTACACCCAAATCTGGTCAGTCTTATGCTGCAGTAGTCAAATCTGTTAAATCAATTGCCATACAAACCGAGCCACCAAAATATGTGCCCGTCTCTATACCTACTTCCACTACTAAAACTAAACACTCAACCTCTACCCAAAATAATTCTACCATAGCTCTACAAAAAAACACATCAAAGAAGAAATCTGAAGCAACAAATCCACTCAAAATAGACCTCTAATAAAAAAAACTGCAGCCTATAAGGCAAAATACAGTAAGTCCAGACTTAAAAAGATCCTTCCACAAAAGCCCATTGATGACTCAATACTGCATTTAGATCCTACTGACTCTGACATTTCCGACAATATCATGGATGATGATGACATCCCTAGCACCCCACTTACACCTAAGGGGACTAAAAGCAAGCTCTCAATCATCCCTAACATCACTTGATAATGGCTCTGCTGCTTTCTTGGAACTGCCACGATTTTCAGAATAAAAGTGACGACCTTAAAACACTTATCTACGACCACAATCCTGCCTGCTTCGCACTACAAGAAACTTATCTCAAAGCCGATAAATATCCCACTATCCACAATTATACAATACTTCGGAAAGACTACGAACTCGGAGATAGGGCCTCTGGTGGTGTGGCCCTGTAAATCAACAATAACTATCCTCACATAATAGTAAATCTGCATACCAACCTACAAGCAGTCGCCGCTCTGCATACTGCTCGTGTCAAATTAAAACAGCTAACTACCATCTGCTGCACTTATCTCCCTCCTACTGAAACCATCAGCCAAACATCTCTCAATAGCCTTATCCAACAACTTCGTCCTCCTTTTATCCTCCTGGGGGATATGAACGGTCATAGTCCCTTATGGGGCAGCACAGATACAAACAATAGAGGCATACTAATTGAACAACTGTTGACCAACTTTTCCCTTTGCGTTATGAATAACGGCGACAACACCTACTTCCACTACCCAACTAAATCCTTTCATGCCATAGATCTTGCTATTTGTTCTCCATCTATCCTACCACTGTATAACTTTTCAGCCTCCAGTGACTTACATAACAGCGATCATTTTCCAATTTTTCTCTCACCACTTTACTACAATCCGAAAGGCACCCTTACCACACCTAGGTATATTTATGATAAGGCAGATTGGCCTAACTTTACTGCATTATCCAAAATCACCTCAAACATCCTTCAAGGCACTATTGAAGAGGTCGTGGATAAAGTCACTTCAGTCATTATTACAGCAGCTGATGCCAATATTCCAAAATCGGGCACGACACCTCGGCGCAATAAAAAACCGTGGTGGAATGAAACCTGTACACTAGCAAAAAAACAGCAGCAGAAAGCCTGGAGTGTTTTTCGGCGGTACCCTACCACCGACAACCTCATACTTTTTAAAAAAGCTAAAGCTTATGCCAGGAAAATAAGGCGGCAATGTCAAAAACAATCCTTGGTGAAATACGTCTCTAGCATAACATCTACCACTACTAGTAAGGAGCTATGGTTTAAAACCAAAAGGGCCATGAGGATCTATAATAACCCCTCAATATCCTGTCTGTCCATCAATAACAACATAATATCTGATACAAAAGAAATAGCTAATAACATCGGTCAGACTCTTGCTTCTATATCATGCAGTACTTCTTTCTCAAACCCTTTTTTCTCATACAAACAACAATCTGAACGAAAAAAACTTAAATTTAAAACCTCCTCAAACTTTCCATACAATAGTGATTTTACCATCAATGAACTCACCAAATACCTCCGGAAATCCTCCAATACTTCTCCTGGTACTGACGGCATTACTTATGAAATGCTGAAACACTTAGCCTATGACTCTTTACTAAACCTGTTAAAACTATATAATAGGATCTGGAACGAACAAACCTTTCCCTCTGCCTGGAGCAATGCAATTGTTATTCCTTTCCCGAAACCTAGAAAAGATACGTCTAACCCATCAACTACCGTCCCATAGCCCTTACTAGTTGTCTTTGTAAATTTATGGAAAAAATGGTTAATGCTCGCCTTGTCTACATTTTAGAAACTGGGGACCATATACATCCCCTTCAGAGTGGCTTCCGCAAAGGCAGGTCCACCATTGACAATATTTTAAACTTAGAGACACAAATTCGTAATGCTTTCCTCAGAAAGAATCACTTAGTGTCAGTGTTCTTCGACATAGAAAAGGCATACGACCGAACATGGAGACACGGCATCCTTCAAGACCTCTACAATATAGGCTTTCGAGGCAATCTTCCAATTTTTATAAAAAAATTTCTATCACCCAGAAATTTCCGTGTAAGGATCAACAACACTCTGTCTGACAATTTCTCACTAGAAGAGGGTGTTCCCCAGGGCTCCGTACTTAGCGTCACCCTCTTCTTTATTAAAATCAATAATATTCTAAATCAACTGCCTCCAACAGTCACCGGTAGCCTATATGTAGATGATCTTCAAATATCCTGCCAGTGGAAAGACATGCGTCTGATCGAACGGCAGCTTCAAAATGCCATCAATCGTATTCTAAAATGGTGTGACATCAACGGTTTTACTATATTTGCCGAAAAAACAGTGTGTACACATTTCTGCCGTAAACGTGGGATCCACCCGGACCCAGAACTTTACCTGGGTCAAACTAACATTGCCCTCAAGGACTTTGTCAAATTTTTAGGGGTGACTACCGCGCTGTCATCCGATCAAAATTGGACTATGCATGCTGTGCGTATGGGTCAACATGCAAGTCAATATTAAAAAAACTTGACACTGTGCATCATAGTGCACTACGCATTTGCTCCGGTGCTTTTAGAACTTCACCTGTATATAGTCTTTACATCGCCTGTCATGAGCCACCTCTCACCCTCACTCGTCACAAGCTTTCATTGAATACATATTTTCGCATACTCTCTCATCCCTCACATCCTTTAAAGGACCCTTTTATAGACACCCATCTGGACAGATTTTACAATCATTGCCCTTCATGCACCCCTCCCTTTGGACTTAGGATCCGTAGGAGTCTAGTCGGTACACAGTTGCAGGATGTCATAGTCTCTTCTTGTTCTCTGAATGAAATCCAACCCTGGACTGAAATGCGGATCCCATACCTTCAGCCCTATGAAGACTTCATCAAACAGGATACTGACCCCAAAATATACCAACAGCTGTTCTTAGATCATAGAAATAAATATGAAAATTATGTAGACCTCTACACAGATGGCTCTAAAACCGGTAATCACGTTGGCTTTGCCTTCGTGAATAATAATCATTCTTGCAGCTACACTCTCCCTCAGTTTTGCTCTGTCTTCACAGCCGAATTACTAGCCATTTATGGAAGCCTTCTGTACATCTCCAGAAAAAACACAAAGAAATATATAATCTATTCTGACTCTCTCAGTGTCTTGAAAAATCTGAAATCTGGATCCCTTGCCCATAGCTATATTATTAAAGTATTACGTATGTATGAACAGCTTAAAACCTGTGGGTACAGTATTCTCCTGTGCTGGGTACCCAGTCATATTGGAATTGCTGGTAACGAGAAAGCAGACACCCTTGCAAAGCTTGCGACCCTCCCGTACTGCGGTAACCTTTCCTACAACGACATTAAGTCTAGCATCTCTTACATCATAGAAGGTACCTGGATTGATAAATGGGACAGGGAAACTGGGAACAAACTTCATTCTATACTCCCAGCTCTCAAGCATTGGTCTTCCCATCCCTATCGGAGACTGGATGTCATCTTGACGCGTCTCCGCATTGGACATACGAGGCTCACTCATAAGCACTTACTCCTGGGAGAACCTTCCCTGGAGTGCCCCCATTGTCATACCAACCTCACCATTCGTCATGTTTTAACCTCATGTACTGCTTTTATTACTTTTTACCAATCACTTTTTAACTGTTCTCATCCCAAACTTGACGATATTTTGGGTGAAACCCCACACCGTAATTTGTTCGCCTTTCTTCGCCGTAGCAATCTTTTTTACTCATTGTGAAGCGTGCACATTTGTCAGACTGGTTTCTGGATGGGGGCCCCCATCCAGATGTCCTTATATTATTTTAAGGTACTTTTTAACCTTTATGCGTGATTGAAGGAGGTGAAGTCGTCGTGACTCTCCAGTCTCTGATGTTATAGTGGGTTGCCACATTTGTTAGGGTGACATCCGGCCAACCCTTTGCTCGATCTTCGAGGAATGTTGCGGGACAGTCTTCGCTGTTTGCCAGGGATAAGTGGTGTGTTGCGATGTATTCTATTATGCTTGTGCCCCTGTCGTCTTCGTAATTGTATCCCCATGCCTCTGACCGGGCGTTCATCTTGGCCATCATGATGTATGGTGACCTCGGGGTTACTGCCTCTGCCTTTTCTTCTAGCGCCTCATCTAGATCTTGTTGCAGGGGGATGTATTGACTGCCCAAGGTAAGTTGACCTTGCTTGAGAAACCTAGGTTGAAACTGGGCGAATGAACGTAGTTGAAACAAGGCTTGGCTGAAATCCAAACACATGACCCATCTTTTATTTTATAAGTTCAACAGAAGTACATTGCTATAATGAATCAACACATGCAAATAATTAAAATAAAACAAAACACAATTTATGGGTGCTCCCATGTTTTTTATAGAGGTATGCTCCTCTACGTGATAGAATTTCCTCCAGAAAGGAAATGCAAAATATGTTTAAAATATGTGGAATGTAAAGTGGAGATGATTTTTTTAAAAATCAAAAGTAATGAATGTGTTGTCAAAGGAGGAAAATATAATAAATTTACATTTACTGCAGTCCGTTAGATATAGTCCTAGCTGGACTTGACCGTAATATTTGTGCTTTGCTTTTAATTTATAGGTTAATGAATGGGGGTCTACTTCTAAGTATGGCAATATACTGGCCAAGTCCTTAGCTGAAGCTGCCTTCCCTGCAACTGGGCATTTTACCTCTAATAAAATCAGTTGATCCTCAAAAATGAAGCCATCAGGACTAAACCCCAGCAATGGGCTTCGGGATGAACAATCAGACCAGATTTGAGCACTTTCTTTTTGTGTGCGAGTCCAAATGTATTAAAGGGCAGTGTCCTCATTCATACATCCATGGTCAGTAGCAGTATTCCCACAGAAACTACTGTCATACACATAACAGCATTTTTGTTGCCAGTCTGGCTTTTTGTTGTTGCTGTACGTAAAAAGCTCTTAAGAAATGGAACCTGTAATTCGTTTCTTTCTTTCACTGGTCCACTCATCATTTCTTTGATTAGATTTCGCCAGTTGCAGTGTCTTTTCCAGTGGAATGTCAACATTCAGTTTGTAGTAATTCTATAAAAATTTAAGAGTTATGAAAAAGGCAATTAAAAAAAAATTCTACTGAACAAACTGATGAAAAGTGGCCTGAAAATTATTTGATATCATTCAAACAATCCTCCCCTCACTGTAGAATTTAATTAATAGTACATAACTGATAAAGAATGTAGTGCTGCTACAATTAATTTCTAAAAATCCACAATAAAGAGCTATTATATTTAAGTAATAAGTATAAGATTTTAATTAAAATAATATATTTACACTAGTAATTTTATTTAAAGCACGCTCATTAAAGTAAAATAACCATTCCTCCTCTGCTGGATATATCATGCCATCAGCTATATTGCTTTTTTCTCCTCCTGACAAGCACAATATAATAAATGGCAACTGTACCAAATATTATTTTTTAAGTAACTTGCTAAGCTTGATCAAATATAGCAGTGAGTCTAATCTTTCTAATAGTTATCCGAAATGAACTCTGAATTAACTTCACATGAAAGAACATACCAATAAAATTTGTCATCTAACCATAGTTTAAAATAAGTTTTAATGAGGAAGTTTATAAATATAATGTATCAATCTAAGCACATTTTATTGGACAAATAAAATAAAAATAGGATTTAATAGTGATATTTAAAACTATGTTTGCATACATAAATTGTATATATTTTTTAATTTGTTATGGTTTTATAATTTTATGTTAATTTAAGAGACAATTACATAACACGTTTTCATTTCAAAAGAAAACTTCCTCAATTGCAAGTTCTTTTGATATAACTACTCGGTATTTGGCCGAGTACTGAGCACTTGACCAAAATGCTACTCGGTACATCACTACTTATTACTTCATTATTCATTAATGAAATATAAGGAAAAAATTACTAACACTTGATGCTTCAGATAAGTTCTGTGCTGGTACCATAATAAATGGCAGAGGCTTTTAATGATTTTTCGTAAGTAATCTTCTGGCTCTGGTGCAGTGTTTTGTTTCCTTTGCCTAAGATAGAAAAATAATAATAAATGAAAAATTGGCACATGTAATAAAGTTTAAACCATAACTACTCATGCACACCATATAATTGTAAATTTGTAGATAAAAAGAATAATATTTCATTAGATGAGTTTTAAGTCAAATACAGTAGTAACCATGTGTTGCAATGAACACTTTAATTAGACATAAAGGAGGGAAAGTTTAAAGGCAAAGCAGAATTAAAACAATTATCATAAAAGCTCCAATGGTGTTCAAAAAATAAAGGAGTGAGAGAAATTCAGGGTTAAACATGTCAAAGCAGTAAGAATGTCAATCATTCACGATTATTTGAAAGTTTCTTGGTAGTATTCAAAATTTTTGATCAAGTCCTAGAAAGTACTGTGTTCATCTGAAGTTCAAAATTTTTCTTAAACAAGCACAATACCTGACAAGGAGTCCCACCTTAATGACCTTTAATATATATTTATACTTTTTTTTTTTTTTTTTAAGTGCACTCACCACTATTTAAAGTTACATTTTTATATATATATACACACACATATACTGGCAATACTATTAAGTAAAAGTTGTAGCAGTAATACATTTTTCAAATGCATCTTGTGACAAAAGAAATTAAAAAGTACATATGTCACAATGATCGATCTAAGATTTTTTTCAAAAGCGTAAAAGTACTCCTTAACCATTTTAGAAAGAGTATTTTCCTATCCACAGGAGTAATTAAAGCAGCGAACAATTATGCTGCATTTTCAAATGCATAATTAAATTGCATTTAACTCATAAATCATATGTAATAACTGATTACACAATTTAGGTACACTGTTAGTGTGAACAGTAAATTTCACTGTTTACATTATAAGTTATCGCACATTTCAGAGAGTTAACTGTAAATAAAAATCATTCTCTAGGGAAAACCTTGCCGTAATCACTGATCATAAAATGGAATTTTATATGGAAAAGCAAAGTGTAAAAACATGCATTCCGATATTTTTAAGGTGTATTCTAAATTTCTAAGGTGTGAAATACGCATCTAGAGCCGTTATCGCAATCGCTGTATGTAAAGTAGAAATAAAAAATTATACATACTCATCTTTCATAGCTTTCCGCATAAAGTGTTTAGCAAGCATTGAATCTGCAAAGCTTTTAATATCCTATTCAGCCAATAATTTTTCGGATAATCTTTCATCAGATACGGGATTTCTTTTGGAGGTTTGAAACAGCAGAAGTCAGACAATGGGACTGCCTTATATTTTTGTCTCTATATACGTACTTCAAATCCCGATCCAACTTGGTAAAATAACGGCAAATTGCGGAAAACTTGAATTGCCTCATCAAAATCCTGGGATTGTTCTCCATAACACTAAAGTAAATAAATAAATAAATAGATAGAAATTAACTTTATATAAAAATTATTTGTAGAATGTACCTCTTCAACTTCTGATGAATTCTGTGTCTGGGTACCGATCTGTAAACATAGTAAAGTATTTTAATAAAAGAAACATAACTGTACATTGAAAATGTAAATAAGTATTGATAATAATATTAATAAGAATAATAACAGTACCTCTTTATCAACTTCCAGCAAATATTGCATCTGTGTACCGATCTATAAACATTACAAGATTATTTTAATAAAAGAAACATTACATTAAAAATATATTTAATAATAGTAATAAGTACCTCTTTATCAACTTCTATCAAATATTGCGTTTGGGTACTGACCTACAATTAAATCAGATGGTATACCATGTATGAGTGCGGGTTCAAAGATAGGTGAAATGCACAATTCAATATATGTTCGCATTAAATAATAACAAAATGAAATACTCACAAAAAAGTCATTGTCGTCGTCATTTTGAAAGTCAACTGTATCCGAAGAACGCTTTCTCGAAAAATCCATTGTATACAAAACAACTGTATTCAATACTACGTGAACAAAGTATAAATTGTTTGTACTACCAACTCTCACGAATCAAATACGAGCAACTGAGATACACAGGGTGTTGCCAAAAGTTGATAGTAAAACTTTTTCCCATTTCACTGTTGCCATTCACTCCAAATCTTCAAATAGAACCAACTCAACCCACTCACTCTGGGGGTTTCGGACACATAGACAACCACGCCCAGTCGGGGATCGAACCCCGAAACCGGAGTACGGTGCTTTACCCACCATACAACTCGGTCGGCAAAAAAAAAAAAGTTAATTATAATAAAAATAAGTGAAAAAAATGGTTAATTTCTTTAATCTCTTTCAATTTAAAACCGAGATACTGGATTAGTAAAAAAATAATTTTAACTTTCATAAGAAGGATTGTTTTGTTTTCAAATGCTTTTATAAATATGTCACCCTTTTTTCCTTTTGATAGCTGACACTGAAGTTATACATTACTATTATTTACCACCACTGTAATTTAGAATAATTCTTTTTAAATTAATTTCTAATTTAAATTTCTTTTTAAATACTGACATTATTTAATGTTTATAATACACACTAATTGGAACATGTTAAGGAAAATGGTTATGCATGGATTATAGATTTTTGCAAATTGTTCTGAATTTCTTTGTGAACATTTAAATAATGAATACATTATTAAAAGAATCAGCAAATATTTTGGTAACATGTATCGAACACAGAATACATTTTACTAGACACAAATTAACAAAGTTGGTTATAAAAGTTATCTTGTAATAAAATTCAAAAAACATTTACATTTTATTTTTTCATTTTAAAATCTCAATATTTTAGAGTTTAAAAATTTTTTTAACTAAAAATTGTGAATTTGATGTAGAAACTAATGAATAAGCATTCCATTGTGCTCTTAGAGACATGTTTGTGTCTACTCACTGAATACTCAAAGCACCAATAATGGCAAATACAAAACCACAGTGTTTGCCCCCCCCCCCAAAAAAAAAAAAACAAGAATATTCAAAGGTATAACACTTAAGTAATATCATTGTTATATAAAGTAATTCTGAAATAAAAATAAACTGATTTCTGATGAGGGATGTAAAAAAAATTAAAAATGTAATATTGTAATTATTGAACTGTAATGTTTGGTGTATCTTTTTTTTTTTCAAGAATATAGTAGTAAAACTGGAATTCGCCAAGTATTAAAATACAAAAAAGCTTCTGAAGTGAAAAATATAAAATAATACAGATTCGTATCATGCAGATACATGCCTGCGATGACATGCAGTTCTTTACCAGAGAGCATTTAGTGTTCTTTCCTTGTAAATATGTTAAGGAGTACTTTGACTTATAAAAAAAGTCCGTTGCAAATCACTGTAAGCAAAAATTACTGTATCGATTGTATTATATAAATACATGTATTATAAAGGGCTTATAGCATACATTTAATCATTATATGTGTTACTTAATCTCATAATTGAGTACATTATTTAAAAAAAAATTCTATTGCTACATTACTTATTAAAAATATGATTATTCAAAACAACTTAGTCAACAATTGAATCTTTCAACATTTTCACACTCATAATATACAATTTTGCATTAACTAGGTACCTACAGCTATAAGATAAAACCAGTATGCACTTTTTTGTTGGTATACTAAAATAAAGTACATTATTTGCAAACGATTTGTATATTAATAAAAAGGTATTCAGCGCAATTTAAGGTAAAATTATGGAATGTATTTTTAGACAAAAGCAAATGATTCCACAGATTTTAATTAAGTACTGTTCAATCACTTTAAATCTGCAAAAAAAATTGGAATGATAGTAGAAAAGTAAATTTAAAAAAAAAAACGAAAGGAAGAAAACAGTTTAAACTGTGACCATTTTTCGGTTCTTTATTTTGGACTACAATCTGAAATATTAAGTCGTAGTGTTATGAATTTCAAATTTAAACGAAATATAACTATTTTTTATATATACACAGGTTTTTGAGTGAAATAAGTGCGATGCAAAGACTATTGAGGGCGGTAATCCTTTGACTCATATGCTCTTTCATCTTTATAAAACACGATTAAAACTAACCACATGAAAATAAAAACACTTATAAAATAGTCTAAACGAAGTATATGATTATGCAATAAATGAACTTTTAAAAGAAAGAAAAAATGATATGTTTAAATATAAAATTATCTCACTTGTAACAGTGTAATAACTCAGCAACTTGATGTTTACATATGCCGGGTCCGGCTTTGCAAGTACAGGAACTTTACTTTATGGTCAAACAACTTGATTTTTCGAATTTTACGATTATTGTGTGCGGAATAGAATGGAATGAAGTAGTCTGAAAACAATGACCACATACTTCAATTATCTTGTCAGTGTCTTTGGTTATCACACATGTTATCAAATGGCTGGATCTTAAAAGCTTATCGGCTTCAAAATAAATGAGCGACTCTTGTTAGTACAGTCTGCGTAATTGAAGATACTAGTTATGTCTAAACTTAAATCCATCACAATTATGCAAAAAATCTGCATTAATTAAAGAAATTTGTCAAATAAAGAATGCTCGGTCAAGCAGCCAATGCTACTGCTTATGAGAAAATGTAAGTACGTGAAAATTTACCTGTTCTACAGAAAATTTGTTGACGTTTTACAGCGCCACCGCTAGGTCGTTGAGATCGCGAATTGCAATACATTATCTATGGTGCGTACCCCCCCCCCCTCTTTTCTGCTTCTTGCAGTTTATTGAATTCACATTCCATTCCTATACAGCAGATTAAGGGCCCATGTGCCTTTGGGAAGGGAGGATTTCCCTAAAGCTAGCGCTACAACAGTTTTAACTCTGGTAACCCTATCTGAAGTTAGCACATTTTTTTCATTCATTTGTATTACGATCGGTGGATGGGTACTAGCCTTCCGTATGTGCCATATTATTTTTAGTTTGAATGATGAGCGGAAAAAGAAATTCCTGCACTGCAAATCTCTAAGTGATCGCATTTGTCAAAAGTTCTAATAACAGTATGGCTGCTCGAAATTTCTCCATTAATGGGGGAGAAACAAGTGCGAGAATGGAGAAAGAAACATAGGGAATTAAAACAGATGCCGAAATTAAAAAAGGCAGCATGTGGTCGTCGGTCCATGTATCCAGCTCTGGAGGAAAAACTCAGTAAATGGATAGAAGATTCTCGAATAACGGGTTAATTATAACCTGTACGGCTATCAGAGTCAGGGCGCTAAATTTAATGAAGCAGCCTGAATTCGCTCAAAGCAAGCCAATGCATTTCGTAGCTTTAGTAGGATAATGCAACCGGTTCATGAACCAGCACAACTTGTGCATAAGAGCTCGCACAAAAATTTCGCTCAGAGTTGGAAATAAATGTTGAGGCTTTTCAATGTCGCATCATAAAACTCAGAAAAGAATACCACTTTGAAATGAGTCAAATTGACAATATGGACAAAACTCCCGTGTCATTCGATTTGCCGTCAAACTATACTGTTGAGACTAAAGGCTCCAAGACGGTTTTTGTAAAAACAGCGGGCCATGAAAAATGCCACTTTACAGTAGTTTTGTGCTGCATGGCAGATGGAAACCAATTACTGCCTATGGTTATCTTTAAAAGAAAGATCCTGCCTCAAAGTGTGAAATTCCCAAGCGGAGTTTTAGTGCGTGCACACCAGAAAGGAGTGCATGAGGTCGGAAATGGTGGGAAATGGATGAGGTCGGCATCTTGGACTGGCTGAAAAATACATTGAACCGAAGAAAAGGTGCTGCCAATGCCGTCAATGCTTGTTTGGAACTCCTTTAGGGCTCATCTCATGGATAAAGTGAAGCACAAATGCCGTGAAATAAAAACAGAAATGGCTATAATACCTGGTAGACTAACATCAATGCTCCAACCTCTGGATGTTCAGTGGCGGCTCCCCCCGAGATTTTGTTAGTTTTTTTTGTTTGTTTGTTACGTTCTACATGCATTTTTGTAGGGAGGATTTCAAGTGTATTCTTTGCAAGAAATTCATTTCTCCAGGTTTCAATAAAAGTTTAAGTAATACTTGGGACTTTAGCCCAGAGAGCACATAAGCTTAAATCAAGCTTGACATTTCAATCCATTAGCTTGATTATTGCGCTGATGGTGCCATCTGTCGCTGTAGGCGAGAAGGAGAATGGGACATTGAAAAGTCTAAGGGGAAGGAATGAATGGATGGGATAATAAGCCCCTCTGAGGTGTAACACGCGAAGAGTTTTAGTTATATTTACATCTAATTAACATTAGATTTAGTTATATTTACATCTAATTAACATTAGACAAATTGATCCAATCTTGAATGGCAGAATTATGCACGCTGAAAAGTTCACATTTGAATTGATGGTTTTTATATTTACTTTACGCGATATATATTTGAATTTAACCTTAGATTTAATAGAGTGAAAAAAATCTTCATCTAAAACATTTACAGTACTACCGGAATCTAAGAGAACATGCATGTCGTCCTTGGCAATCGAAATTTGGATGATCGGTAGAGATTGTGAAGTGCCTTCGACGTTGTTAAATATGAAGTGTGGCAGGGTATTGTCAGTTTCTGTGGCACAATGTATTTCATTCTGACTATTGCGAACTGTGACAGGGTCAGTCTGTGTGGATTGCGACGTTGAAATTATCTTTTGCGTATTATGCTGTTGACTAATTTTGTTTTCACGAGGAATTATGGACGGTTTTGGATGAAGGAATGAAGGGTTGTGCCGTTGCAGACAAAGTTGACTTTGGCACCTGGTGAAAAGACTGATTCGGCCCGCTACTGTCACCAGTAACAGGTAGCGTTGGCCTTAGGTTAAAAAAAGAATTATGTGAGGGGGTATTAGGGATGTGACCTCGGGAGGGGGCAGGAACAGCACCGAAATCTTGTGACAGCTTGCCAGATTTTATATCATCTTGAAATTTGAAACATTTGCTAAGAACATGTCCTGCCTTGTTGTAATATTGGTAAGAGACACGTGACCTGTTATTATGAAAGTATGATGGTCGGCTGTTATTTCTGGATCTTTGTGGGTTAGGAAATTGACTATTGAAATCTTTCTTATAAGGATTGCGACCTCTGCTAGAGCGGCTTCTCGAGAAATTACGAACGTTATGACCACGTGACTTAAACACAGGATTTTGTCTTAGGTTATTATAAAGGGAAGAAGAATTATCTGAGGAACATTGCCCCAATTTTTCAAGAGAAGATTGCATCGCATCTACCTTCGCACTTAAAAAATTCAAAGAGTCCGTACCTGAAGAAGAATCAGAAGCCTGGATGGAAACGAGATGCTGTGCTTTTGCAACAGCCGCATTGAAATCTTTGATTTCAAGTTCGAGAACCTTGGTTTTAATCGCGGAGGGAAGACCAAGCATAAAGTGATTTAATTTCATCTTGTTCAGTACATGTTCGTCTTTTAAAGATGGAAATACCCTCGACACCGTATTAGAAAGTCTGTGGGGATTCTCCTGGTAGCAACTTAATAGATTGGAGGTCAAGCATGGAAGGATTGGCATCAGATTTAAAATATTGAGAAAAACTATCCACGACTTTTGCATAAGAAGTCTCATCCTGCAATTGAGCTGATTGCAGAAAGAAATCTCTAGCAGGTCCAACAAGTTTAGATTTGAGGTAGCACAAGGCCATACTATCATCCCATCCATTGAGGGATTTTATGGTATTAATTTGGGAAATAAAGAAATCCAGAGAAGCAGGATCACCATCATAGGGTTCCTGGTGTGGAATAAATGAGCGATGAGCAGAGTTCTCGTCATTATTCGCACTGATTGGTCCATTTGGTCGAGGCATAGCTACAGTTAAGGAAAGCAGTAATATATATTGCAGAGAAGAAAAAAGGGTGAAGCGGGTAATGAGTCCCAAAAAAAAAATAGCAAAAAAGTTATTGCAACAATAATAGAAATTACAAAAACTCAATGCAATGACTGAATTTTCAAGAGATGATCATTCAAGGAGAGAAGAAAAAAAGCTCGGACAATGCAGAATAAATTAAACTATTGACCATATCATAGAGGCAAAATATAAAAAACTGTAGCTCCCCTGTGCATCAACCGGCTGGTGGTACTGATTTCGGTCAACTGCTAGGGATCAAGCAAACGGACATCTACTGGGCACGTCGTTAAGGGTGGACGCTGCCTAAGGGATGTACTGTGCGCGTATAGACCCGGCTAGCACTGGTGCACGCTTGTGCATCCCCTTGTTGGGCTCCGTGGTGGGTGGTGCGGTCGGGTCCGAAACTCCCAATCCCCAATATGGATACGACATTTTCTTTGTCATACGTCAACGCTCCGAACTCTCTTACTCAGGGAGGTATTAATGCAAATTTTTTTCTAGTGAAATGTCAGGAAGGAAACTTCAGCCAAGCATCCCCTTTCCTAATACCTAAGTCCATAACTGCTAACGTTGGAGAAGTAGCAAAAATTAAAAAAATTCGATCAGGAGACCTCTTAGTGGAAGTAACCAATAGCACACAGGCAAACAACATTATGAAATTAAAAACTATCGGCCTAAAATCTGTCACTGTCTCACCCCATACCACACTTAACTCATCCAGAGGCGTCATATCAGAACCTGACCTCTTACACTGTTCTGAGGCAGAAATCCTAGAAAATCTGAAATCTCAAAATGTCAGTGCAGTTCGCAGAATTACTATAAAACGCAATAACCAAATAATGGACACCAAACACATAATCTTGACTTTTCAATCTCCTAATCTCCCATCCCATATCAAAGCAGGCTACCTTTCATGCCCTGTCAGAACATACATACCCAATCCAACCCGGATCGGCTTCTAGATCAGTATTAAAAAAACTTGACACTGTGCATCATACTGCACTACGCATTTGCTCTGGTGCTTTTAGAACTTCACCTGTACATAGTCTTTACGTCACTTGCCACGAGCCATCTCTCACCCTCACCCGTCATCAGCTATCATTAAATACTTATTTCCGTATTCTTTCTCATCCCTCACATCCATTAAAGAACTCTTTCATAGATACTCATCTAGACCGCTTTTATGCGAATCGCCCCATATGTACTCCTCCCTTTGGACTAAGGATTCGTAGGAGTCTTGTCGGTACCCAACTGGAGGATGTAAATGTCTCTGCATGCTCTTTTCATGATATCCCACCATGGAACATTTTGCAGATATCTTACCTACAACCTTTCAAGGGCTTTGCAAAACAGGATACAGATCCTAAAATCTACCAACAGTTGTTCTCTGACCACAACAACAAATATGAACAATATGAAAAACTATACACTGATGGATCCAAAAGTGGAAATCACGTCGGTTTTGCCTTCGTGGCTCAAAATCATACCTGTAGCTATACTCTACCTCATTTCTGCTCCATCTTTACTGCCGAATTACTTGCCATATATGAAAGCCTCCTGTATATCTCCAGAATGAATACAAAGAAATTTATCATATACTCAGACTCTCTTAGTGTCCTTGAAAATCTGAAATCCGGCTCATTAACACATTCCTATGTCATCAGGGTTTTACAGAAGCATGAACAACTTATAAACCGTGGATACATCCTCCTCTGTTGGGTACCGAGCCATACGGGGATCGCTGGGAACGAGAAGGCAGACACACTTGCCTTACATGCAACCCGCCCATACATAGGCAATCTACCCTATAGCGACATCAAGTCTTGCATCTGTCGCATAGTAAAAGGCATCTGGACGGAGAATTGGGGCAATCAAACCGGAAACAAACTTCATTCTATTCACCCAGCTCTCGCATATTGGTCACCGCACCCCTATCGAAGACTAGATGTCATTTTGACACGTCTCCGCATAGGCCACACCAGGCTTACCCATAAGCACTTACTCCTGGGTGAACCAGCTCCGGAGTGCCCCCATTGTCATACTTATCTCACCATTCGTCATCTTTTAACCTCATGCACTGCTTTTAATGATTTTTACAAAAAACTTTTTAACTGCTCTTATCCAAAACTTGACGACATATTGGGTGAAACCCCACACCGTAACTTGTTTGCCTTTCTCCGACGCACAAACATTTTTCATTCTGTATGAAATGTACACTTTTGTCTGACTGGTATCTGGATGGGAGCCCCCATCCAGATGTCCCTGACTTATTTTTATCTACTTTTTACCTTTCTACTTTTGCTTCTATCGTTTTAGAACTCATGGTTTTTAGCTTTACCTGTTTTATGCAACACCTTTTTTCTTGAAAACTCTATTCTACCCTATATACACATAGTCTGGCGCAGTATGTCCTCTCTGGACCTTGTGCCATTAAACACCAACCAACCAAAAAACTGTAGCTAGCAATGAGGGAGTCACCAAGGCACAAAAGGGGTGGAAGAAAACTAGGATGAAATATGTCTGGAGGCAATTATTCAAAAACAAGATAGACTATTACACTATCGGTTCATTAAAGAAAAGGAGATATTTTATACATTATGAAGTATGTAACTAAGAAAAATCACTTAAATACAAATGTAGATACCAGCTAAACAAAATTATTAAATAAAATTGATGCCAATGTAACTATGAATAAGCATGAAACAAATTAGTGTAATTTTTTTTTTTTTTTTAATAATAGGGCCTATGAATACTCTACACAAAAATGCACAAACTTAGAAATTACCAAAACATACAATGCATACATTGCAACAAAATGCACTACAACATGTACCATAAAACTTATGAAGAAAAAAAAAAATACGGTGACCAATTGCTTTTATAATAGTAAGACGAAAGACACTCAGTAATCTGGTATACAAAAGCTATTAAAATATTATTTCCATGAATGGGAAAAGCAGATAATAAAAATAATGGCCAGAACTGAACGATCGGCACCGAAAACGGACATTAAGAAGAGCCGTAACTCAAGTATTAACGTAACAAAGCGGACAAAATCAACATATATTGGACTCGGAATGCTCTTCGGTATAGGTAGCAAACAGATCAAAAAAGATGGTCAACGGCACCATTTACTATAGCGTTAACTCGGCGTTGCAAGAGCGACCAAGGAGACGCTATAATTGACCTATGATCAGGCTAGCCGCAGTACATGGCATTGTGGAAAAGTGCTACGAAAAATATAACATTTGGTGACCACAAAAGATATGAAAAAGAAGGAAACCAAAGACTTACTCCAGCAGTAGTTCAGGGCTTGAAGATTTTCCGTGAGAGAAAAAGGAACACACACGTGTAAGACGGACACGCTTCAACTAGGGACTTACTAACAGGAAACTTTATTCATTGGCTGAATGCACGGTACATTAACATTAGTGCGAAAGAACATTTAAGGGGTTTTAGTCAAGAAGGAGATAGATTATACATGGTGTATTTCGAAAAGGCAAAATGGCGCACAGGCCATGTAACATGATCAAATACTACAGAAAAAGGGGAGCTTGCAGCATTTTATCTTTTTGAAAATTTAAACCGAAGTAATTTAATAAGGAGGGGGTGTCTTATTTGCCTAACAGATAACTTATCGGTCATAAAACATTTATTACGGTACTGTTCCTGCCGCCTCCAACAAAAAGGCCACGATGTTCTGTGATGGGAGCGCTTCCTTAGCGTGGCCTACTCCGGTGGTGTAAAAAGGTGAAGTGAAATCTTGCTCTTTCCAGACGGCTCGCCATCGCCAATTATCTCGGCAACCTCGACCACACGTCACAGGCAGGGAGGAGAAAGCGCCGTGATTGGTTCAAAGATAAGCGCGGGCAGAAAACCCCTGACGTCATCCCGGGGAATGATGAAATATATTGCCGCGGAGGTGATGGCCGGATTGCCAGTGGCGCTTATGATCCTCATTATCAAGAGTTGGCGAGATGCTCGAAAATCGCACTGACTGTTGAAGAAGGAACACGTGGTGCAAACGTGCCGCCATATTGGAAGCACACAAACAACTGGCTAGCTGGGGAAAACATTTTAAAAAGGAAAAGGGGGGAAGAACCAGGAGTACACACATGGTAAAATTAATACTTATGGAAGAAAATGCAAAACAGGAATACATGTGATATTTCCATCACAGCATATGACCGAACGTGGAGGTACAGGATCCTCTTAGATCTTCATAATATAGGATTTCGAGGCAACCTACCCATTTTTATAAAAAAACTTTCTGTCACTCCGAAATTTCCAGGTCCGGATAAATGGTGTACTATCTAATAATTTCGTTCAAGAGGAGGGTGTTCCACAGGGCTCCGTCCTCAGTGTCACCCTCTTCTCAATAAAAATGAATAACATCCTGAACCAGCTGCCTTCGACTGTCTACGGCAGTCTATATGTAGATGACCTGCAAATCTCCTGTCATGGAAAGGACATGCGCCTGATAGAACGCCAGCTTCAGAATGCAATCAATCGTATCCTAAAGTGGTGAGACAGAAATGATTTTAAGATATCAGCAGAGAAAACAATTTGTACCCATTTTTGCCGGAAGCGTGGGATCCACCGGGATCCGGAGCATTATCTGGGCGATACTAATATTGCTGTAAAAGATTCGGTTAAATTCTTAGGTTTACATCTTGACAAGAAACTTACATTTGCTGAACATATCTCAGACATCCACAGTAAATGCGAGAAAAAACTTAACATTTTAAAGGTTTTAACCAATACCTCTTGGGGGGCAGACCGTGATGCTCTCTTGCACATCTAACGTGCTGTCATCCGTTCTAAAATGGACTATGCAAGCTGCATCTACGGATCAGCTTCTAAATCAATGCTAAAAAAACTTGACACTGTGCATCATACTGCACTACGCATATGTTCCGGTGCTTTTAGGACATCGCCTGTCCATTGCCTTTACATCACCTGTCATGAACCATCTCTCACTCTCATACGTCAGAAATTATCATTAAATACCTATTTTCCCATCCTTTCCCATTCTTCACATCCCTTAAAGCATCCTTTTATAGACACCCAACTGGACCAGTTTTATGCAAATCGCCCTTCCTGCACTCCCCCCTTCGGACTTAGGATCCGTAGGAGTGTAGTCGGTGCCTAATTGGAGGATGTTAATGTGTCTACTTGTTCATTTCATGAAGTCCCACCATGGACTAAATTGCAGATTTCCTACCTACAACCATTCGAAGGCTTCACCCCCTCAGGGGGAAGACCTTCTTTAGGTTTTTACGGGTGTCGCAATCCCGGGGCCCCAGCGATCTTTCACTTCTCTTTCCTCATCTCCCCTCTTCTTAGCTTTATCCTTCACTTTCCTCCTCGACGTAGTTTCCTCTTTGGAAGTGAGGGCCCCCCTTCAGAAGCTGTGGTCACTCTGTACCGTCAGCTTCTATTGGTGGAAAACTACCCACGTGTTTGCCGTGCGTGGAGACCCGTGTCCCCGGAAATGGGGATCCTGGTAATTGAGGGGTCTTTTCTCCAACACATTGCTTTGGCCTCGGCTTCGGGTAAACAGGAGGTACACAGCGTTCCCCTGTGTATTAATCGGCTAGTGGTACTGACTTGCTCAACTTCTAGGGATCAAGCGGACATCTAGTGGGCACATCGTTAAGGGTGGATGCTGCCTAAGGGATGTACTGTGCGTGTATAGACCCGACTAGCACTGGTGTGCAATAGCACACCCCCTTGTTGGACTCCGTGGTGGGTGGTGCGGTCGGGTCCGAATCTCAATTCCTCCAACATGGCTTTGGAAAATTCTTCATCTATCGTCAACGCTCCGCTACAAATACTTACTAATAAAAACATGAACACTCAAATGTTACACACGAATGCTCGTTTCTTCATTATACACTGTATTGAAGGAAACTTTCATGAAACATCGCCATTCCTTATACATAAATGCATTACTGCCAATGTAGGTGAGATTAAAAAGGTTAAAAAACTAAGATCTGGAGACCATCTAGTAGAAGTGTCCAGCAATAGACAAACATCAAAAATCATGAAAATCAATAACTTTGGGCCAAAATCTGTTACAGTGACATCTCATACATCCTTAAACACATCACGAAGAGTTATATCAGAACCCGAACTTGTACACTGCTCTGAAGCTGAACTATTAGAAAACCTGAGAGAGGACAGCCTGTGCGCTGTCCGTCGAATCACAATTCGTCGCAATAGCCAACTTATTAATACTAAACACATTGTCTTAACCTTTCAGTCTCCCACTATTCCATCCCATATTAAAGCCGGCTATCTACTATGTCCCGTTAGACCATACATACCAAATCCTACCCGTTGCTTTCAGTGTCAAAAGTTCGGTCATACTAAAACCTCCTATCGTGGATCACCGGCCTGCGCCCGTTGTGGTGCCTCTGACCACGACAGTGCCACCTGCTCAGCAGTCGCAAAATGTGTAAACTGCAAACAGGAACATCCATCCTATTCAAAGTCATGCCCAATATGGGCATTCGAAAAAGAAATTCAATCACTACGGGCCTCTGAAAAACTTTCTTATCCTGAAGCCCGTAAAATAGTACAAAACCGTACCCCTAAACCTGGTTTGTCCTATTGCCGCTGTGACAAAATCAACAAAATCCGTAGCAATTCAAACCGATGCACCGATGCAATACCTGTTTCTTCTTCTACTTCAACTCCAATAGCTAAACCTTTTTCTAATAAGAATCACTCTATCATAGGAACCCACAAAAACACAACAAAGAAAAGTGCATCTGCAGGCCGTCCACAAATTAAAAAATCCTCAGCTTACAGGTCAAAATGTAATAAATCCAGAATGAAAAACATCCTACCACAATGGTCCATTGACGATACTATCCTCCGTCTGTCTCCAACGGACTCTGACATTACGGACAGTGCAATGGATGATGATCTCATCCCTAGCACCCCACCGCAACCTGCCAGGATTAACAGCAAAATCTCCATTCTCCCTAAGCCAACCTGATAATGGCTGTTCTGCTTTCATGGAACTGCCACAGTTTTGTAAATAAAAACGATGACCTAAAAACTCTAATCCACGATCATAATCCTGCCTGTTTAGCCCTTCAAGAAACATTTCTCAAAAATAACAGACCTACCAAAATCCGCAACTATACAATTATTCGCAAAGACTATGAGCATAATGACAGGGCCTCCGGTGGAGTCGCCCTACTAATTAATAATGATTATGCCTCTCAAACTGTCAATCTCAACTCCAATTTGCAAGCAGTTGCCGCATGGATCCATCTTAAACAGCTCACCACCGTATGTAGCATTTATCTACCACCCAACGATACCATCAGTCAAACGTCACTCAATAGTCTTATAGAGCAACTTCCCTCTCCTTTCATACTCCTTGGTGACATGAATGCTCATAGTCCCTTGTGGGGCAGCAATAACACTAACCATAAAGGCCAGCAAATAGAACAGTTGATAACAGATTTCTCTTTATGCCTCATGAATAATGGGGATAATACCTACTTTCATTATCCAACTAAATCATTCCACGCCATAGACCTTGCACTTTGTTCACCTTCTCTTTTTCCATTATACAACTTCTCTGTCCTAAGTACTTGCATAATAGTGACCACTTTCCAATCTTTCTCTCCCTGTTATATAAGAACCCTAACCAAACCTCTCCCATTCCTCGGTACATTCATGACAAAGCCGATTGGCAAACCTTTACCTCCCTGGCTGTGATATCGCCAAATATCCTCAAAGGTGCTATAGACAAGGTCGTCGACACCATCACCTCTGTTATTATTAATGCCGCAGATAAAAGTATACCTAAATCTGGCATAAGCCATCGCAGACACAAAAAACCGTGGTGGAGTGGAGAATGCGCTCTTGCCAAAAATCAGCAGCAGAAAGCGTGGAGAATATTTAGGCGGTACCCCACCACCGAAAATCTTATCGCTTACAAAAAAGCAAAAGCCTACGCGTGCAGAATAAGAAGACGTGCGCAAAAAGAATCATGGGCTCAATACATCTCCAGCATTACCACTTCTACTCCTAGTAAGGAGCTATGGGGAAAAATAAAAAAAATCATGGGTATCTACAATAACCATCCTGTGTTTTGTCTGAACGTCAATAACAGCATTATTTCTGAAACTAAAGATATCGCAGATACTATTAGTGAAACATTTGCTTCCACCTCCTCAAAAACCTCTTACTCCAACACCTTCCTCTCCCATAAAGTGCAGTCTGAGCATCAAAAATTAAACTTTAAAACCTCCTGCAACCTCTCTTACAATAGCTGTTTTACTATTCATGAACTCACCAATCACCTAAGACAGTCATCTAATACAGCTCCAGGTCCTGATGGCATCGCATACGAAATGTTGAAACACCTTAACTCAGACTCCTTACTAAACTTATTAAAGCTATACAATAGAGTCTGGGATGAATATACCTTTCCTTCTTCATGGAGAAGCGCAATAGTTATACCTTTCCCAAAACCTGGAAAAGATACTTCAAATCCTAACAACTAGAGACCCATAGCCCTTACTAGCTGCCTTTGCAAACTGCTGGAGAAAATGGTCAATGCACGCCTAGTCCATGTGTTAGAAACTGAGGGCCATATTCACCCCTTTCAGAGTGGCTTCCGCAGAGGCAGATCAACCCTTGACAATGCACTGTATTTAGAAACGCAAATCCGTAATGCTTTTTTAAGAAAAAACCACTTAGTTGCAGTCTTCTTTGATATAGAAAAGGCGTACGACAAGACATGGAGATACGGCATTCTCCGTGACCTCCCATAATTTAGGCTTCCGTGGCAATCTGCCAATCTTTATCCAAAACTTCCTTTCCCTCCAAAAATTCCGGGTACAAATAAATGGCATCCTATCCAATAGTTTTCTTCAAGAAGAGGGTGTACCCCAGGGCTCTGTCCTGAGTGTTACCCTCTTCTCTGTAAAAATAAATGACATTCTTAACCAACTACCTCCATCTGTTCATGGAAGCCTATACGTCGATGACCTCCAGATTTCCTGTCAGGGAAAAGACATGCGGTACATAGAGCGGCAACTTCAGAACACCATCAATCGAATCATGAAATGGTGCACTATAAACGGGTTCACCATTTCTGCGGAAAAAAAAGTCGGTATCCACTTTTGCCGCTTGCGTGGGATCCATCCGGATCCTGAACTTTATCTGGGTCACTCAAAAATACAAGTACAAGACTCCACTAAATTTTTAGGGGTTTACTTTGACAAAAAACTTCAGTTTTGCAAATCATATCTTTTATTCGCAGCGAGTGTGAAAAACATCTAAACATTTTAAAAGTCCTAACAAATACTTCTTGGGGAGTGGAGCGTGATGCTCTGTTACGAATTTACTGTGCTGTTATTAGGTCGATGATGGATTATGCTTGTTACATTTATGGATCTGCTCGCAAATCAGTTTTAAAAAAACTTGACACCGTGCATCATTCAGCCCTACGTATTTGTTCAGGAGCTTTCAGAACATCCCCCATACAAAGTCTCTATGTCTCATGCCATGAACCATCTCTCACTCATACTCATACCAAGCTATCATTGAATACATATTTCTGCATCCTCTCTCATCCTTCTCATCCTCTTAGAAACATCTCTTTAGATAATCATCTGGACTGCTTTTATCAGAACCGACTATCTTGCACTCCTCCTTTCGGGTTAAGAATCCGTAGATGCCTGGCTGATACCCACTTAACAGATATGGATGTCCTTAAACACTCACCTTACCAAATTGCACCTTGAACGACTTCACATATTTCCTATCTGCAACCTTTCAAGGGCTTTACCAACCAGAACACCGACCTCACTATATACCACCAACTGTTCCAAGATCACAGAGGAACATATAAAAACTATGAAGCTGTGTATACAGATGGTTCTAAATCTGAAAATCATGTTGGCTTTGCATACAATAGTCGCACTCATACCTGCAACTATGCTCTCCCTTCTTATAGCTCTGTCTTTACAGCTGAACTTCTAGCCATCTATGAAGGCCTGCAGTACATTTCAAACACAAATACACACCAGTATATCATATATACAGACTCCCTCAGCGCACTGCAAAATCTTAAATCTGGCTGTCCCAGCCATGCGTACATAACCCGAATCCTATGTCTATATACAAAGCTTAGTCACCGTGGATGGAAAATACTATTCTGTTGGGTACCCAGTCATACTGGTATTGCGGGAAATGAGGAGGTGGATGCCTTGGCAAGGCACACCACTCTTCCATACAATGGTCACCTTCCATACTCTGACATAAAGTCTGGTATCTCTCAAATAATAAAAGAAAACTGGCTCAACAAATGGAACACAGAAATTAACAATAAGCTCCATGCCCTAAAACCGTTCATCACTCACTGGTTGCCTCACCCCTACCGAAGAAATGATGTCATTCTGACACGCCTTCGAATTGGCCACACCAGACTGACTCATAGGCATCTCCTAACAGGTGATCCTTCACCCCAATGTCCTCACTGTCATACTAACCTAACTGTTCATCACATTTTAACTTCTTGTATCGACTTTAATAAATTTTATCAGACATATTTTAACTGTCCTCATCCTAAACTAGTGGACATTTTGGGCGAAACCCCCACCCGAATTTGTTCTGCTTTCTTCGTCGTACTGGTACCCTTTTTTTACTATGAAGTGTAAGCATCCTGGTGCGACTGATATCTGAATGGGATGGCCCATCCAGATATGTCTTACTTTTATCCTTCTGTATATCATGATTTTAGCTTTTACTAGTTTTACAAATCTTCAGTGTATTAATTATCTTCATCTGTTGTGCAGCGAGTGTTTCTGACTGGTATCTGGATGGGAGCCCCCATCCAGATGACCCCCATTTATCTACACTTTACCTTTCTACAATTCACTTCTATCGTCTTAGATTTCATGGATCTTACCCTCATTTTATACACTTTCTTACCTGGATAAACCTTGTTTTTAAAGTTTTACACACAGTCTGGCGCAGTTTGTCCTTTTTGGACCTTGTGCCATTAACCTTCAGCCAGTCTACCAACCATCGAAGGCTTCACAAAACCAAATACTGACCCCATAATATATCAACAGTTATTTCTAGATCATAAAATCAAATATCGAAACTTTGAAGAACTATATACTGACGGCTCAAAATCTCATAATCATGTAGGCTTTGCCTATGTACATCGTAATCATTCTTACAACTATACCCTACCTTTGTTTTGTTCCGTATTTACAGCCGAATTAATAGCTATTTATGAAAGTCTTCTTTACATCTCACTAATATTAAACATTCCATCATTTACTCTGACTCATTAAGTGTATTGGAGAATCTGAAATCTGGTTCCCCAACTAATAGTTATATTCTCAAAGTCCTACGTATGCACAAGCAACTCGTGAACCGTGGATACAACATCCTCTACTGCTGGGTACCTGGCCATATTGGGTTTCTCGGCAACGAAAAAGCCGACTCTTTGGCCAGGCACTCTACTGTCCCATATAACTTTCACGTACCCTATACTGATATAAAATATGGCATCTCTTCCCTAATAAAAAGCACTTGGATCGATATATTCGACTGTGAAACCGAAAACAAACTTCATTCCATCCGACCAGCCCTTACCCACTGGTCCACTCATCCGTACCGCAAGCACAATGTCATTCTGACTCGTCTTCGCATTGGCCATACGAGACTTACCCATAAGTATCTCCTTTTGGGTGAACCTCCTCCAGAATGCCCTCAGTGTCATACTCATCTTACCATCTGTCACCTTTTAACCACTTGTTCTGCTTTTAAAACCTTTTACCTAAATTATTTTAATTGTTCTCATCCCAGACTTGACGACCTTTTGGGTGAAACCCCTCACCATCACTTGTTCTCATTTCTTCACCGTGCTAACACACTTTTTTCAGTGTGAAGTGTCTACATTTGTCTGACTGGTATCTGGATGGGAGCCCCATCCAGATATCCTTTACTTTTTACTGTATCTTTTACCTTTCTACAATTTGTTTTTTAACGTTTTAGATTTCATGGATTTTAGCTTTACTAGTTTTATACAACACCCTCGTACCTGGGGGAAAAACCCTGCTTTTAGTGTTTTTTACACATGGTCTGGCGCAGCATGTCCTTATTGGACCTTGTGCCATTAAACATCAACCAACCAACCCTACATATTGGTCTGCATAACTGTAAGAAATTTCAAATTAGCCGGCTGATCTGTTAATGAAATCTCTAAAAATCAGGAAACTTATGAGCTAACAAATTTCTAATGTATCCTATTTGTTTATATATTTTCATTTGAATATCTGTACAAAATCTCAAACAGATTGGTCGATTTGCTGAAAAGGGGGAAAAAAGAGTACTGCTAAATTTTTAAGGTAGCCTGTGTTTTTCTATGCGTTTGTCTGTATATTTGTAAAAAAATTCAAATCAATTGGTTGATATTTAAAGAAGTCGCTAAAAAATTGCTAGAATCTCAAACTTTTAAGCCTACGTTTTTTGCCTTTTAAGTAGCCTATGTTTTTTTATGCGTGAGCACCTACCATGGTACCAAATTTCATTGTATTTATTTAGACAGTTTTTGAGTGAAATGCAAAAAACATTTTTCACAGTTTTTGAAAAATCTCAAAATCTAATCAAAATTTTGAAAAAAAAAAAAAAAAAAAAATACGCCTATATTTTAAGTTGAGTGACCATCTATCCTATTTCTTCTAGACCTATGATGATTTTTTTTTTAGAAAAATATGTAAAGCTTTTCCAGCTAATGTTTTAATTGGTAAAACATAAGCACAACATCTTTGTACTTGGAGAGAACACTTTGAGCATAAAAACATGAGCAGTAGAAGCACATAAATTAGAATTGTAAGCCATTCCTACACTATTACCTCCCTTATATTCAACATTTTCCTTCAAATATATTTAATCTAACATTAATATTACTAATTTATCTTGATGATTTAATAGTGGGAACTTGATATTGAATGTAAAAGGGCCGCAAAAATTAAGGAACCATTTGCATATTTCAAATCCAACTTGTCACTGCAGGGAAATGATATCCGCTCCGTTATAAATCTTAGCATATTTTGATTTATGTTTGTAGAACTCTCGAGAGAATGCAATGCATCAGTAATACTATCTATGGCAGATTTTTGTCCTTTCTCACAGCTAACTTTTTTTAGTTCATCTAATATAGAATTTATCTCATTTATGTTATTTATCTTGCATTGAAATTTAAATTTACTCAAATTAACTAATTTTGATCTATTGTAACCATTTAATTGTTCGTCTATTACTAAGGATGAGGTAATTAATGGTGCAGGTTAAACAAGTACATTGCATATGAGAACAGTATTTACATTTTCAATTATGGTCCAAAATTCATCAACAAGTTTCTTACATTCATGAAATTCTTTTAACGATCCAACTGTTCTTGCTTCACCATACTTTTGTTTTTCAGCATTGGCTTTCTTCAATCGCTTTCAACAAAAAATCTTGTTCAAATTTTGATCTCTTGCTTTTGGGGCTCTCTCGACTGCTTGAGTGATATGTTGGTAAGTTTGGAAATAGGGAAGGGAATGCACCACAGCGTAGTCTGTAAATAAACAAAAACTATAATTATTACTTTATTCAATAAACATGTAATCTTTTCAATAAATTCTATTGCAAAAAAAGCAGGAAAAAGTTAATCCATGCCAAGTGATCCACATTTAATGCCTCTGTAAAAATGAAGTTACTGACATGTTTATTTTTGCCTGTATACCACATAAATATTACTTTTTTCTCCATGATCCTATTTAGATTTCAAGTTAAAATTTTGAAGATTTTATAAAAATAGAGAAAAATCAGTATAATTTATGAATACTTTTTACTGATATTAAAAATTTCAAATTAACCCTGTAACTGTATCGTTTCGTAATGCACCCCATTGTAACCTGTGAACTGTCTGCATTTGTCTGACTGGTATCTGGATGGGAGCCTCATCCAGACGTCCTTGCTTTTTAAATCTACTTTTTCTACTATTCGCTTTTATCTTTTTTAGATTTCATGGATTTTATGGTCTGGCACAGTATGTCCTTTTTGGACCTTGTGCCATCAAATATCAACTAACCAACCACAACTTCCAACTATGAATGATTAATTTCTTCTAAGCCATCAGATACAATTTGGTTTACAAGATTTACAAAACAATGTACTGCCCCTCCCCAAACACTTTTTTTACCCCTGCGATAATGTTCATACTCTAACAAAGTCTGTTAGATGACTCCGTTTATTCGAAACTCCATTTAATGATGAAACTAATCTTTCTGATGCAGCAAAACTGCAGACAACAGACAAGTATTTTAAGGAAACAAATGACAAACCAGGCATTAAATTAGTGCGTTTTCCCCCAAAACTGATCAGATCATCTAACCTTTTAGATGTGGCTGTTGTAAGTAAAGTTTCAGCTCAGGAGGGTATGCACTTTGGGATTCTGCTGTAACTGGTAGATGCTTTGTGACTTCCTCGTCATGGGCCGACCAAAGAGGATTGATGATACTTCCCTCTGTAGGTTCCTCTGCTGGCTCTTTGGAAGAGAGTCTCCCAGTTTAATTAAGAAAATGCCTTACTTCTTGGCTGATATGGGAAAGGGCTTGGGTGATAACAGCAGGGCTCATGTATAGCTCTTTAAATCTGGGATCGGAAATAGATGCACGACACAGCAAAGAGTTGTAAATCACTTTTGTACTTTTTGTTTTGAGCCTGCTCAAGTCTTCCAGCCAAAATTTTTGAGTAACTATGATTTAGGGTCATGCTTTCTAATGACTTTTCTATCATAGTGTCTTGGGGGATAACTAAACTATCAGTGTGATATTCACTTCCCGAAATCTCTGTAGTGGCCTCTTCAAAAGGCATTAAAACTCTTGCGACTTCTGAAATCATTTCTATATTTTCTCCAGAAATCATTCTGGTAGCGTTTTTGATTGAGGGATGGGCTAAGATTTGTTGATCAAAGGTTAGAATTTTACAAATCTTTGCAACATATGGTAGGTGGAATTCCACCTAGTAGGTACTAACTGCACCAAAAGCAGTACGTTCCCTTCTGATGTGCCCTCTCTTTCCTGCTCTGCTCTGAACTACTCCATAAGTATATTACTTTGCCATGCAAAAGTAACAATTGATTGTACATCTACATTTTTCAACTCTTTTCAACTCTATTATTGTTGCCTTCTAAGCCTTCAGACACAGTTCGGTTTATAAGATGGGCAAAATAACATTTTTCTCTTCTCCCAACATCTTTCTTACTGCTGCTAACATATTTGTTCCTCTGTCAGTACATACTGCTACTATTTTTGATTTTGGTACCAAAAACTGCTCACAGCACATCTTTTCAGTTTCTTCAGCTATGTAGTCAGCTGTGTGGTTTTCTAGTATATGCCGAACTCGCAACATTAGTGTCTTCATCTTCATTTCTTCAGAATCTGTTAAAGAATGTATAATTTTTTAATCCAAAGAATGACATAGAAATAACATAATATGTATACAAAATGAATATGTATACAAAATATACCAGAATATGTATACAAAATAATAAAAATTATGTACCAATAAAGTGTGCTGTCACTACCAAAAATCCTTTAGAGCAATTTGTTACTGTGCATGCATCGGCAGATAGTGAGAAGTATTTTACATTTGTCAAAGATGATTTTACACATTGGAGGGCTGAAGTATACTTTCTGCTGATCAATTCCGTAACCTAGAAAGAGTTTGTTGATTAAAGCTAAATGCAAGAATTGTTTTAAACCAAGCTTTTGTTTAATATAGAGTAAAATAATTGGAGAGATTGTTTTCATTGCGTAATTACGTCAATGCTATGAGAGGGCGATCTGCCAAGTATGGGGGTGCCTTGATAGAAAGACTTTTTAAGGGGTTCTAATTTACTTTTCTTAGTGAAGAACAGGTAAAGGACGTTTCAAGAGTAATATTTTGAGTCAAAGACTAATTCGATTAAAAGTATATTTTTATTTACTTTTAGAGGTTTTTGTGTAGGTTCCAGCAAGGAATGTTATTCTTGAAACAAACAATTCCTCTGCTTATATTTTACAAACAAAAACGGTAACTTTATATTAATATTATAAATCTCTAATTAGGGGTTGGGGAATAAATAAAAAAATAGCAAGTTTTTATTTTCAGTATCTTTGCATGAAACATATTCTAATTTTTGGGAAAACTGTACAGGATATGCAAATAAGTCTTCATCAGTTTTGGGTAGTATTATCATTCAAAATATTCAGAAATCAATAACTTTGGATTTAAAGCGGGGTCAATATGAAAACACATTCTTAATGACCTACATCACTGTTACGTCAATACCCGTTAGAACCTTTTTTAAAAATCATGCAACCAAGACACCTCTGTTTTCTCTTTATTTACACAATTAAGCATCCATTGGAGCCTGCTCAGTGAGACTTAATTAAAACACACAGTTCGACTTCACAACACTTTATTCCAGAACGTTCGTACATCCAAACTTGGGAATCCCTGTGTTACGACCAAGGAAGTTACAGTACAGCACATATCTTTCGGTGAGCGGACAGCTTGCGCCATCTATTGGGAGCTTGAAGATATAACACCCCTCCCCTCATAGTTTAAAAGATTCACTTTTTTTCTTTTCCACTCACTTCATCGAACCGGTTGTTGTGGACACATGCACAAATGCCTCATGAACCGTGGATACAACATCCTCTACTGCTGGGTACCTAGCCATATTGGGATTCTCGGTAACGAAAGGGCTGATTCTTTGGCCAGGCATTCTACTGTGCAATATAAATCTCCACCCACCCTATTGTGATATAAAATCTGGCATCTCTTCCTTAATAAAAGGCACCTGGATCCACATATGGGACTGTGAAACCCAAAACAAACTTCGTTCTATCCGGCCAGCCCTTACCCACTGGTCCACTCATCCATACCGCAAGAACAATGTCCTTCTGACTCGTCTTCGCATTGGACATACGCGAATTACACATAAGCACTTACTTCTGGGCGAACCTGCTCCAGAGTGCCCTCACTGTCATACTCAACTCACCATTCGTCATCTCTTAACGTAGTGCACTGCTTTTAATAGTTTTTACCAAATACTTTTTAACTGTTCTCATCCTAAACTTGACGATATTTTGGGTGAAACCCCACATCGAAATCTATTCGCTTTTCTTAGACGTATCAATATTTTTTTATTCAGTGTTAAGTGTTCACTTCTGTCTGACTGGTATCTGGATGGAGCCCCATCCAGATGTCCTCACCTTTTTATCTACTTTTAACCCTTTCGAATTCTATATTTCACCTTTTAGGCTTTTACACTTTAGTACATTTTTTAATTTTAGCTTTTACTAGGTCTTGTGTACCTATTACCTGAATACATCGTGACACCTTTTTAACTCCTTGTCTGGCGCAGTATGTCCTTTCTGGACCTTGTGCCATTAAAAACCAACCAACCAACCAACCGGTTGTTGTGGCGGTTTCACAGATGTGTCCCCAGTCTCTGAATTCTCAGATACATTTCCAGTTGGAAGAGTTACATCAGCTGCACTTACATTTTCAGGAACAATTTCATTAATATTTTATGTTACTGTATCACTAGGTAATTGAGATCGACTTGAACTGCAATCCCTGTGTTACGACCAAGGAAGTTACAGTACAGCACATCTCTTTCGGCGAGCGGACAGCTCGTGCCATCTATTGGGAGCTTGACGATATAACAACCTTCTTAGGAGATGCCCCTTGTGTAGGCTTGCCATAACAAACAAACAAATCCCGCAGCATTTCCAAATCGCAGAACGTCGTTTTGAAAAGGTATTCTGAAATTTGATAGAAATGCACAAACAGTCCAGTCATCTGATTTATATGGGGCATCATTTTTTATTGTACTTTTTAAACTTTTTATTTTCTTCATTGCATGTTCAACATGATTTCTGCAGGAGGCAATTTTCCTTGTCTGTTGGACATCTGATGGAGAAAACTGTTGTCCAGAAGACATAGGAGGAATATTTAATTAAATACCTAGTTCACCCAACTCTTCTCGTATGGCAAAGCCTTTATCAACCATAACAGAATCATTGGGGTAAATTGTCCATTTATAGTTATACCTATTGTAACAGACGTATCAACTCTGAATATATTATACTTTTTATAAGTTTTTTCTGTTTTAAAACATTTAGATAATAATCACAGCTCATTTCAAATAAACAGAAACAGTTCAAATTACATAAATATTTTTATTAACATTACATAATTGCTGCTCATTTCAAATTATAACTAACGAAGTTATGCTCAAAAGAAAGTCTTCCCCTACTATCAAATGAAGGTTCTGGAAGTAAGGTTATTTCTTTTGCTTTGATTACAGAAAGATCATCTGCAGACCACACAAACTTTTCTCCAACCTTCTTAAGAACTTTCACTGTTTTGCTGGTACTTGTATAATGAAAAATATCAGTGATTTGCCCAATGAAGTGAAGGAATATTTTCTTTTCAGATTTTAATTTAACCAATACCCATTTCCCAGGCTCTGGATTGCAATCCAAATGCAGGAAATTCTGTGTAGTTTCTAATTCAGATTTTCCAGTTAGAAAGTTAAATTTAGTCATTGGATGACTACTTGATGCAACAGAGTACTTAATGTAGTATTTCTGTTCAGCCTTTATGCAATGTACTGTATGGGTTGATGGTATTGTTTTAATACCTGCCCACCTCTCTTCAAGTTTATTAACTATTGAAAGAACTTCATGTTTTGGAATGAAAATGACTACTGTCTTCTTGCATACAGCTTCTGCACATTTAACAAAACTTTCAATGTCATTTACAATATATCTACGAGCTTTGGTCTCTACCCAAACATGATGCTTTAGTTGACCACCAATTCCATCCGCCGGTCCTTTGCCATGAGAAGTAGCAAAGAAATGCCATGAAGTTCTTACTCCCATATCTTCTTCCATAAAGCTGACATTGCATAAATTAAATTTTTGTTTGAAGTGTTGCCCAGCTCCATCTGAAAAAATGTCGATCTCACAAATAGTAGGGTACAAAGACACAAAATTCTCAGTAACCTTCTGAAGAAAAATTTGTACTGCATATTTATCATGCTGCATGTAGTCTGAACATACAGCATATGACTTCATTATATCTTGATGCCAGATAACAACTGTGAAAATCGCAACCTGGTCATTCGTCCAACGAGCACTTTGTACCTCATCTTGGTATGCTTGTATAGTTCTCTGCAAAGTGTGTTTGAACCAAAGCTCTTCTGGGATCTTCTTTAATGTCATCTTTTAACTTTGCATAATATTCAACTTGTTTATCTTTTATACAACAAAGAAATATACTAATATTAAAACTCGCGTTTTAAATTCACATAAATCTAGAAGTGTGCTTTGTTTTCAATTTAATTTGTTAATGCGTTTATTCTTTAGTTTTTCCTTTGGGGGTTCACGTGCTCAAATGGAGGACCTCCCACTGATACAGGACTTTTCAAAAGAATGTTTCTGAAATTCTCAAGTCGCACATCATCCTTATCTTCTTCTCTTTTCGGAAGAGATTCAGAAAGTCCGATGTTGAAGGATTGGAGATCTAATGAGGAGGTACATGAAGATGGCATTTGCAGCACCAACATTGCTATGTCATTCTGAATCATTTCTGCAATTCAGAAGAATAGTTCTGAAACACTCTGTATGACAGTACACTAACATTTAACTGATAAATCCCTATTTCTATAATTAACTGGAAACAATACCTTAGGACAGAGCTTAGATTTTTTTTTTTTTTTTTTCATGGGGGGATGGCGGTATCGCATCATCATCAGTTTCAGTCTCATTGTCTGATGAGCGATGTACTGTTTTTCTTTTCCTCCTACTTTCAAATTCGGAGCAGGAGGCCAAATCAGATACATCTTCTGCTTTTATAGCCTTTTTTCTGGCTTTTCCATAAGAATCTAATCAATACAAAAGTCATGTTTTATAACACTTACGTTATGAGTAATGTGATAAGTACGTGTTGCGTGAGGAGTACCCGGGAATAAAGTCCCACAACTCCCATTCAGTAACAGTTAAGGGGGGGGGGAACTGGGAGTGAGGAGAGAGTAATTATTTTAATCTTAGGTTGATAGAACAAGTTAATTTGAGATCAACTAAGTAGTTAAAAAACTAGACAATATTTTAAACGAAAGTATTTAAAGTTAGAGCTTGCTTGAGTTTAGAATGTGTGTGTAGTTCAAAAATAACATCTTGGGGGGAAAGAAGTACAAAAGAAGAGGGATGCATCTTTTTCGTCTCAGCGAAGAGAGCATGAGTCACTGATGCTTTTCCTCCCTTCCCTTTCCTGCGAGGGGATTAAGTCCGAGGTACTTGGGTGGTATTGTTAGAAGTAGCTGTCCCGGAATTCCCCGAGGGGATTAGGACGTGGTGAAAGTACCTGTGTAATTCAGGGGAAGGCTATTTCAATAAGAGTGTGAGAGAGGGGGGGGGGGATGAACAGCTGGGCTGAGCACCATTTGTGAAAAGAGAAGTAGAGGTATCTCATCTTTTTTTTTTTTTTGATTAACTTAATAGTTGATTCTCTGACAGAGAATGGTGTTTTGTTTGGGCCTGCTTGGGAAAGAGTCATGGGCGTCATAGTCCGGTAAAGTTTTTAGAGCACTGTTGTTGGCATTGCCAATATTATTTTGGAAGTTATTAGTTAAATTTTGAATAAAGAGGGTGAGACGTGGTACAGAGATATCATTGTACATATATTTATTACGAACATAATAGGGGAGATTAGTGATTTGCCTGAGGGTACTGTTCTGAGCTTGACATAGTAGTTTAATATTAGTATTAGACGCGATCGCCCATGTTTCGCAAGCATAGGTGAGGAGAGGCCGGAGATAAGATTTGTAAATGAGCAATTTGTTATCAATAAAGAGAACACTGTTTCGAGCAATTAAGGGGAAGAGTAGATGTTTAGCGGCTCGAAGCTTATTTCGAGTATATGATCGCGGAATGTGAGCTTGGAGTCTAGAATTCCTAGGTATCTGACAGACTCTGTCCAGGGAATGTGTGTGTTAAACATGTGGAGCTGGTATTTTCTCTTGATGTGGGGTCTGAGTTTGGAAAATAGAATGGCCTCTGTTTTATCAATATTAATTTCTATTTTCCATTGGCACAGCCACTTTCCGATGAGTGTAAGGTGTTTGTTAAGGGACGCTACAGCATATTTAGGAGTTTTGTGTGTGGAAAATATGGCTGTGTCATCTGCAAAGATTGAAAGGTGTGTATGACTATAAGTTGGAATATCATTAATGTAAATGTTAAAAAGTGTGGGGCTTCACTTCTAACGTGTTTCCACAGTTCCTGGGCGCCTTGCACCCTCTACTGTGCTCATGATGCTATACTAAAGGGAATATGGTAGACATAACACAGTACCCAATTACAATAGCAAAATGGGGGGGGGGGGAGAAAATGATGAAAAATAGCAAGAGTATACAAGAATTAATAATGGATGCTTGAGTTCATTACATAGATATACACTCTGAAACATTAAAATTTAAATTTGATTCAATAAAGGATGTTTCTTAGAACATATTCTCAAAAAGCAGGTACAAAAACACAGTGCAATACAGTTGAAAAATACAATAAAGGGTTAGCTAGTAATACTGCAGTATTTGCTAGTAACCCTCAAGTATGATATCTGAAATATTTTTGGACATTTTAAGGAATTAAAACATTTGTATAATTTTTTTTTTTTTTACATAAAAAGATTACTAAAAAGACAAAAGAAAAAACAAGCACTAAAACTAGGACGCTGGCACATGGGATCAACTAAAAAATCCAGGGTAAAATACGGGGCGAGAGCCCTTGCTGGGTATAAAAATACAATCAAACACTTCAGTAAACAGTGTTGTGTTAATCATTGAGCCCTGAGGGCATGAAGCTGTTTTCAGTAGTTGTGGATAAATCTTAATTAATTAAAGCCATTTTTAATTCTGTCTCTCATCTCTTGCGTTAACTTTGCTGCTGGCATCCATCCTAGTAAGTTAGCTGTTGGTTGTCCAGCTTCCTCTTCTTCTGGGACTAGATCAGGAGGTAAGTTCCACTCCTGTCCCTGTTCTTCATTTAAGCTATATCTAAGATCTTCACAAATTCGTTATGCAATAACTCCAGGTGCTGGCCTATTTTCGTAATGATAATGTGTATTGGCAGCAACTCGCAAAATATCCTCCGATTCCATTGTGCACAACATTAGTAGGTCTGACTATCTCAACATGTTCGGCGACCATTCCGGTCGAGTCCTTAAAATTGCCAATGCAATTTAGATAATCCGCCAAGAGTCTGGGAATGACCCATTTGGCAAGAGTGCCTTGCTCCACCATCATTCTAGTCTCCAAGTCATCTACTCCATTATTGAGTTCTATTTGACAGATCCTCATATAATAGATCTGCGTTGCGAAGTATTCAAGCATGGATCTTGAAACCGTCTTGGAGAATGTGCGATCTGCTGCACATAACTGATCGTATAATACGTCGCTAATATTACCAAGAGCGGTAGCACTAGTTGTGAACTTCGCTACTCCACCAACCTGCATCACTCCGGAATATCCAGCCATATCGTAGCTGCCCTCGAAGGGTGGTTCATTATTGAATTCTGAGAATGTTGTTGACAGGTGTTTAGGTTTGGGCACTTCTAACTGTGCCGGTGGAGCTGGTTTTGGTCCTTTCTTTACAGTAGTCCCATGTGCCTTTCCGGCATCATCGTCGACACTGGTATTTTCATAATCTCTGATGGTTCGAGATCTTGATGCTGGCTTACTAGAGCCAAGAGAACCACTATTCCAGCGGCATCTACCGAATGTACCTCTACTGTTTGATCGGCCTCCTCTATTTTGATAACTCCTATTGAGACTTAATGCGCTTCTGCGACAACCCCTTTTTAAAGTAGTTGTTGTGTTGATCATTGAGCCCTGAGGGCATGAAGCTGTTTTCAGTAGTTGTGGATAAATCTTAATTAATTAAAGCCATTTTTAATTCTGTCAGAAAATAAATTTTATGTTATGCTCTCCCCTTAATAGAAGTAATTAACTATGTATGGTACTAAATGTGTGTAAACACTCTCCTAAGTGACAAGTATTAACAGTAATTTGGTTCAAGATTAAAAAAAAAAAAACTAAAAGAATGATTTTATTTTGTTCAATCAAACTTTAAAGGAATTTTCAAATTATGACATGTAGTAAATGGTGATTTGTTATAACCCTTCTGAGTGGACATTTTTTCCTTTTTTTTCTCTGAGTGGACTGTTTTTTTTTTATATGTGTAAAATTTTTGAAGGAATGCCAATTTTTATTTTTTATAAACTAAAATATTCTACAATGGAAATTTTGTAAGAAAAATCAGTTTCTAGTTTTTTTTATACAAAATTAAGTAATTTTGCTTAGTAAATTCTCTACTGTTTTATTTTCCTAAGTGTCTCTCCCTATGTTCTTTTTTTTCAAAAACGTCCCAAGATACTTCAAGAAGATGCTTCGCCATCTTGTTTACACCCCCCAGTGGATAAAGCCTGGTATATGGAGTGCAGGGGCACACACATGGAAAAGTAATCAACATTCCAGAGAGCTGTGTCATCATGGGAGCAGACGAAAACAACAGCGCAAGAATAAGGAGACCAAAATTAATTAAAATAATAATTATTCAATACATTGTCATGAAAGGTGACGATATGATGACCTAAGTTCACCTCATGCATGGAAAAAGATCGTATTGGCAAGATGAGAGGTGAAACTTAAAAAAATAAAAATATTACTGCACGAACTACTTTACACATCGGAGGCGAGGTGTGATGCGGCGAGCGAACATGCCGCGGAGAAAAAGTTTGTAACGGGACTTCGATTTCGGCGAGCGCGGCGGAAGCTGCGGGATCTGACTCTTTCCCCTCTCTCTCTCCTCTTCGTTCTTTTAATGTCTCACTATGAGGCGAACAACATCTATGTTTTTCTTTACATCTTAAATTATTTTTTTATTTCTCTCCGGATCCGGTCATGTAAGTTTTAAATATTTATTTTATTTTCTGTCCACTCAGAATATTTTTTTTTCGTTAATGATGTTTATTTTCCTTATTTTAATATGAGAAGAAAAATTTTCAGCTCCTTAATGTTAAGGGTACAAAGTGTTTTCCTTTAATTTAATTCTAAGAGTTATGTTGTATATGATAAATATTTGATGGGAAAAAAATGTATTTTTTGTTATTGAGATTTACCTTCATTAATAATGTAAGATATAATGATAATGAATAAATAATATTTGCAGCTGAATTAATCGCTTGTTTATTGGAGTCAATCTCTCTGTCTATCAAGTTTTATTTTAGGATGTTGCAGTTTTAATTTTCTTTTAGGATGAATATCAAAATTTTCTTTTACAGGTTCGCGATATTTAATTACTTTTATTCTTCTAGACAATGATTAACTTACCTAGTTATTGCACAACGCTAACGTACTAACCACTTATGTTCATGACAGCCTTAATAAAAAGTTTCAGTAATTTATTTTAACAATATTGATCGTTTCCAAAATTAATTAATAAAAAAGGGCACCTGGTTTAAATAAGTAAAAAAACCCCAATTGTAACATAGTCGCAGATATGGATTGGTGCCTCGGGTTTGAGCATTTCTATGTTTTCCATGGTAAATGGCATATCACTGTTAGTAATTTTGGTGTCGCTTCCTACGCGGCGCGTAGTAGTACGAATATCCGATAAGTAGCTAGCTCTGGCTTCTCCCAGAATTACCTTCCCTTGCCCCGAGAAGGGCAGTTTTCGGTTTTGGGCCGAGAGCTGTTCCGTGGGGAGCGAAGTCACTACACACCTTCTCTTCCGGCGAGCGGAGGAGGAATACCGAATTTATGAGTAATGTATTTAAAAATAACGAATTAATAAGTTTTCTTTTAAAAAATTCAACAATAATATCCAAAAGTTCTTTTTAACACTGGATATAAAACAAATTTATTAACTTTGATTTTTCTAGTTAAGAATTAAATATATGAAAAAATAAACAATGCTAGAAAAAATTAACTTACTGGTGGTATACATAATTTTAGCTTTTGACTGTAGCCAATTCAATTCAGGACTGACACAATCTTTAACATATCGTATGATTTTGTCATTTTTCATATTTGGTCATGCACAGAGGTTACAGTTTTCATTATTTATATTTGTAAGCCATGTAGTAGGCACCACACTCACTTCATCCTCCTCATAAAAATTTACAACTGCATACTGGGTATCAAATCTAAAATGATAAGGCACAGAAAAAAAGGCACAATAAAAACCAGCTTTCAAGTATCAAAATGAAAAATCTAGAATAAATATTGCACACAAAAATAATACACTTTTCAGTCAAAAACCTCAGAAATACCCGATAAAGTAATGACAATGCAAACAGTCACTTTTTCCTTACACAGTTTCTTGGTGATACTTTTTGGGGAATAAATTTAAGTTTTTCAATTTAATTCAACATTTATAAACCCAAAACCTCCAACAGGACAAAAATAAAACTTATTTAGTACAATTTGAAAATATTAATTAGATGGAATATGCTTCCAATGACGAAAGCTTTTCATTTTCTGAAAATGAAGATCTATATTTATGTGCACCATTCTTACGTTTAAAAAAAAAAATCTTTTCTTGCTCATTTTAAATATATTTTTAAATTCATCTTATAATACATAATGATCACAAGTATAAGTTTCTGTATGAAAAAATTTCTTTCAGAGCTTTCAAGAGAAAATTCTTCCAGACTAGAATATTCTCCAAGAGTACTACTGAGAATTTAACAACACTAGTCAAACCCATCAGAAATACCCCCAATAAAATATAATATCACTCTCTTAGTTTAGGAATAAAAAATACTAAAATTAAGCTCTAAATAAGAATCAAAATGAAAAATTTAGAATAATATTGTACACAAAAATGTATACTACTTTTATATCTTTACTCTAGAATAAATACTATAAAACCAAACCATATTTAAATACGGTTCCCCCACCCCTCAAATTTTTATGCATAGGAACCATACTTTTTCCAGTTTTTATTTATTTTTTCTTTTTTCAAATTTTTATGCTTAGGAACCATACTTTTTTTCAGTTTTTATTTCTTTTTTCAAATGTCATGCGTAAGAACTGCAGATTTAGGAGTCATACTTTTTCTTTTCCCCTCCCCGCATTTTTTCCCCCATATATTTTGTCTATTTTTACTATATATATATATATTTAAATTGGATACTCTCACATGTTTGTAAAGCCCACTGTTTTGCTGATAATTGGTGTATGTTGGACTGTTATTGTCTTTTGTCAGTATTGCTAATGATTTTATAAAAATTTGGGTGATCTTGCAGCTTGTCATATGTATTTTGCTATTTAAATATTTAACATTCTGTTTGTTCTCCATTTTCTGCAGGGACCAAAAAAATATATTGTTCTAAACACGTTCAGCTTTTACAAATCGAAAGCGTTTCCCAATTACAATTGAATATTTTCTCCAGGGAGAAACATCTACATTTTAGAACGCTCAGTGAATTCTGTAAAGGAGGCAAAGCCCTCTGGAATCAAAAGTTTAGATCCATGGAAAATTTGTTTATTTATACAATTTGTAAACCAGAAATATAACAGCTCTCAACTGCTGCTGGTCTTATGATTGAAGAGGCCCCTCCCAAACACTTTTTAGGTCCCAAAAGCTACAACTCATAAGGGAGTTTGTACTCCTGCTGGATTTTGATTTTAAAAATCAAGAGCCCGGGAAAACCCCTGGATTTTACAGGAGATTCCTAAAGTTTTAGCAATTACTTCTAAAAATACCGTGTATTTGAGTGTACTGTTAAAAGGAAAGTTTTGTTCATACTTGTGGTCTGCTGGGGTGGGGATAGTGATTCCTTTTGTATTAAGTTAAAATAATTACTGTGAGATTGTTTGGCAAATGTCATGGCTGACTACAGTAATTATTTTAACTCAGTGGGTGGATATGATCTGTATTTTTCATCTTGTTAATTAAATCTGTATTTTAATCTCCAGTAATCCCATCCTAATTACCGGATCGGGTCAGTACACTTTCAAAAAACTTTTCAGACAAAAGATTGTATCTTCATTTGCATTAAAGCCACAGGAAATTACCAAAAACTGTGGATAGTCATTGGTGATGTTGATTTTTAACATACCTAGTATTTTCACTCCTAAACTTGTACCCTTCCCAAGTATAAAAATAAATATCCCGTTGTTTGCTACTATGTTAATTATTTTTTTTAAAATCAGGATCAACAAAATACCTCTTTATGTCAATAAAATGTAAACTAATTGCACAATTAATGAGTTTTCTTTTTAAATTGTATTTTGAAAAAGCCATTTTGTTCCGAGAAAATAAATTATGTTCAGATTCAATTTCTTCACTTGTTAGCAACACACAAGATTTTCACTTACTAAAAACTGGTATTTTTCCAAAATTGTAGAAATATTTAACCTGCCGCAGCCATGATCGTTGGTGGGGGGAGGGGGGTGATCGTGGTCAGATGAAGTCAATGCCAGATAAAATTCAATTTCTAAAATAATTTCTTAATTAACAAAAAAAAAATAAATAAAAAATATGTTGCATTACTTATTAGACCTAATTTTATTAGAAAAGCTATTTAGTTGATCGGATATATTTCGGGAGAAATTGGATAAACGTGGGGAAAAAAAAAAAAAAAAAAATCTCCTTTTTTGTCCCCCTTCCCATAGAATGTTTTAAAGTATTTACCGCTATTTTACGAAGTACGATTTCTATTTTCAAATAATCAGATATCAATGTTCATATTCACAAAGGGGAATTTATAGAAATAAAAAAATAAGTTCTAAAAACCTTCTTGCATCCGCACAAAGTTCCGACAGACTACCAGGCACCGTTAAAATGAAAACAGCAATCGATGTGTGAGAAGAGGCTCCAGTTAAAAGTAAACATTTTTCCCCCCCGCCGATGGCCAGCTGTTGATTACGTAATGAGCTTGCTTCAGCAAATTGTTGTTTTAAACTGAATGTTGTGTAACAACACTTCATTGTTCTATTTATTTATTATTTTTGATATTTATAACATTGGGATTTATTTTAAAAGCACTCAGCATTTCCTGAGCATACCAATTAGTTGACAGTGTTTATTCGATAGAGTTTTCCTGCACAGGGCGCAAAGCTGCATGGCGATTAAAAAAAAATAACTTTTAGATTAACTTTATTTATTTTTTTGGGGGTGGGTGGGGGAAGGGTTAAACTCTCACCCGGCGCAACATAGACTAATTTTGGCTGAAATTCAGTATTTTAAGAACAATAGAGGTTCATGTGAAAAACGGGTGCATTTAATAGAGGGTAGTGCACTTTTGTGGTATTTTACAGAACTTTAACCCTTCAAAATATATATTCAAAACTTCATTAAAATTTAATTATAGTTCTAAAGTGTAGATGTAAAAGATTTACTTTTTTTTTTTTTTTTTTAACTTAATTGAAGAGACATCGGTTGGATGTATGAAGCCATCCACTTCAGAGCACTGGACATGGACCCATCTCAGGACGCTGTGACTTTCTCCAAAACTGAATCAAAGATTAAACCTCTTTTCTATGGGGGTAGGTTAGCATTCCGATTCGCTACGCTGTGATCTGTGCACGCTAAAGAGTATGTGTCGGTGGTGGCGCCATCTTTTGAGAAAATTATCACTAAACGAATGTTTCGATTTTTCGTTGAAGATCGGCTAAAAAAAATTAAAAATATTGTAAACGCCGCACCCGGTAGAAATGCTGCACTTACTATTTTTGAACTTTTAAACTCATAAACGCCGCGGCGTTTCTTCCATAATTTACGGTAGTTCTGTTTACTTTTTAGAATGAAGGTTATTGATTTTTTTTTTTTTACATCAAAAATAATATACCCTTTTAGAGTATCATCTCTTAATCAACGGCCCCTAATTGAAAATTATTGAATGCCTAATCTAACCAGCTATGTTGAACATTAACATTTTTTTTATCAGTGTATTGCTGTTCAGTTGGTATTTGCATTAATTACCCCTTAATTTTTTTAATAAATTTAAAAATCATTCATTCAGATCATTCAATCAAGTAACTTTGATTGAATGATGTCATGCAGTTTTTAAAAAATTTTCTCTATGAAAAATTTAAAAACTTACAATTTAGTAATTTACTGTCACTTTTAAGAAATAAAATCGACTAAACAGGACACAAGAATACAGAGGCATATTGATGCAAATATTTTATTTATCAGGTTTCAAAAACCAAAAATATAAATAAATACATGAATAAAATGAAATATAAATTCGGAACTTGTCATCTGAAAAAAGTGGAGGCCCTAAATTTGCAGTTCCTCCAATTATTAAGAGGATGTCATCCACGAAAGGCAGCATATGGCGCTCAATCGGCCCCTTTAAAATTTTAAAATTTTTCATCCTTTGGATAGCACGCTCCACGTGAACACGGGCACGAGCAATATTTGTAGTACTTTGTGCTTCATGTGAGTCGAACTGCCTCTTATTCCTTAAAAATGGAGGTCTTATGACATTTATAAAATGGTCAGAACAACTTTTTTCTATATTAAATCCTTTGTCAACCATTACACTATCGACATATGGCTCAAGTAGTTCAACAATGCCACTCTGCTCAAAAATTATTGCGTCAGTGGCCCGCCCACCATACACCTTACTAACAAATATTACAGCACCTTCGGGTGATATTCCTACCATATATTTTATTGTATGGTCGGATTTGTACTGAGAATATGACATTATATTACATTTAACACAGTTAATTTTTGTTATTTTTGTCTCAGTACAATCCAATATCACCCTGGTCGATTTGAAAAGGTGAAAACACTTTGGCATATTGTTTACAGTGTGATCTTTAGATGGCCACTCTATAAATTCCCTCAAGAAAGAAGCTAAAACCGGTACAATGAATGAAAAAATATTTTTGCATGTGTTCGGACTACACTCAAACAATGCCGCTAATTGACTGAAATTAACATCCATCTTAATTTTCATGAATGTCATAATAATTTGTTCTTTAACATTAAAATTATGTCTTGAACCAGTTGGTCTGCCGTGTTCTGTCACAAAATCTGTTAATGTATCTAACATTCCAAATGTATAAATTCCTGTGAGGGCTTTCAGACGTCCGGTTGATAGATTTAACAAAAATGAGCGTGGGGGTATAACATCACCAGAACAAACTTGTGTACATTTCTCAAGCACTCTAGGAATGTCTGGCAAACAATTTTCAGGATTTAATGTAAGTAACATGCTTGCATTTTCATCATTATCATATTATACACAATTGAAGACCCTAGAGCTGGGGTCGCCAAATTTTTTTTATCATCGACCCCTATGTAATGATGTCCTTGTCTAATGATGAGCATGTGTCATCACAAGATAGAATATTATTTTCTACAGATATTAAGGCAGGATTACTCAACCTATCTTGACACATTGTTGATCTTAAATAAGTTTTGATTAGCTTTAATTTCGAAAAACTATGCTCTGCTGATGCGACTGATACAGGGATAGTGAGAAATATTCTCAGAGCTACTCATATATTTGAATATAAGATTTCTAGTGAATTTTTATGAGTATATTTTAGAATGATTTTTGGAGAAATTTCACACATTGGTACTATGTCTTTTAAACACATAATTTCATCATACATTTCTTAATCATTAATATCTTTTTTTTTTCCTTTTCTGTAAGAGCACTTTCAAGTGTTTTACAGCCTTCAAACACTTGTTTTTGTGTCATCTGGGTTCTAATATTTTCGAGTACTATCCAACTTTCTCTAAAATTGGGTCATTTGAATGAATCTTTCTTTTGGAGATTGATGCGAATATTCAATCAATGGAATAAAAAAATTCACTCAAATTTTCTTCTGGATCATAGAATGATTCATAAGAAATCCCCCCCCCCTTTTTTTCTTTTTGCTGTAAAAACTTGTTCTGCGTTGAGCATTTTCTGCTAAATCTTTTGCTCATACTTTGGCATCAGCAAACCTTTTCCCTTGCATAATGACAGAAATTTTTTGCAATCTTCTATCATATTGAGGACATGAGGTATGTTTATTTCTTCTCGTTGCATTAGCTTGCTCAGAGCATTTATTCTATGAATAATGTCATAACCACACTACTAATGCAACTAAAAAATTCCAGTGTTCAATACAAGAAAGAAGGCTTTGTGCTTCAGTTCGGACATCACAGTCCTGTTTTGAATCCTCGGATAAATCTTAGGAATTACATACATCACTAATTTGGTATCAGAACACGTTTAAAGCCTCTATTTGAGCTTCTTATGTCGTTGTGGAAAGTGGGTTAAAAGTGAGTGAATATTTACTTCCATTTACATCGGAAGTAAATATTCTCTAACGACTTACTGATGCTGAGATGTAAAAATTTAATCTTTGAACTTACCAAATGTTTGGCTGCTAGTGTCAGGAATCGCTGAAAGAAAATGGTTCATTTCACTTTTCTTATTTCAATATTATTCAAAAAGTTTCATGCTGTAATAAGTAGATACAGTAACTTTCATCATGAAAGATAAAATGAAATCTACTCTTTTGATATTGTTTTACTGAATAGTAATTTCCCACTTATATTAGGTTATTAATTAGGCTATATTTATATGGTATTGAGAAGCTTGAATCTTTATGACATTATATACTGTTGCACTTGATTTTTCAAAGACATGCATACATTATTTACAACATGTCCCCCATTCCTCGCCCACCCTTTTTTAATGCTATGCTAAGGTTATGGAAATGTAATTACACAATTGTACATGTACACATTTAGTCTTTGAACTTACCCATTTCTTGTTGCATTACTTTCTCCGAAACCTCGCTTGAATGTAGGTAAGCCCTTAGAAAGTCCTCACGTTTTGACAATCACGGGCTTTTTTTGTACACTCAACCTTTTTCTTTTTTGAAGGAAATTCTCTGTTTCATTATATATTTTGCCGGAGCAGTGTTAAAATTAACTGGTGGTAATTGGATTCCTGCTGCCTACAGTTTCAATTGAATTGCATTTGTATTTTAGAACATTTATACCCTTCATTAATTCCTTACACTGCTCCTCTGAGTTGAATTTTTCAATGTCTGGTATTAATGAGTATACTAATAAAACAGCTTTTTCTTTAAAAGCATCTAAAAAACTCTTGGAGCCATGCTCTTTTCAGATTTCTTTTATCAAGATGTCCTTTTCAATTTTAGATGTGTCAGTTTGCCAATTTATACAGAGTCCCTCATCAGATTCTGCAGTATACAAACTTCCCGACTGAGCTTGCTGAGAGTCAGCAAGATACATGCAAAGAATGTGTATATGTTTTCACATGTTATATTTTATTGCTGAATCAGCACGGCTGCATCGATATTAGAGGCAAATTTTGCAACTGTCGCACATAATTTTACAAATATAATGGCCATTAAAATTGATTTTCCTCATAACTTACGTTTCACCAAATTTCGTAAACGATGGAACTATCCATTCATTTTCCCTTTTAGGAAATATATCTATGTCATTCCTTTTATCTTGGGCTGTTTTGTGTTTGCTTCTTATAGAATATACTTTTTTCGTCAATTTTCCTCGTTGTAATGAGCACAAACGACTCATTGTATTTACTTGTAAGAACAAATTAAGCTGTATATTGCTTTATTGAGCTGTCTTTCACATTTCCCTTTTAAATCACTGATTAGCTGAACATCATATTTATTTGTTCCATGAGTTGAGTCAATGGATTTTACTTCCTCGCTATATAATTTTAAAATTTCTTTTGTTTAATTCATGAAACCTAAAATGAAATCTCCAAATTCAAGGTCTGGGTAAATCTTTGTTTCTTTGCGAGCTAATTTATAAATTAAGATTGGGCTGCAATCTGTAGATTGCATCTCCTTTAACCAACTATCCACAGATAAGACATTATAGCTTCTCATGGTGTTCATATTTACACCATATGACTTGGCTACATTTTTGAAATCTTGAATATTTGTAGCAGCAAGTCGCTTAATGGGAGATACAGTTTCTACAATTTTTTGCACTGCAGTTTGCAAAAGAACACTTGCATGCATGAGACCTGCTAGTTCCTTTTTTTTTTTTTTTTTTTGAGAGTGTAAGATGTCCAACATTGCAACGTGACATCGCATCATGACATAATAAACACTATATTCTATATACGTAGCAGATTTAGCGTTATGCAAGGTGCACCACGAGGAGGCCTGTTACTGTACCCCCCCCCCCCCCTCAAAAAAAAAAAAAAAAAATCTTGATTATATGGGAAATCTGGGCTATACAATTTTCTATGAAAAAAATATTTAGAGTTCTATATACAGATGTTCTATACACAAAAATATTTACAAATCTTATTTTTTTTAAATCTTCATGATACTTTTCAAAGCGGTTTTTTTGTTGTGCTACAGTATGCACATCTTCTGCTAGTGCCTTTGACTGGTATGTGCTCAACATTACCGAAGCGTCTTTCTTCGGAAACCTTCTCGAATTTTGTATCTTCAGGGCTATTAGGAGGTCGTCTCTTCAAAGTATCCACCTTCATGGCGCAAAGTGAATATAGTAAATTCAAGCAGATTTGCTTGGCCATTTTTATTTCACTTCCTGTGAGTAATTTTTGTAATATGTAGCTGTTAATTACAGCTACATCCAGAAAGTGAAAAAAAATTCGGTGCCACCACTTCTTACTTTTGTGATCCACCTCTTAAAGGGATATAAACTGGTTGAATTTGTTGACAAATCCCATATTCGCATTATACGTCGAAATGGCTTTGGGGCAATTAATAATCACCTTTGTGTTATCTTTCTCCTTCTGTTAAATCTGAATAGGATGAATGGCATCAGGTAGGGAAGACAGGACTGTTACACATCTTTTGTCCTTCCATTTCAGACAAACTAAGTTGTCACTGCCAAAAGCCCAGTCGATCTGCCAAAAGCCCAAATCTTTGTTTTGGGCAAGCAAGGTCTTGGGTAAATTTTTTCTGTTGATCATTGCAGTTCTGCAAACATATACATTTTTTGTTTCCAGATATCTGAAGAGTTCATATGTGGTGAAATAATTGTCCATGAATAATAAATAATAAGTTAATAAGGAAATAAAAGATAATATTTTAGAAATTGAAAAATAAAATGAACATTAAATATGCGATGTACAACACAAATCTTAAATTATGATTATTGTAAATAAAGAAATGATACATAATACCAGAATGATAAACGTTACTGAAATAAACTAACACATGCAATAAAATCTACATACAGCAGCTGTTGCATTATCTCTAGCTTTCTTCTGAAAAAAATTTAAAATACTCCCACATTTTCGTTTGTTCAACATATTTTAAACAAAAAACAAAGCCAGAGAACAACAAAACAATGTGCAAACGACAATCACCACTTGCTAAGTACAATTTTTCGTCATTGCGCTTGCGTGGGCATTTCCAAAAATTGTTTTTTCAGGCATTGTTTTTCCATACTCTTCCAGGCACTCGCTCTGTCTGATATCTTTTGATCAATTTCATTTTTATATTGGAGATTTATACCCATACTTCTGGGTAGTGTGGACCACTTTTGAGAGTAAGAACGAAAACTGTACAAATTTGGGGAAGGGGCAGGGCCGTATCCAGCAAAAAATTTCGTATGGGGTCCAAAAGGTGAAGCCCCTCAGGGGGAAGACCTACTTTAGGTCTTTACGGGTGTCGCAATCCCGGGGCCCAGCGATTTTTCGCTCTTCTTTGTTCTACCCTCCTCTCCTATTAGCTGTATCCTTCCTTTTCCCCCTCAGTGTAGTTTCCTCTGTGGAGGTGAGGGCCCCCCTTTAGAAGCTGCGGCCGCCCTGTGCCGTCAGCTTCTATTGGCGGAAAACTACCCACATGTTTGCCGTGCGTGGAGACCCGTGTCCCCGGAAATGGGATCCTGGTAATTGAGGGAGTTTATTCTACACATTGCTTTGGCCTCGGCTTCGGGTAAACGGGAGGTGCACAGCGTTCCCCTGTGTATCAATCGGCTGGTGGTACAAGCGTACACACTAGCCAAGCATGCGACCCTCCCGTACACCAGCACTCCATCCTACAGTGACATAAAGTCCAGCATCTATAGCATTGTAAATGGCATATGGGTCGATAAATGGGACAATGAAACGGGGAACAAACTTCGTTCTATTCGCCCAACTCTCGTACACTGGTCGTCTCATCCCTATCGCAGGCTAGATGTCATCTTGGCACGTCTTCGCAACGGACATACGCGAATTACTCATAAGCACTTACTTTTGGGCGAACCCGCCCCGGAGTGCCCTCACTGTCATACTCACCTCACCATTCGTCATCTTTTAACGTCGTGCACTGCTTTTAATAGTTTTTATCAAATACTTTTTAACTGTTCTCATCCTAAACTAGACGAAATTCTGGGTGAAACCCCACATCGGAATCTATTTGCTTTTCTTAGACAGATAAATATTTTTTATTCAGTGTAACATGTCCCTTTCTGTCTGACTGGTATCTGGATGGGGGCCCCCCATCCAGATGCCTTTGTTTCACATTTTATCTACTTTTAACACTTTTGAATTTTACTTTTCTTCTTTTTAGTCTTTACAATTTAGATTTTACTCGGTTTTGTGGTACCTTTTATCTGAATACATCCTGATATTATTTTAACTCCTTGTCTGGCGCAGCATGTCCTTTTTGGACCTTGTGCCAATAAACACCAACTAACCAACCAACCAACCAAAAGGTGAAAAGGGCAGAATTTTTCCCAAAAAGACTTATTTTGTTAACTAAATTCTGAATTTCGGGGTGTGGGGTTGGTCCAGTGCACGTTCTTGGGGGCGGGGGGTGCATTTTTTTACATATATTAATACACACACACTGCTACTTATTAAAGTTTTGGTTCAGGTGAAAATTTAATAAATTTTTAAACTTCCCTAATCCATAGTACATCTAGCACTGGGGGGGGGGGGCCTCAAGCACCCAGAGCCTTACAATTACTGTCCAGGGTTCCCACTCATTTCTTGATATTAAACATAAGGCCTTCTTAAGGCTATTTAAAAAAAATTTAAGGTCAATAATCGAAGATGCGTTCCAATGCAATTATCTTATACACCTCCTTAATAATGCTGTATTTCCTGTCTTTTAAAGTAGTATATATGATTTTAAAACAATCATTGTGTTTTAATAAGTTATAATTCACCAAATTCCAGTTATTTTTCCCCTCAGGGGGAAGACCTTCTTTAGGTTTTCACGGGTGTCGCAATCCCGGGGCCCCAGCGATCCTTCACTCCTCTTTTGTTTACCCTCCTCTCTACTTTGCTTTCTCCTTCGCTTTCTCCCTCAGTGTAGTTTCCTCCTTGGAAGTGAGGGCCCCCCTTTAGAAGCTGCGGTCGCTCTGTGCTGTCAGCTTCTATTGGCGGTTAAACTGCCCACGTGTTTGCCGTGCGTGGAGACCCGTGTCCCCGGAAATGGGGATCCTGGTAATTGAGGGGTACTTTCTCCAACACATTGCTTTGGCCTCGGCTTCGGGTAAACGGGAGGTGCACAGCGTTCCCCTGTGCATCAACCGGCTGGTGGTACTGATTTCGGTCAACTGCTAGGGATCAAGCAAACGGACATCTACTTGGCACGTCGTTAAGGGTGGACGCTGCCTAAGGGATGTACTGTGCGCGTATAGACCCGACTAGCACTGGTGTGGAATTGCACATCCCCTTGTTGGGCTCCGTGGTGGGTGGTGCGGTCGGGTCCGAAACTCCCAATCCCCAATATGGATACGACATTTTCTTTGTCAAATGTCAACGCTCCGAACTCTCTTACTCAGGGAGGTATTAATGCAAAATTTTTTCTAGTGAAATGTCAGGAAGGAAACTTCAGCCAAGCATCCCCTTTCCTAATACATAAGTCCATAACTGCTAATGTTGGAGAGGTAGCAAAAATTAAAAAAATTCGATCAAGAGACCTCTTAGTGGAAGTAACCAATAGCACACAGGCAAACAACATTATGAAATTAAAAACTATCGGCTTAAAATCTGTCACTGTCTCACCCCATACCACACTTAACTCATCCAGAGGCGTCATATCAGAACCTGACCTCTTACACTGTTCTGAGGCAGAAATCCTAGAAAATCTGAAATCTCAAAATGTTAGTGCAGTTCGCAGAATTACTATAAAACGCAATAACCAAATAATAGACACCAAACACATAATCTTGACTTTTCAATCTCCTAATCTCCCATCCCATATCAAAGCAGGCTACCTTTCATGCCCTGTCAGAACATACATACCCAATCCAACCCGTTGTTTTCAATGCCAAAAGTTTGGTCACACAAAAACCTCCTGCCGTGGTTCCCCAGTATGTGCCCGTTGTGGTACGTCTGGCCACGACAGTGATACTTGCTCTGCCCCACCTAAATGTATTAACTGTAAACAGGATCATCCTTCCTACTCCCATTCATGTCCAAAATGGACCTATGAAAAAGAAATACAGTCCTTGCGTGCCACACAAGGACTGTCCTACCCGGAAGCGCGAAAAATAATAGCCTCCCGCACTCCTAAACCTGGTCAATCCTATGCTACAGCAGTAAAAACTGTTCAATCAATTGCTATCCAAACCGATCCACCGAAATCCATACCTGTCTCTCCATCTACTTCTAATCAAAATGCAAAAAAGTCAAACTCTACTCAAAAAACTTCTTTCATTTCTCCTAAAAAGACCACACCCAAGAAAATGGCCCAAAGCAACACCTCTACCCAGAATAAACCATCAATTAAAAAAAGTGCAGCTTACAGGTCAAAATACAATAAAGCTAGACTAAAACGCATCCTTCCACAACGACCCATTGATGACGCAATATTAAACTTGGATCCTTCTGAATCCGACATCTCTGACAATATTATGGATGATGACAACATACCCAGTACCCCACTTAAACCAACGGGGATTCAGAGCAAGATGGCCATCATTCCTAACATCACTTGATGATGGCTCTGCTGCTTTCATGGAACTGCCACGGTTTTTCAAATAAAGTTGATGACCTTAAAACTCTCATTTATGATCATAATCCCGCTTGTTTGGCCCTTCAGGAAACGTATCTCAAAACTAATAAACAAACACGCATTCACAACTACAACATCCTGAGAAAAGACTATGAGCTTGGGGAAAGGGCTTCCGGTGGTGTTGCCCTTTTAATAAATAATCAATATCCCCATCATATACTTAATCTCGTTACAAAAATGCAGGCTGTCGCCATTAGAATCCACCTCAAATACCTTACTACCATCTGCAATATTTATCTTCCACCAAACGAAACAATTACCCAAACCCAGCTCAATAACTTGGTCCAGCAACTTCCTCCCCCTTTCATAATCCTAGGGGACATGAATGCCCATAGTCCTTTGTGGGGAAGTAAAGATACTAACAATAGAGGACAAAAGATTGAACAATTAATAACAGATTCTTCCTTATGCATTATGAATAATGGCGACAACACTTACTTCCACTATCCAACTAAATCCTTCCATGCCATAGATATTGCAATATGCTCTCCCTCCATTCTGCCGCTGTACAACTTCTCTGTTTCTGGTGACCTACACAATAGTGATCATTTTCCGATAATACTTTCACCTACATATCAAATTCCTAGCTGTAACTTGTTCCTCTGCCGCTACATACATTATAAAGCAGATTGGGAAACCTTCTCTAAGCTGTCTGCCATATCACCTGAAGACATTGAAGGCACTATTGGCGAAGCTGTGGAAAAAATTACTCATATCATTATCAAAGCTGCTGATGCAGCAATTCCGAAGTGTAGCAACTCTCTACGAAAAAACAAAAAACCGTGGTGGAATGAAACCTGCACTAAAGCAAAAAAGCAGCAGAAGAAAGCCTGGAGCATTTTCCGGCGGTACCCTACCACCGAAAACCTCCTTATTTTTAAGAAAGCAAAAGCCTATGCAAGGAAAATAAGGCGGCAGAGTCAAAGACAATCCTGGATGCAATATGTCTCCAGCATAACAACCTCAACTTCTAGTAAGGAGCTATGGATGAAAACTAAAAGAGCCATGGGAATCTATAATAACTCTCCAATATCCTGATGGAGAAAATTAATGATGAAGAAAATTGCTGCAATGTTAATTTAAAGTACACACTTACATACATAAAATTTAAAAAATAGAAAAAAATTGGGTTCCTAAAATCTAAAGGTCCGGGGCAATTGCTCCATTTGCCCTGCGAATAATTAGGCACTGCTTATCTGAATTTATCCCGCCGATATATTTAAACACAATACTTATGACATTTCAGTAAAAATATGCGCTCTCTTACATAGTAAACCAAGTTTTCAGAAAAAATTCCATAGTAGTTACAATTAAAAGTTTTGTTTTTTAATAATTATTACAGCTATTTAATAGCTACTGCTTTTTCTTTTAACATAATTAATAGAATACTTTAAGTATATTTATGAGCTAAGAAAATAGTTTCATATGGAATTACAAGGGATTCAAAATTTTTCTGCAAAAACCACGTGCTCACTCATAATTATGTAGTAGAACCAGAGGCCGAAACAATCAATTCCTTTTATGGCGGGTTTTACTGATATTAAAAAGAAAAAACCTCTTCATTAAATGCATTATTTTTACCAAAACACCAATAAAAGGGGAAAAGAAAGCAACTTGCCATTCATATGAGTCTTCAGAGATGATTCACCCATCTTCCCAAGCTCGAACTCTTTATTGCAAACAGTGCCAGAAAATCCATACTTGTTGCTGCATGATGCAAGCCAGTCTCAGTAAACATCTATATCTAACCACAATGGGTTGAAAACACACTTGCCAATTTCCCTCAGATAAACAATTAGAAATGCAGTATTAAAACTGGAGCCGCAAAACACTACCGTTCTTAACGAAAGCACAGCTGCCACTGACCTGGCTTATCTCATATCATTCCTTCTCCCTCTCCTTTCATCATGTTTTCCCTCCCTCCCCAACTATGGCAAAAAGTAAGCAAATCATGCAAGTACAATGCACAGCACAGAGAAAGAAAATCCACCCCCCTTCTTCTCAATTCCACAGGGAGAGCAACATGCAGACAACGTGGCTGGCTTCCTCTACAATTCCCCCCCCTTCCTCTCGCATGAAATGCCTGGATGAAAAGAAAAACATCCCGGCGAAAATGAAAAATAAAGGCTTTTACAACTTTTTAAAGCTTATAGGGTAAAAATGAGGCCACTTTAAGGGCGCCTTATTATTTTTTTTTTAATATGGCCTTTTTAAGGTACGTGGGAACCCTGCTTTCTCAAATTCATTCAATCTTCTTTTTCGTAGAGCTGAACCAAATGGACTGCCTGATCTTTTAAACTGCGCATTGTGAATTGTTTCGATGACGTGATGCAAATTCTTTCCAGGATGATTTGCCACCTAGCACCATCCTCGAATGGATTCTCTGCTAAAATTTCTTTTAGCAAAACAACAAAAGAAAAAGCAAATTAAAAATACTGTAATATATATATATGTAATGAATGGGCCTTACGCCATTCCTTGTTGAAATGATTGACATGACTCCATTGGGGTTTAGGTTGAATATTTTATTTCAAAGTTCGGACAGAGGGCTGGAGTCAGGCCGGCGACATTTTAGCTACGGGGCTATCTTCGCACATCGCAGTCTAACAGCTAAAGCTGGAAGCTCCTGCAAAAGCTTCACGTTCCAACTCCTAAAAGCTAAGCTAAAACTCTAAAGCTCCCAAAATTTCCGCGCTCTTGCTTAAATACTCCTTAGTTACTACGCCTGCTGGCAGGGTGCAGCACAATCACGAAGGCGTTACTCTCAAACTTAATTAGTTAACTCAATTGTCAATCAAGACATGAGAAACACCAAAATAATTCTTCCATAACTCTACAAAAAAGCACATCCAAGAAGAAGTCTGAAAGCAACAACTCCACTCAAAATAGACCTCTAATAAAAAAAACTGTAGCCTATAAGGCAAAATACAGTAAGTCCAGACTTAATAAGATCCTTCCACAAAAGCCCATTGATGACTCAATACTGCATTTAGATCCTACCGACTCTGACATTTCCGACAATATCATGGATGATGATGACATCCCTAGCACCCCACTTACACCTAAGGGGACTAAAAGCAAGCTCTCAATCATCCCTAACATCACTTCATCATGGCTCTGCTGCTTTCTTGGAATTGCCACGGTTTTCACAATAAAATCGATGACCTCAAAACCCTAATTTATGACTATAACCCTGCATGTCTTGCCCTTCAGGAAACTTATCTGAAAACCAATAAACAAACACAAATTCTTAATTATACCATCCTTAGAAAAGACTATGAGCTCGGGGAAAGGGCCTCCGGTGCAGTTGCCCTTTTAATAAATAACCAATATCCGTATTATATTCTCAATCTCAATACAACTTTACAGGCTGTTGCCGCTCGGATCCATCTCAAACATCTTACTACTATCTGAAGTATTTATCTTCCCCCGAATGAAACCATCTGCCAAACCTCTCTCAATAGTCTTATCCAACAACTTCATCCTCCTTTTATCCTCCTGGGGGACATGAACGGTCAAAGATACCAATACTAGAGGTGGACAAATAACAACTGATTTCTCTCTATGTATTATGAATAACGGCGACAATACTTACTTCCATCACCCAACTAAATCCTTCCATGCCATAGACCTAGCTATTTGTTCTCCATCTATCCTCCCACTATATAACTTCTCAGTCTCCAGTGACTTACATAACAGTGATCACTTTCCGATTTTTCTTTCACCACTTTACTACAATCCGAAAGGCACCTTTACCACACCTAGGTACATTTATAGTAAGGCAGATTGGCCTACCTTTACAGCAATATCCAAAATCACCTCCAACATTCTTGAAGGCACTATTCAAGAGGTCGTGGACAAAGTCACTTCGGTCATTATTAAAGCAGCTGATGCCAATATTCCAAAATCGGGCATGACACTTTGGCGCAATAAAAAACCGTGGTGGAACGAAACCTGTACTTTAGCAAAAAAACAGCAGCAGAAAGCCTGGAGTGTTTTTCGGCGGTACCCTACCACCGAAAACCTCGTTCTTTTTTAAAAAGCTAAAGCTTATGCCAGGAGAATAAGGCGACAATCTCAAAAACAATCTTGGGTGAAATACGTTTCTAGCATAACACCCACCACTACTAGTAAGGAGCTATGGTTGAAAACAAAAAGAGCCATGGGAATCTATAATAACCCTTCAATAACCTGTCTGTCCATTAATAATAAATATAATATCTGATACAAAAGAAATAACAAATAACATCGTTCAACTCTTGCTTCTATATCATGCAGTAATTCCTTCTCAAACCCTTTTTTCTCCTACAAACAACAATGTGAACGAAAAAAAATAAAATTTATAGAAATCCCGGGTCGCTCCCAATTTTTTATATATTTTTTAAACAATTACTTAAAAAATGTGTTTAGGTTTCCATGCTAAATATTTTTTTTAGTTCCAAATAATATTTTAAATAATAAAAATGTGTGAATTCGTTTACTTTATAAAAATATTTTTTTAAAAGGCGTATTTAAATAATTTGTTATTTATTACTCATTTCGATTCTAGCTAAAAAGAAAAGAAAAAGTTAAGTTCGCAATCCTGCTTCGGAACCACCCTGAAAGAAAGAATTCTGATTGCACCACTATTTAGTACTAAAATGTTAGAAAGCCCGAAATTAGCACCCCTTACTAACATGCTTCTCTTATATGTATTGCTCCACTACAATTATAAACCCCCCCCCCCCCCCGCAAAAAAAGAGTTCAACTGCGCATAATAACATACTATACACCGGATCGTATCCCCCCATTGTACGACCCATATCAATAGAGCAGCAGATACTATTCCATCTCCATAACTGTAACGAAACATACGGATTCTTCCAAACCTCATCAAAACGATACCATTCGGCGCGGCACAAACGAATTGCAACCAGAACATACTACTACTCAAATACCGAAACTGATTTTTCCCTCCCAACAGCGAAAATCCATAATACTTCCGGTATCTAGTAACGGAAAGGAACATACTATTACTCAAATACCGAAATTCATTTTCTCCCTCCCGCAGTCTTGTATTCGAAGTTCGAACCTGGTCGATCCGAAATGCAAACTCGAAAGTCATTTTCCCCCTTGAAACCGCGATCCGATATCCAGTAACTCCAGTAACAAATAACAGAAGATATTAGTACTCGATTACTGGAACCCGTTTCCCCTCTAGTTCGCCTCGCCTGGCAGTCTGTATTCGAAGTTCGAAGCTGCTCGATCCGAAACATCTTCGGATCGAGTAGTAACGATATCAACCAAAAAGTAACAATTCGTTACTTCGAGTCTGAGTGATTATCCGTATCTTTGTACCGAATACATGCGGTTTGCTTCAGCTCTACTCTATAATATAGGCTTTCGGGGCAATCTTCCAATTTTTATAAAAAATTTCCTATCCCTCAGAAACTTCCGTGTAAGGGTCAACGGCACTCTGCCTGACAATTTCGCTCAAGAAGAGGGTGTTCCCCAGGGCTCTGTCCTTAGTGTCACCCTCTTCTCTATTAAAATCAATAATATTCTTAATCAACTGCCTCCGCCTGTCAACGGTAGCCTATATGTAGACGATCTCCAAATATCCTGCCAGGGCAAAGACATGCGCCTCATCGAACGGCAGCTTCAAAGTACCATCAATCGTATTCTGAAATGGTGTGACATCAACGGCTTTACCATATCTGCTGAAAAAACAGTGTGCACCCCCCGGATCCAGAACTTTACCTGGGCCATACTAATATTGTTCAGAAGGATTTTGTAAAATTTTTAGGAGTAACATTTGACAAAAAACTTAGTTTGCCAAACATATTTCTGGCATTCGCAGCGCATGTGAGAAAAAACTTAACATTTTAAAGGTCTTAACCAACACCTCTTGGGGGGCAGACCGTGATGCTCTCCTGCGGATCTACCGTGCTGTTATCCGTTCAAAATTGGACTATGCATGCTGTGCGTACGGCTCAACATGCAAATCAACATTAATAAAACTTGACACTGTGCATCATACTGCACTACGCATTTCTTCCGGTGCTTTTAGAACTTCACCTGTACATAGTCTTTATGTCACCTGTCATGAGCCATCTCTCACCCTCATACGTCATCAACTATCATTAAATACTTATTTCCGCATTCTTTCTCATCCCTCACATCCATTAAAGAACTCTTTTATAGATACTCATCTTGACCGCCTTTATGTGAATCGCCCCTTCTGCACTCCTCCCTTTGGGTTAAGGGTTTGCAGGGGTCTTGTCGGTACCCAATTGGAGGATGTAAATGTCTCTACATGCTCTTTTCATGATATCCCACCATGGCATATATTGCAGATATCCTACCTACAACCTTTCGAAGGCTTTGCGAAACAGGATACTGATCCTAAAGTCTACCAACAGTTGTTCTCTGATTACAACAACAAATATGAAAAACTGTACACTGATGGCTCCAAAACTGGGAATCACGTCGGTTTTGCCTTCGTGGGTAAAAATCATACTGGTAGCTATACTCTACCTCCCTTTTGCTCCATCTTTACTGCCGAATTACTTGCCATATACGAAAGCCTTCTGTACATCTCGAGAAAGAACACAAAGAATTTTATCATCTACTCTGACTCACTTAGTGTTCTGGAAAATCTGAAATCTGGCTCCCTAACCCCCTCAGGGGGAAGACCTACTCTAGGTCTTTACGGGTGTCGCAATCCCGGGGCCCTAGCGATCTTTCGCTCCTCTTTGTTCTACCCTCCTCTCCTCTTAGCTGTCTCCTTCCTTTTCCCCCTCAGTGTAGTTTCCTCTTTGGAGGTGAGGGCCCCCCCTTAGAAGCTGCGGTCGCCCTGTGCCGTCAGCTTCTATTGGCGGAAAACTACCCACGTGTTTGCCGTGCGTGGAGACCCGTGTCCCCGGAAATGGGGATCCTGGTAATTGAGGGGATTTTCTCCAACACATTGCTTTGGCCTCGGCTTCGGGTAAACGGGAGGTGCACAGCGTTCCCCTGTGTATCAACCGGCTGGTGGTACTGATTTTGGTCAACTGCTAGGGATCAAGCAAACGGACATCTACTGGGCACGTCGTTAAGGGTGGACGCTGCCTAAGGGATGTATTGTGCGCGTATAGACCCGGCTAGCACTGGTGCACGCTAGTGCATCCCCTTGTTGGGCTCCGTGGTGGGTGGTGCGGTCGGGTCCGAAACTCCCAATCCCCAATATGGATACGACATTTTCTTTGTCAAACGTCAACGCTCCGAACTCTCTTACTCAGGGAGGTATAAATGCAAAATTTTTCGTTATCAAATGTCAGGAAGGAAACTTTAGTCAAACATCCCCATTTCTAATTCACAAGTCAATAATTGCTAATGTTGGAGAAGTTTCTAAAATTAAAAAAATACGATCAGGAGACATCTTAATAGAAGTAACTAATAGCAAACAGGCAACCAACATCATGAAATTAAAAACTATTGGCCAAAAATCTGTTACTGTGTCACCCCATAACACACTCAACTCATCAAGAGGCGTCATATCCGAACCTGACCTGTTAAACTGTTCTGAGGATGAAATTCTTGATAACCTAAAACCTCAAAATGTTTGTGCAGTTCGCAGAATCACTATAAAACGCAATAACCAAATTCTAGAAACAAAACATATCATTTTAACATTCCAAACTCCCAAACTTCCGTCGCACATTAAAGCTGGCTACCTTTCATGTCCTGTTAGACCATACGTACCCAATCCAACTCGTTGTTTTCAATGCCAAAAGTTCGGTCACACAAAAACCTCCTGTCGTGGTTCCCCAGTATGTGCCCGTTGTGGTACGTCTGGCCACGACAGTGATACATGCTCTGCCCCACCCAAATGTATTAACTGCAAACAAGATCATCCGTCTTATTCCCGTTCCTGTCCAAAATGGACCTATGAAAAAGAAATACAGTCCTTGCGCGCCACACAAGGACTATCTTACCCAGAAGCCCGTAAAATAATAGCTTCCCGCACTCCTAAACCTGGTCAGTCTTATGCTACAGCAGTAAAAACTGTCAAATCAATTGCTATCCAAACCGACCTACCGAAATCCGTACCTGTCTCTCCATCTACTTCTATTCAAAATGCAAAAAAATCACATTCTACTCAAAATATCACATTCACTTCTCCTCAAAAACGCACACCCAAGAAAATGCACCAAAGTAATCCCTCCATTCAGAATAAACCATTAATTAAAAAAAGTGCAACTTACAGGTCAAAATATAATAAAGCCAGACTTAAACGCATCCTTCCACAACGACCCATTGATGACGCAATATTAAACTTGGATCCTACGGACTCGGACATTTCAGACAATATCATGGATGACGATAATATTCCTAGTACCCCACTTACACCTACGGGGACTAAAAGCAAGCTCTCAGTCATCCCTAACATCACTTGATTATGGCCCTGCTGCTTTCTTGGAACTGCCGCGGTTTTTTAAATAAAATTGATGACCTCAAAACGATAATCTATGATCATAATCCTGCTTGTTTGGCCCTTCAGGAAACATATCTCAAAACAAATAAACAAACGCGCATTCACAATTATAACATCCTGAGAAAAGACTATGAGCTCGGGGAAAGGGCTTCTGGTGGTGTTGCCCTTTTAATAAATAATCAATACCCTCATCATATACTTAATCTCAGTACAAGTATGCAGGCTGTCGCCATTAGAATCCACCTCAAATACCTTACTACAATCTGCAATATTTATCTTCCACCAACTGAAACAATTCCCCAAACTCAGCTCAATAACTTGGTCCAGCAACTTCCTCCCCCTTTCATAATCCTAGGGGACATGAATGGCCATAGTCCATTGTGGGGCAGTAAAGATACTAACAATAGAGGACAACAGATTGAACAACTAATCACAGATTTTTCCTTATGCATTATGAATAATGGCGACAACACTTACTTCCACTATCCAACCAAATCCTTCCATGCCATAGATATTGCAATATGCTCTCCCTCTATTATGCCACTGTACAACTTCTCTGTTTCTGGTGACCTACACAATAGTGATCATTTTCCGATAATTCTTTCACCCACTTACCAAATCCCTAGCTGTAACTTTTACATTCCCCGGTACATACACAGTAAAGCAGATTGGGAAACCTTCTCCAAGATGTCTGTTATATCATCTGAAGACATTGAAGGCACTATTGGCGAAGTTGTGAAAAAAATTACCAATATTATAATTCAAGCTGCTGATGCAGCCATTCCAAAGTGTAGCAACTCCCAACGAAAAAACAAAAAACCGTGGTGGAACGAAACCTGCACTATAGCAAAAAAGCAGCAGAAGAAAGCCTGGAGCATTTTTCGGCGGTACCCTACCACCGAAAACCTCCTTGTTTTTAAGAAAGCAAAAGCCTATGCAAGGAAAATAAGGCGGCACAGTCAAAGACAATCCTGGATGCAATATGTCTCCAGCATAACAACCTCAACTTCTAGTAAGGAGCTATGGACGAAAACTAAAAGAGCCATGGGAATCTATAATAACTCTTCAATATCCTGTCTGTCCATTAATAACAATATAATATCGGATACAAAAGAAATAGCAAATATTATCGGTCATACTCTTGCCTCTATCTCTTGCAGTACCTCCTTCTCAAACACTTTTCTTTCATATAAACAAAGGTGTGAACGGCAAAAAATAAATTTCAAAACCTCCTCACACCTCTCTTATAATAGTGATTTTACCTTCAATGAAATCACCAAATACTTAAGAGAGTCTTCAAACACCTCTCCTGGTCCTGATGGTATAACTTATGAAATGCTGAAACACTTATCCCATGACTCTCTACTTCACCTCTTACAACTATACAATAGAATCTGGAACGAACAAACCTTTCCCTCTGCCTGGAGCAATGCAATAGTTATTCCCTTCCCAAAACCTGGGAAAGATACCTCTAACCCTAGTAACTACCGTCCCATAGCCCTTACTAGCTGTCTGTGTAAATTACTAGAAAAAATGGTTAATGCCCGCCTTGTCTACATTCTAGAAACTGGGGACCATATACATCCCTTTCAGAGTGGTTTCCGCAAAGGCAGATCCACTATTGACAATATTTTAAATTTAGAGATGCAAATTCGTAATGCCTTCCTCAGGAAGAATCACTTAGTATCAGTGTTCTTTGACATCGAAAAGGCATATGACCGAACGTGGAGATATGGCATCCTTCAAGACCTCTATAATATAGGCTTTCGAGGCAATCTACCAACTTTCATAAAAAACTTTTTATCCCTCAGGAACTTCCGTGTCCGGGTAAACGGCACTCTGTCAGATAATTTCACACAAGAAGAGGGTGTTCCCCAGGGCTCCGTCCTTAGCGTCACCCTCTTCTCTATAAAAATCAATAATATTTTTAACCAATTGCCACCCACCGTCTATGGTAGCCTATATGTAGACGACCTTCAAATCTCCTGCCAGGGAAAAGATATGCGTCTCATCGAACGGCAGCTTCAAAATGCCATCAACCGCATCCTCAAATGGTGTGACACAAACGGCTTCACCATGTCTGTGGAAAAAACAGTCTGTATACATTTTTGCCGGAAACGCGGGATCCACCCCGATCCAGATCTTTATCTGGGTCATAATAACGTTGCTGTCAGGGATTCTGTTAAATTTTTAGGTCTAATTTTCGACAAAAAACTTACTTTTGCTAACCATATTTCTGACCTTCGCAGTAAATGTGAGAAAAAGCTTAATATTTTAAAGATTTTAACCAATACCTCTTGGGGGGCTGACCGTGATTCTCTCTTGCGGATTTACCGTGCAGTCATACGTTCAAAAATGGACTATGCCTGTTGCGCGTACGGGTCAGCTTGCAAATCAGTATTAAAAAAACTTGACACTGTGCATCATACTGCACTACGCATTTGCTCTGGTGCTTTTAGGACATCACCTGTACATAGTCTTTACGCCACTTGCCACGAGCCATCTCTCACCCTCATACATCATCAGCTATCATTAAATACATACTTTCGTATTCTTTCTCATCCCTCTCATCCATTAAAGAATTCTTTCACAGATACTCATTTAGACCGACTTTATGCAAACCGTCCCATATGTACACCTCCTTTCGGGCTAAGGACTCGTCGGAGTCTTGTTGGTACCCAACTGGAGGATGTTCATGTGTCTACCTGCTCTTCTCATGACATACCACCTTGGGGTATGTTGCAGGTTTCATACCTCCAACCATTTGAAGGCCTTTCAAAACCCAATACTGACCCCATAATTTTTCAGAAGTTGTTCTTAGATCACAGGAACAAATATCAAAACTATAGAGAACTATATACAGATGGCTCTAAAACTGGAAATCATGTCGGCTTTGCTTTCGTAGGCAGAAATTACACATGCAGCTATACCCTTCCTCAATCTTGCTCAGTCTTTACAGCTGAATTACTGGCAATTTACGAAAGCCTTCTGTACATCTCCAGGCAAAATGCTAAGAACTTCATAATATACTCAGACTCCCTCAGTGTACTGGAAAACTTAAAATCTGGCTCCCTACATCATAGCTATATACAGAAAGCTTTACATATGTATGAACAACTTGTAAATCGGGGGTACAGGGTCCTCCTCTGTTGGGTACCCAGCCACATCGGCATCTGTGGAAACGAGAAAGCGGACACACTAGCCAAGAATGCAACCCTCCCGTACACCGGCAATCTATCCTACGGTGACATAAAGTATAGCATCTCCAGCATAGTAAAAGGCATATGGGTTAGAAATTGGGACAATGAAACGGGAAACAAACTGCATTCTGTCCACCCAGCTCTCACACATAGGTCGTCTCATCCCTATCGCAGACTAGATGTCATCTTAACACGTCTTCGCATTGGTCATACACGGCTCACTCATACGCACCTACTCCTGGGCGATCCTGCTCCGGAATGTCCTCACTGTCATACTCACCTCACCATTCGTCATCTTTTAACCTCGTGCACTGCTTTTAATAATTTTTACCAAATACTTTTTAACAGTTGTCATCCCAAACTTGACGAAATTTTGGGTGAAACCCCACATCGGAATCTGTTCGCCTTTCTTAGACGGACCAATATTTTTCATTCTGTGTGAAGTGTCCAACTCTGTCTGACAGACATCTGGATGGGGCTCCCATCCAGATGCCAATTTTCCACTTTTTACCTACTTTGAACCATACCTTTTGGTTTTTACTTTTCACGTTTTTAGCCTTTACAGTTTAGCTTTTACTAAGTTTTTATGGTACCTTTTACCTGATTACCTAATTATATGGCTCTAACCTTTTGTCTGGCGCAGTATGTCCTTTCTGGACCTTGTGCCACTAAAAACCAACTAACCAACCAACCAACCTGGCTCCCTAACACATAACTATATGCACAAAGTTTTACACAAGTATGGCCAACTTATAAACCGAGGGTACAGTATTCTCTTCTGTTGGGTCCCCAGTCACATCGGGATCCCGGGTAATGAGAAAGCGGACACACTGGCGAAGCATGCTACCCTCCCGTACACCGGCAATCCATCCTACAGCGACATAAAGTCCAGTATCTCCAGCATTGTAAAAGGCATATGGGTGGATAAATGGGACAATGAAACGGGGAACAAACTTCGTTCTATTCGCCCAACTCTCGCACACTGGTCATCTCATCCCTATCGCAGGCTAGATGTCATCTTGGCACGTCTTCGCATCGGACATACGCGAATTACTCATAAGCACCTACTTTTGGGCGAACCCGCCCCGGAGTGCCCTCACTGCCAAACTCAACTCACCATTAACCATCTTTCAACCTCGTGCACTGCTTTTAAAAGTTTTTACCAAATATTTTTTTAACTGTTCCCATCATAAGCTTGACGATATTTTGGGTGAAACCCCACATCAGAATCTATTTGCTTTTCTTAGACGTACCAATATTTTTTATTCAGTATAAAGTGTCCATTTCTGTCTGACTGGTATCTGGATGGGAGCCCCCATCCAGATGCCTTTGTTTCACTTCTCTATTTTAAACACCTTTTGAATTTTACTTCCCACCTTTTTAGTCTTTACGTCTTAGCTTTACTAGGTGTTTTTGGTACCTTTTATTTGAATACATAATGATTTGATTTTAACTGCTTGTCTGGCGCAGCATGTCCTTTTTGGACCTTGTGCCAATAAACATCAACAAACCAACCAACCAGAGTTAATTGATCCAAAACACCAAGATCGATGCCAATAAGAAATTCCCCTTCTATACTTGAAGTGCAAAAAAGAAAAACTGAAAAAAAGGAAATAAATAATTTATCTAATTTTTCTCTCTACTTTTCATACACATATTTTAATCCATTTTTGTGCGAAGCTGGCTATGTTTTTAATTATTTCTTTTTGCGTGTACAATCTTATTTTTAACCAGCAGGAACTTAAAACATTATTCATACATTTAATATTTTGTCTTTAATATTTATATTTTGTATATTTAATAGACATTTTATCTCTCCCAATTTTCTTCGTTTTTACTTCCTTCTTTATCCACCCATCTTACCATATCTTCTTAAAATAATCTTCATATAGAGGAGAGAGGTTCATCTTTGGACACTTCTCTAATTTTTTTTATTTTTATCAATAATTGTCAAAATTTTACCTAGTATTATTTTAACCTTTGCCTGCAATAAGTTTTTATCTTACATCCTTCATAGAACGAAATTAAAAAATATTTAGTAAACTTGTACTTTGTCCCAAGCAGTACACCTGGTGGGACCTTGGGATGCTTAAAATTTATCAACAAAAAATATCTCCATTATTTAATTTTGTCTCATAATTTGTTTATATATTTACCTTTTTCTTATTATTTAATTATTTGGATGAAAATTTGATTGTTTCGTCTAAGATGCACACATCATCATCATTGCCATCATTACACAAATCTCTAATTACTGGTTTGTTTCCTGATCTCCTACCAATTCTAATAGGTTATATAGAATAAATAAGAAATTTTTACTCTCAATATATTATTATTATTATTATTTTAAATATTTCGAATAAACGTTAGCTAGTTGTAACTTGAGACCCAAAGTGCATGTTGTTATGTTAGAATGTTAGCACTAGAGCTATTACTATACATAAGTTTTATGCCAAAAGCTTTAAATTTCATTTTATTACCTTTTATTTCAAAATATTTTCATGATCAAAACATTTTCATTACAAACATAGAACTTATTAAAGTTTTATTGTTTCATCTTTCCATCTGTGGTTTGCAGAGGAAGATGATAAATGCCAACGGTTTTAAAGCAAAAAATTTAATCTGGGAATCGTTCCAGAGTAGCTCAGTGGTAGAGCGGCCGCACGTTAAGCGGTAGTTCTTGGTTCGACCCCCAGCTCTGGAATTTTTCTCATAGTTGGTAAAATTAATCAGCCTAAACACTCCAACTTGCCTAAAATAGATTTAATTTTAAAAATCCTTTTTATAAGTTCTCAATAATTTATTCAAAATAAGTTCTCAATAATTTATTCAAATCAAATTTTCTGATAATCTAATAATGAAAAAAGTATAATTTTATGTAAATGTTAAATATTTTTTAGATTCATTGAAAAAATGAAGAGAAGTACAATGACTATTTTTTGAGTTAACAAAACCATAAAGTAATTAAAAAGAGGTGAAAATCCCAATCTTCCTTAAAGCTAGAAAATCAGAGCATTTTGAATTTTTATGAATATCAAATTTTAATAAATTAATAGAACCTTCAGCAAATTTTTGTTCCAGATAAAGAATTTTTATTTTCATGCTTTTTTTAGGAAGTACATTTATGTAGTCCAACTTAGCATAACTACCTTGCATTTGACGATATTATCCTTCTTATAACATCAATAAATTGCTGTTGTTATAATATGTAATCTCAAAATTAAAATGTGGTACCATAAATGTGGTCCTTCTGATGTTGTGATCAAGGTCCTCTGTACAAAATGGAATTTTTCAGGTTAAAGTCTTGTCATTCTTTCCCTGTGATTTGAAATTAACCCTTTCAGACCCCACTTTAATGCTGTGAGTAAAAAAAAATAATTACCATTCTAAAATATCATAATATGATACTAATAAGCATGTTAAAGTAAAAAATTAAGGAAAATGTAATTATTTAAGAAAATATGCAAATGTCCATTGGGATGGACAACCGGTCTACGAGGTTGCAAAAGTCAAATATTCAATGCTTAAACTTCCCTTAAGATTTTTGTTCTAAATATCAATTTTTTAAAGTAACAAATCTACATAAAAATGTTACATCACTCAATAAGTTTAAAACAGTTAATAGTGTAGTAATTTTACTACACATGAGGAGGTATAGCAATAATACCTAGTTTTACAAAGAATTTTGACACAGTCCTGCTTTTATATATACCAAAATAGATAAACTTTAAATTTTTTGACATGGATATAAAAAAAAAACCAATTTCTCCCCATAGTAAAGCATAAATGCACTGTACATTTATTGCAGTAGATATGGGTTTTACCTTTGCAACCGTAATTTTTACACCGGGTTGCTCCATGTTTATCATCAACTTTTGATCTACAGAGTCATTGATAATCTCAGGATGAGGTCGAGTTTCAACTGCTCTTTGGCATATCCTTTTATTTTGTACAATAGGTGATAATGATGGCCTTCCCATTTTTTAATTATTTTTTGCTAAACCAACCGTACATAGATCTGAAGCTGATCTCATTTTGAAATGTAACAAATCTAATGTTCTTTTTTGAAACTCCTAAAAAAATTTCCAAGAATTTTAACAAAATTTACCTTTTGCAACAGTTTGATTACCACTATCAACAAAGCAATCATCATCAGATTCTAATTCTTCAGTATCTGATATTTCAGCACTAGTTATATAATCTAAAACTTCCTTTATATCTTTCGAATTTTTCAAATTATATTTTTATTTAATAAAAAATGAATATTTGATCCTCCTAATAAACTGTTAAGGTTTTAAAAACAATTCAATTGCCTAAAATAAATTCGACAGCAAAAATATCAATAATTCAACTACCTAAAGAATCACAACCACGTGTACCGAATGTCCATTGTAATGGACATGTGATTACGCTCCATTTTTTCCCAAATTATAACCAGTAATACAATAAAACTATTTCTAATGCTAAGATTAACTTATAAACATTGTTTAAAAAAATTACTGACACATTAGAAGAAATTATTCATATAAATCAAAATAAAAGAAAATACTCGCGTTTTTGCAGACTAGAACCTTATGCCATTTTCAAACAAAGCAAGTTGTAACCATCTGCGCAGAGTTGCCAACCCAAAAATCGCAAACATGTGAAAAAGATTGATCTTTTATCTATTCATGGAGCAAGTTTCAACGCTCTGAAGTCAATGGGTTAAAAGAGATAAGGTTTAAAAATGTATGTCCATTGTAATGGACATTGGGTTTGAAAGGGTTAAATAAAATCTAGCTGATCCATAAATTTGCCTGGTTTGAACTTGATGCAAAAGATCATTGTTTATTTTTTAGCATCAAATTTGTGCTTTTTACTTTTTCAGAAGTATCTACATGTAAAAAATCAATAATAAAAAAGTAGTAGCCTTAATTTTCAAATTTCATGCTAAACACTCAGTAGAATTTATTTTAAAAAAATAAATAAATACAAGACAAATACAAACATATCTGTTTTTTTTAACCCTCTGAGCGTCTTGGAAATGGGCAAATAATGTAAAGTTGATTTCACCGCAAAATTTTCATGCAGCTTTTAAATTATTTAAAAAATAAAATTTTGATAGGAAGATTTGTAATTATTAAAAAGTTAACTCCAAAAATGCCCATAAGCTTTAATATCGAAATATATTTTATGATGCCTTGGTGTTATAAATAATTTAAATTATAGATGCATTGCAGTGAAAACTGGAATGAAGTGAACGGGATTTTACGTCTCAGCCGCTTGGAGGGTTAAATACATATATTAATTAAATTATGTTACAATTTTCGTCATTTGCAGTAAAAAGTTTGATGAGAACGGTCTGGGAAATTTAAGTCCAATACATAGTATACGCCTAACAGCAGGATGGCAGCTCTTTACAACAGTGCATGTTTCATTTAAATATAAAACCTGTCTGTCAGCTGTTAAGCATTTCTTCGTGCCAAAAAATATACTTGGGCCAGGTCTTTGCATATCAGGGCTATAATCCTAAAATAAAGAAAAAGAATTAATATCATACTCAAAAAATCAGTAGATTTTTAAGGATTTTGAGCAATCTGTTAACTTTTCCCCTATGAATGGGGAACAATGGGGAATATTTTCCCCCTTCATGACTTCACATTTCCATTTCAAACAACCCCGTTCCTCAGTGTGTACTTTCTGAATTTTAAAGTAAAAAATGATAGATTTTGAGTGAGTCATTATTTCTTTTTTTTTTTTTTTCGCAATTGTGGGGATTTTAAGAAAAATTATCTAAAAGCAAGAGATTTGCCAGAAAAATAGGAATATACTTTAAAAAGCATGTGTCTCCTGCCAAATTCAATAGAGTTGGCAGGTCAATAATATTTTTTATAAACAAATCTCCACAATAAAATTATATTTAATTTGCATGCTATGGTATTTTATCAAAATTTAATTCAACACATTGCCAAATTGAACACTTTGAAAAAGTATAAAATAATGGCATTTTTTGCTTCCATGCGCATAGTCCAGTGATGTCAAGTGGGACCATGTTGTCTAATTTGTTCAGGAAGATGAACCACCATATGCATTTTTGGAGTAAAATTTTCAGAACCATAACATTTGATAGACAATTCTTGGTGGCATGCAATGAGGCTTTCTAAATCCTGCAGCATTTCAACGTGAATGACAGGTGACAAAATAAACTGAATAATTTGAATTAACTTAACAAAGCATAATAAAAAATCTGGAGATTCATATTTAAAAAAATCTTAAAATGAATGGCAGGTGTAACACTAAATTTAAACATGCACTACTTGATACAGTTACTTGCAGATTGCTTTCAAACATTCGTGAGTACAAAGATTTGCTTACTGAGCTGTGAAATTTAAAATTGAGTAATATATCATTCAGCTTCTTTCTAGTAAAATAACCTTCATCGATGCAGGCTTTTAGAAATGATATTGTTTCTTTTGGTGCAATACCTTTGAGAAAAATATGCATAGGATCATATAACAAGTCTTTTGTTATCGAAAAATATGGCAAGCTTAAAAGAACTGAACGAGAATTTAACCCAAACTTTTTTGATAAATTATCTCATTCAGTATTATTTTCTACATTTCCTAAAAGGTTCAACTGGCTATTATTTCTGAATCAGTTCTTAATGTGCACATCGCATGAAATGTGCAAGTCCCATATTCTGATTGCAAGACCTTGCAAGTGTGACATGGTTGCTTTACAGCAGGTGAAAATCCTTCTTTGAAGCCACCTATATTGTGACAAGCGAGTGAGTCACCCGTATATGCCAAAAGGTAGCCATGAAATTCACGAGTCTCAGGTCCAACGTTGAAATTGATTACTTTATTTCCAACATTATATAATGTTTCGAAGAAATCCTTTAAAAGAATGGCTTTGGCTTCTGTACTTTTTACAAAATTGGCTTGTGCCACAGCCAGAAGATAAATATGAGCAAGTTGGGAATGCAGATGGCCTGGTATATTTAGAAAGACAACTTAAAATACTGTCAATTTTCCCTTCCTGGAACGTTTCATCCCCAATGGGTTAGCAATTTCTATGTCATCATGATAGAGCATGATAACAAAAACATTTTTTGGATGTTTTTTAAATATGGGATGAGCAGCATACCTCATGCCACTAGAAAAATAAATTAAAATTCCATTCTCTACTTCTTCTCTATGCGGTTCACAAAAGTATTTAGCATATTCAGGCAAATTTAACAAATTTGAAATTAATTTTTTCAATGGAATAAAATAGCCCTTTTCTCCGGAACCCAACGTATTTCCCAATAAGCACTCTTCAGGTTTCACATAGAGATCTAATTTTGCATAGACCCTCAGGGGGAAGACCTACTTTAGGTCTTTACGGGTGTCGCAATCCCGGGGCCCCAGCGATCTTTCGCTTTTCTTTGTTCTACCCTCTTCTCCTCTTAGCTGTATCCTTCCTTTTCCCCCTCAGTGTAGTTTCCTCTGTGGAGGTGAGGGCCCCCCCTTTAGAAGCTGCGGCCGCCCTGTGCCGTCAGCTTCTATTGGCGGAAAACTACCCACGTGTTTGCCGTGCGTGGAGACCCGTGTCCCCGGAAATGGGGATCCTGGTAATTGAGGGGTCTTTTCTCCAACACATTGCTTTGGCCTCGGCTTCGGGTAAACGGGAGGTACACAGCGTTCCCCTGTGTATCAATCGGCTGGTGGTACTGATTTCGATCAACTGCTAGGGATCAAGCAATCGGACATCTACTGGGCACGTCGTTAAGGGTGGATGCTGCCTAAGGGATGTACTGTGAGCGTATAGACCCGACTAGCACTGGTGTGCAATTGCACATCCCCTTGTTGGGCTCCGTGGTGGGTGGTGCGGTCGGGTCCGAATCTCAATTTTCCCCAACATGGATATGAAAAATTCTTCATTAATCGTCAACGCTCCGCTGTCAACCGCTAATGAACACACCGATACACAATTTGCACACATGAATGCCCGATTCTTCCTTATCCACTCTGCTGAAGGTAAACTCAATGAAACATCGCCATTTTTAATTCACAAATGTATCACTGACAATGTAGGAGAAGTCAAAAAAGTTAAAAAATTAAGATCTGGAGACCTATTAGTAGAAGTATCCAACAATAGACAAGCTTGCAAAGTAATGAAAATAAAAAACCTTGGCCTAAAAACAGTTACAGTGACACCTCATACCTCCCTAAACATCTCCCGAGGAGTCGTATCAGAACCCGACCTTTTGCACTGCTCTGAATCTGAAATACTTGAAAACCTAAGAGATGAAAAAGTATGCGCTGTGCGTCGAATCACTATTCGGCGCAATAATCAAATAATCAATACTAAACATATTATCCTAACTTTTCAGTCTCCCACTATTCCATCTCATATTAAAGCCGGCTACCTATTATGTCCTGTCAGACCATATATACCAAATCCCATCCGTTGCTTCCAGTGCCAAAAGTTCGGCCATACTAAAGCCTCCTGTCGTGGGTCACCTGCCTGTGCGCGTTGTGGTGCTTCTGGCCACGACAGTGAGTCCTGCTCTGCAGCTCCTAAGTGTGTCAATTGTAAAGAGGAACATCCCTCATACTCCAGATCTTGCCCGAAATGGGCGTTTGAAAAAGAAATCCAGTCCCTACGTGCCTCTCAAAGAATCTCATATCCCGAAGCCCGTAAGTTAATAGAAAGCCGAACACCAAAACCTGGTTTATCTTATGCAGCTGCAACAAAATCAACCAAAACAATAGCAACCCAAACCGAACCACCAAAATCTGTACCCGTCTCCTTTCATTCTGCAACAGCACAAATATCTAAACAATCAACTTCTAATCAAAATAAATCCTCCACAGCTTCACAAAAAAATACACTGAAGAAAAATTCTCAAATTTTTAACTCAACCCGACCACAAATAAAAAAGTCTTCTGTCTACAGAACTAAATATAACAAACCCAAAATCAAACATGTTCCTCCACAACGCCCTATAGATGACAGTATCCTACATTTGGACCCTTCTGACTCTGAAATGTCAGACCTCCCCATGGATGATGACGAAATCCCTAGCACTTCTCTCAAGCCTACGGGGACTCCGAGCAAGATGAGCATCATCCCCAACACAACATGATAATGGCTCTGCTGCTATCCTGGAACTGCCACGGTTTCCTTAATAAAAACGACGACCTCAAAATACTGATTTATGATCATAACTCCGCTTGCCTCGCCCTTCAGGAAACTTTCCTCAAAACCAATAGACCTACTAAAATCCGCAATTACACTGTCCTTCGCAAGGACAATGAGCTCAATGATAGGGCCACAGTTGGAGTTGCCCTATTAATCAACAATAGCTATCCTCACACTATAGTCAATCTTAACACAAATCTCCAAGCAGTCGCCACTCGTATCCAATTAAAACAACTCACAACTGTCTGCAGCATATACCTCCCTCCAAGTGAAGCAATCTGCCAAACATCCCTCAATAGTCTCATTCAGCAGCTTCCTCCTCCTTTCATCCTCCTCGGTGACATGAACGCTCATAGTCCCTTGTGGGGAAGCAAGGACACCAACAATAGAGGCCTTCAAATCGAAAAACTTCTCACTGATTTCTCCCTTTGCTGCATGAATAATGGTGACAATACTTACTTCCACTATCCAACTAAAACTTTCCATGCAATAGACCTTGCCATCTGTTCTCCATCACTCCTTCCCACATATAATTTTTCTGTATCCAGTGATCTCCACAACAGTGATCATTTTCAGATTCTTTTGTCACCTCTGTACCAGAATCCCCAACCTATTTCAGTACCTAGATGCATTCATGATAAGGCAGATTGGTTCACCTTCACTTCCCTGTCTGCCATCACCTCTGATGCTGTTGAAGGCCCCATAGACGAGGTCGTACAAAGCATTACCTCAATTATCATCCAAGCCGCTGATGCTGGCATTCCAAAATCGGGCATCAAACATCGACGTAATAAAAAACCGTGGTGGAACGAAAAATGCAACCTCGCTAAAAAGAAGCAGCAGAAAGCCTGGAGCACTTTTCGGCGGTACCCCACCACCGAAAATCTCACCCTCTTTTAGAAAGCTAGAGCATATGCACGTAGGATCCGGCGTCAGTGCCAAAAGGAATCCTGGGTCAAATATATCTGCAGCATAACAGCCTCTACTTCTAGTAAGGAGCTATGGACGAAAACAAAAAGAGCCATGGGCATTTATACTAATCAGCCAATTTCCTGTCTAACCATAAATAACAGCATTATATCCAATACAAAAGAAATAGCAAACAGCATTGGTGAAACACTTGCTTCCATCTCGTGCAGTACCTCCTACTCAAATTCTTTCCTCCCGTATAAACAACAATCAGAACGACAAAAAATAAATTTCAAAACCTCCTCACACTTTACCTACAATAGTGATCTTACCATTGATGAACTTACCCAACACTTAAGACAGTCCTCAAACACATCTCCGGGTCCCGATGGTATCACATATGGCATGCTGAAACACTTATCCCATGACTCTTTACTCAATCTTTTGAAATTCTACAATAGAATCTGGAATGAACAGACCTTTCCCACCTCCTGGAGAAATGCAATAGTTATTCCCTTCCCCAAACCAGGAAAAGATATGTCTAACCCTAATAACTACCGTCCCATAGCCCTTACTAGTTGCTTATGTAAATTAATGGAGAAAATTATCAATAGCCGGCTTGTTTACATTTTAGAAACAGGGGACCATATACATCCCTTCCAGAGTGGCTTCCGGAAGGGCAGATCCACCATAGATAACATTATTAATTTAGAGTCCCAAATTCGTAATGCCTTCCTTAGAAAAAACCACTTAGTGTCAGTTTTCTTTGACATTGAAAAGGCATATGACCGAACGTGGAGGTACGGGATCCTCCTAGACCTTCATAATATAGGATTTCGAGGCAACCTACCCATTTTTATAAAAAACTTTCTGTCACTCCGAAATTTCCGGGTCCGGATTAATGGCATGCTATCCAATAACTTTGTTCAAGAGGAGGGTGTTCCACAGGGCTCCGTACTCAGTGTCACCCTCTTCTCAATAAAAATTAATAACATCCTGAACCAACTGCCTTCGACTGTCTACGGTAGTCTATATGTCGATGACCTGCAAATCTCCTGTCAGGGAAAGGACATGCGCCTGATAGAACGCCAGCTTCAGAATGCCATCAACCGCATCTTAAAGTGGTGTGACAGAAACGGTTTTAAGATATTAGCAGAGAAAACAATCTGTACCCATTTTTGCCGGAAGCGTGGGATTCACCCGGATCCGGAACTTTATCTGGGCCATATTAATATTGCTGTAAAAGATTCTGTTAAATTTTTAGGTTTACATTTTGACAAGAAACTTACATTTGCTAAACATATCTCAGACATCCGCAATAAATGCGAGAAAAAACTTAACATTTTAAAGGTTTTAACAAATACCTCTTGGGGGGCAGACCGTGATGCTCTCTTGAGCATCTACCGTGCTGTCATCCGTTATAAAATGGACTATGCAAGCTGCATCTATGGATCAGCTTCTAAATCAATGCTAAAAAAACTTGACACTGTGCATCATACTGCACTACGCATATGTTCCGGTGCTTTTAGGACATTGCCTGTCCATAGCCTTTACATCACCTGTCATGAACCATCTCTCACTCTCATACGTCAGAAATTATCATTAAATACCTATTTTCGCATCCTTTCCCATCCTCTACATCCCTTAAAGCATTCTTTTATAGACACCCAACTGGACCAGTTTTATGCAAATCGCCCTTCCTGCACTCCCCCCTTCGGACTTCGGATCCGTAGGAGTGTAGTCGGTACCCAATTGGAGGATGTAAATGTGTCTACTTGTTCACTTCATGAAGTCCCACCATGGACTAAATTGCAGATTTCCTACCTACAACCATTCGAAGGCTTCACAAAACCAAACACTGATCCCATAATATATCAACAGCTATTTCTAGACCATAAAAGCAAATATCGAAACTTTGAAGAACTATATACTGACGGCTCAAAATCTCATAATCATGTAGGCTTTGCTTATGTACATCGTAATCATTCTTGCAACTACACCCTACCTTCGTTTTGCTCCGTATTTACAGCCGAATTAATAGCTATTTATGAAAGTCTTATTTACATCTCTAGAGCAACAACCAAACAATTCATCATCTACTCTGACTCATTAAGCGTTTTGGAAAATCTGGGATCTGGTTCCCTAACTCATAGCTATATTCTTAAAGTCCTACACATGCACAAATGCCTCATGAACCGTGGATACAACATCCTCTACTGCTGGGTACCTAGCCATATCGGGATTCTCGGCAACGAAAGGGCTGATTCTTTGGCCAGGCATTCTACTGTCCCATATAATCTCCACCCACCCTATTGTGATATAAAATCTGGCATCTCTTCCTTAATAAAAGGCACCTGGATCCACATATGGGACTGTGAAACCCAAAACAAACTTCGTTCTATCCGGCCAGCCCTTACCCACTGGTCCACTCATCCATACCGCAAGCACGATGTCCTTCTGACTCGTCTTCGCATTGGACATACGCGAATTACACATATGCACTTACTTCTGGGCGAACCTCCTCCGGAGTGCCCTCACTGTCATACTCAACTCACCATTCGTCATCTCTTATCGTCGTGCACTGCTTTTAATAGTTTCTACCAAATACTTTTTAACTGTTCTCATCCTAAACTTGACGATATTTTGGGTGAAACCCCACATCGAAATCTATTCGCTTTTCTTAAACGAATCAATATTTTTTATTCAGTGTAAAGTGTTCACTTCTGTCTGACTGGTATCTGGATGGGAGCCCCATCCAGATGTCCTCACCTTTTTATCTACTTTTAACCCTTTTTGAATTCTACATTTCACCTTTTTAGTCTTTTACATTTTAGTACACTTTAGTACATTTTTGAATTTTAGCTTTTACTAGGTTTTGTGTACCCATTACCTGAATACATCATGACACGATTTTAACTCCTTGTCTGGCGCAGTATGTCCTTTCTGGACCTTGTGCCATTAAAAACCAACCAACCAACCAACTAATTTTGCATAGTGTCTTTTACACAAATAATTTGAAGACATCTGATGAAGGGACAGATCAGATTCAGATGCCTCCAGTATATCCTGAACTTTAGACACCACAGTATCTACTAAAACTTTACGAGCCCTGTGTTTGCCTTCTAATTCTATGCAAAGTTCAGTCATTATCCCCAGTGTCTTAGTTTGTTTTTCTGCAAAATTATTTGCTATAGGTAAAAAATCTGTTGCATTTTCTTGTTGAAGAGTTTGTGGAACTGACATTATCTTAACTACCGACAACTGGCATTTGCTCACATGCATTCTATAGGATCCCTTCAAATATAAATTCTTTTTACAATTTTCACATTGCAAAAAATATTTTCCATTATGAAATTTGTTTATATGCCAATTAAATGCATCAAAACTTTGTGTTTCAAATGAGCAAGGACCACATTTATGGAGAATTTTTGAAGGATGTTGCAGTCTCACCTGAATGTCTTCATTAGGAGAAAAGCTATTTACACCTTCACTTGTGCCAGGCTCATTAATTATTGTTGATTCAAAAAGTGGTGAAAACGGCACAGCATCTTTACCTGGAATAAAAATATTTTAACATAGTAATAAAAAGCACACATATCATTTAATTATATACAATTCATTGAGTGTTTATTTACAATATGCATATTAACCAAAATTTCTCCCCTTATATGCTTAAAATTTTATATATGTTAAAAGATTAATTAATAAAGAAAGAAAAAAATACGTTAAATTTAAAGGTGGATTTTTAGAAAATCTTGAATATTTAAATTTTGTTACTAACAGGAACAGAAAAATCTCCAAAAAGTTACATGCACAGTTGGGATTGTAACCTAAAATAATACATGCCCGAACCAAAAATTTGCGTGCCCAAAAAAATTACTATATTTTATTGATCTAGAACACCAATATGCTTTATTGTGGGCTCATTTTAAAGCTTGCGGAATGGACCAGTTTTTGGGACATTTGACCGCTTGTAGCTAAAAGGGTGTTTGCGGAATCACCGGTTACAGTTTTGGGCTACAATTCAAATTTTAGCTTTGCCAATGTTTCAGCACTTGTAGCTCCTCATAAAATAAGAGATATCCTGAAGTAAATGGTGCCACCTCATAGGATTTTTTCTGCTTTTTCTAAATATGTGCTTGTTTTTTACGTAAGTCTTTCAGAAACCTCACAAATTTGATTTTTGTTTTTCCAGACAGTATAACAAAAAACAGAATTTCCTTCTATCTACCATAACTCGGAAACGGTTAGAGATAGGACCGGGTTTCTAGGGTGTTTTATGTTCCACATAGGCTGCTCTTTCACCTATTTTTTTTTTTGGCAGATTATGTCAAATTCACCCTGTATAGGTGTGTATGTACATATAGATATGCGCAACAAATGTAAGTACAATGACAATTGTGCTGATATAAATTATGTATTTCAATCTTGCCGTTCCATCACTATTACCAATCTACTTGATGAATTTGATTATAATGCATAAACTTGCTTCTGTTGGCCCAGAATTTTCAAATGCTAAGTGTTCATCTTTATTCAACTTAATTCTATAATAATTATCATTCAAATACCTGTGTAGTTATAACTTAATTCTTTTCCACCTTCCTTAGTTCCAAACCCCTTTTAAATGAAGAAAAATCACAAGTCCTGCTTTAAAATCACAAATACTGCTTTATTTAAACTTAGCATTGAGAGGGAAAGCATTTAATGAGGGTGCAAGCTTTAAAATCACAAGTACTGCTTTATTTAAACTTAGCACGTAAGCACTTTGGGGTAAACAATTATTCCTCCAGCACACTCAGACATCGGCGAATCCGCCATGTTGTTGCGTCATGATCGGAGCTGGCAGGCACACGTACGCTGGAGTGTCGTCACAGAGCAATCTGATTGGCTACTGCTTACCGTCGCTTCACCGCTCGACCGGAGTGGGCGTTACCTCGTATCAGTCCGCGGCAGAATCATTTAAAAGTAGCGGTCTTACGTGCCAGCTCCAGTTTCGAGTTTCGTTTTTAGTGTAGAACTATGCAGGAGTAATACAGTGAGCCAAGAAGGCTGGCTACCTCTGCCCAGGAAGGGCATTACTTTTATTTTTAACAGCTTCTGATCTTTAAGGAAGGTTAAGCAATATTTCAATGAAGTTTAATGACTGTATAAAGTATTTCAAGCAGTTATAGAGTAATCAATTATAAGGATGTGGATTCGAAATAATTTCATATTTTATTAAGATAATATCCCCCCGGCATGCAACAATCAAAGTGTCAACTTCCTATTCAACTTATTGTGCAGATTGTGCTGCTGCCATGATCTCCTTTTGTTTTTGAAAAAAAAATTAGTAAGATAAATGATTTCTTTAATTACATCAATTTACTTACCTAGTCATTCTATATCTATAATTTTTTTTTTTTTTTTTTTTTTTTTGTTAATTGTTAAATAAAAATTAATGTTTGTTATAAATTTAAAGTCTGGTTATTGGAAGTCTTTAAAGTAATTTTTTTCCGCATTACAAATTTGAAACTTATAGGTATCCGGGAAAGAACAGCAAACGCTACCACTGCAAGTTATTATGACTCTGCTAAATTAAAATAAAAATTATGGTGATAGAAATTTTTTTCACTTAAACCCTAATGGGTATCTCGGAACCCTTTTCAGTTCAACAGCTTCATTATATGCTGTATATGTATTAGGGTGGTGCGAAAAACAATTTTTTTTAAAAATTAGAAACGTCACCATGTGCAATAGTTGCGATTTTGATAGTAAAATTAAACCCTGAAATTTGGATGAAATTGTTTAATATCTTAGGCCTCCTCAAGATCCACGAATTTTGGAAATTATAGGAAAAAATGCTTTAAAATCAACTGCTCTTTTCATTAAAAAAATAATGAAAATATGAAATGTCACCAGGTTATTTATTTACACTTTTAAGTATTTAAACATTTGTAAAAAGCTAGCAGATGTAAAATTAATTCTTAGGCCTCCCCAAATCCCTAACGCCCTTATTCACCAACCAGGTGTCAACACTAGAATCACGTAGCACGAGTTTCAGGACTAGCACGCGGATTAACCGCAAAAGGTATTCAAAAAATTTGAACCCGGATTGGTGTAATCCAAAATCTGACACAGTCTTTTTGTAAGCTTCTCTGTGATTGGTCAGATTAATTTGAATTCTTTTTTGGCAACACTGAAGAGATCCTCGCTCATGTTTTGATTGATGATTTTGTACGATAGCGAGTAATACGAGTGTGTTTATAATATTTTCTGTCTCACGTGGTCCGTCGTAGTTTCTTTAGATATGCTTCCCCAGAGGAAAAACTTTACGGAATTCGAAATTGAGTTATTATTGTTATGCATCGAAAAATACAAGGACATAATTAATAATAAAATTACGAATTCCGTCAACAATTCCGAGAAAAAGGCAGCCTGGAATGCGATCGCGGCTGACTTTAACAGCCAATCGCCCAACTGTCAGAGAACCTCCACTCAGCTGATGGCGCTTTATAAAAATTTGAAGCGTAAATCTAATAAAAGTAGAGATAACCAGCGAATGGAGGTTTTCCGAATGGGAGGAGGTCCACTACCTGAAGCAGCAAAAGTTTCTAATATTGATGATAGATTGCTGGCCATGGGTGCCGTCGCTATGCCGCTGCTGAACCCGTATGATTGTGATCACACGTCAACAAACAGTAAGTTAGTTTAATTATCTAATTGTGTAAAAATCGATTGCAACAGACTACGTATCTGTATTCCTTTTGGTAGTTCTAAATTAATTTTTTTTCCCCTCTCAATTCCAGCTGCATTAATCGTTGATGTTCAGGAGGAGACAATTGAAGTAAGGTTTTAAACATTATTTTCTAACTATGTTAAATGCTGTAAGTTTGAATAACAGTGCTCTCATGATTTGTGCTTAGGTTTTTGTTCTATTTATTAAATATATCTGCAATACTACACTTAAAATTTTTAAATCTTTGTATAGTACTTAAATTCCATTTATAGTTCAAAATGATTGGATTTTAATGTAATGAGGGCCAATTCCTAATGTGCAATGTACAGTTCCTGGTAGCAGAATTTTCTGTGTCAATCTACAGCATTGGTATTACAAATCGGAATTTATCAGTGACCTTAACAATTTGTGAATAATGTACTTGATTTATCTGCAAGCTATAAAAAAAAATATGCAGCGGCCACTGCCATGTTGCAGAGTTTCTGCTGCTGGGCTAACGTACTGCAATTGGTAATTACGTATTATACCGGCGGGCTGCCAAAACGAGCGATTTTTCGCCAAGATAAATGCCAGACACATGAAACAATGGACAGCCAGACACAATGGTTTGGAATACGATTGGCAAGAGTTTGCCATCACATTTGACGAAAAACAGTTTGGCGGAAATGATCGCTCGGATAATATGTAAAGTACCCTGCAATTTCAAAATCTTGGTATCAGTTTTGCTGAACCCACTTTAGTTTTTTTTTTTTTTTTTAATGGACTGCTGGTTATAAGAAGCTTCGAATGTCTGCGGTGAGAAAAGTGTACTTTCTGCTTTTCTACAATTTACGTCTTAATCAAAATTCATTGTGTTTTCCTATAGCTTTAAATGTGACTTTTTTTTTTTTTTTTTTTTTTTTTTTTGTTGTTGTTGTTGTATATAGGTATGTAGCTACTTTGGCTGAGTACTTGGTCCAAATATAAAAGAGTGCGAAGTACATATACTGAATACTTGCAAAATCAAATTTCCAAATAGATTTATTCTACAAACTTTATTTGAATTTTGGGTCTTTTTTTCAAAGAGTGTTCTCATATTAGGTGTCAAATTTCGTTGGGTATGCCCAGGAACTTTCTTTTGAAAAGATATCTCCTGGACATAAAAATTAAACACATTTGCTTATAGAATGTCTCTTACATTTTGCTCAAATAGTTTAAATTGACATTAAAATTTTAACTTTCTGATGTATGCCTAAGTATATACAGTATGAAACTTCTTATCCAGAAACTATTCAGAATTATTTTTCAGTAGATTAAATTCCTATTTTTTTCTGAAAGTAGAACATTTAATTAATTTTTTTTTGTTTATTTTTATTTTATATTTTAATATCGAATATTTGGCTAAAATTCTAAGCAAATATTCAGCCGATTACTGAATATTTGGTTAAAAATTTATTTAAACTTTGATTGCAATGATTAATTTAGTAATTTGTTTGTAAACAATATTTAATATTTTTATTTGGTGTAAAACTCCAGAAATTAAAATGCTGCAAAATGTTATTATCCAACTGTTTCCTTTATATATTATTAACTTTTTTTAAATATTAGTGAAATGATAATTTTTTTACCTGCATATTTTATAAAAAATTATCACGTACTTGACTTTATATATTTATGGCCACACCATGGCACAGTGATTATATCACTGAAAATGGTAGACAGCCAAAGTGTGAAGGTCCCGGGTTTTGGGGCCCATCGCACGGTCGTTGATCTAATGGTCTGGAGTTTTTGGTAGATTTTCTCCAAATGTAGCGTGAATGCGCATTAGAACCCCTTAGAAAGTCCTCCTACCAAGGCATCCCTCATCTTAAGCAGATACCCCTCGTGCAGGTTTGCCTTAATCACATACAATCGATTATATATTTATGAACACTTAATGTTATATTTTTTTTCCGTGGTTACTCTTTCATATTTAAAGGAGTTAGTAATAGTAAGGTAAATGTAATGTGTCATATGATTTAAGAAAACTAGGAGAGCAACAAAATTTAAATTTACCTTCAGAGTATTTTCTCTTACTTTAAAACTAATTGAATGTTATATTGGTAAGTAATTAATTTAGTATTATGGTACTATACTATATCTTTCATTCAAGATATAAACAATATGCATTTGTTTAATATGTCAAAATTGTCAAATATTTAAATTTGTTTACTATTCGGTTGCTGAATATTAAAGTATATTGGGCTGAACTGAATATTTGGTTTGTCTGCCGAATAGGCAGTCTACCGAATACCGACCGAACATTTGCTGCATCCATATATTTTGAGTACTTCAACTATTCAAGTATAATTTAAAATGTAAGCAATAAGGTTAATTGCTTTGTTTATTTTTTTGTGTGTATGACTTCTCTGAGAAGTTATCATGGTTTCATAGTAGAAGGCTACTCAAATGTCTGATTTGAGCACATTAGTGAGCATAGCGAACAAAGTTAGATTTATTTATTTATTAACTTCAATAATTCAAGTGAGACTGACGTAATTTTTATGTCACGAGTGTAAAAATGCATTAGAAATCCTAATCAGGTTAATAAGCTTTTACAAAAATTACACCACGAGCGAAATAATAAACTTCTACCTTATTCATCAGATGATCAGGGATGTGCCAGCTGTTCCAAATTGTGCCAAATCAATCCTGATGTGCCGATCTGCTACAAAAAAAATCGTTTTTGGACATTTTTGCTCCAAATTCAGCAAAACTGCTACATTTTTTATTTTTCCATATATGTTTAAACGTTTGTAAATCTCCCAAATTTTTACAAAAGTCATCACACATTCTAGCATTCTAATTTCAATCTTTATTCATCTTAAAAATGAATATTTTTTTTTTTTGGCATCCCTTTGTTTAAACCTCCTATGCCGTAAGAGTAAAAATTGACCTCTGTTTTAAATTTAATTTTTTATTAGCTGCTGATGGTAGTTAACACATTTGTGCCCAGATATTTTTGAGACTTTCTATGATTTTTGCTAATACCAACAATAATAGATAAATTTCTGATGCCAACTTCTTGAGCAAGGATTTCTTTTAAAATGATTTCTTTTAAAATCATTATGTATAAAAATCGAAATGTAAACATCCTACTGGGTCATGTTAAAATATGTGGAGTTGATGTTCTATACTCGTGAATAAAGGCTAGGAAAAATAAATAAACGCTTTCGACTGATAGCAAAAATGCCGTCCCAAAAAAGGGACGCTAGGCATAAATGGGTTAATATAGTTTAGTAAATTGTATTTTTGATTTTAAATAGATATTTTGTATAGCAATGAATGTATAAAATAACTGAATTTTTTTATTTATTTCATAAGCTTCTGACTCCTCCCCCCCCCAAAAAAAAAGAACTGGTTTTTGTTATATGCTAAGAGTTTTTAAGAACCTCCTTAATTTTCATTTTTTTGATTGGAATTCTTTAATGACTTTCCCCTTTCACTCCAAAAATAAATTTTGTATTTCAAAATTGACATGCTTATGCTCCAAAAATGTCTCTTTTCTTGTTCCACAAATTGCTCCAAAATTTAATTTCAGCTGGCACATCCCTGGATAATGCAGAAAAGTAAAACAACGTGTTTTTTTTCTTCTTCATTCACTAATTCATGTTAGATATCGCAACTGAGAATGGTGTCATTTTGACGTCATGAGTTTAAAATGTAATTAGGGCTGGGATGCAAACTTCTATTGACCATCATTATAAACCAGTTTTATTGAGAATTCCAGTTTTTAAACCAATAATAAAACTAGAATCGGTCAATAAACTGGTTTCTATCACAGCTTTAGTTAAAAAGCTTTGACGTAAAAATTTACTTTTATAAAAACCCAAAGTATTTTCTTTAATGCGCTAGCTATCTGTGGCGATTTTTGAATACTATGATTTTTCGCCACCGTAATAACAAAAAGAAGCTTGCGATTTTTAAAATCGTGGGAAATTCGAATGGCGCCTAAAGGTGGAAAATACTAATTGGATTACATAATACATAGTATTTGCTATCGGTTTGATGACGGTCGCCGTATGTATTCCGAAAAATCGTGCAAAATGTCGCCACGTTTGGACAACTTTTGGTGATATATATATATTTATAAATATGATATACTTTTTTTTTTTTCTTGAATTCCAGGAACTTGGTGAGCTCTTTCACAAAAGTTGCATCATTAGCAAATTAGCTCCGGAAAATATTTAAAATACCGATTAGCTAGGAATAAACCCAACATCTCTCAAATTAACTGAATAAGTTCTGTTGCAATTAAGAGTTTTTTAATGTCGTATGGTTCAATATGACTCCATTTGAAAACTACTGCGAGAAATAACCAGACTCAACTACTCGGGGTCAGAACGTGATATCATAAATTAAAAGTTGCACGAGATTTGTAAACTCTGCAACTCAATTTAGCATCCTATTTGCAATTTCAGAGATTCTAAATAGTTCTGCGAGGTTATATAGTTTGATGTTTTACACGAGACAGCCATGGATTTAAATATTTAAATTGGGACAGGTTGGATATTTTCCACCACATCGAGGTGAAATATTTTGCAGTGCTAAATACGTCAGTCTGATAAGAATTATGCTTAAAAATATAAGAGAGCTGTTTAAATGGCAATGCATAAATTCTAAAGAATCATCAAAGGGTAGAAAGGCACCGTTGGTTTAAAATATCTAATCTGTTTCTTTAGATTGTGCATTAAAGAAGGAGAAATGGAGATAGATAATATTAATATAATTAATCGGTAGTAATAGTAGATTTGTTAGGTTAATATAGATTAAAGCACAGTATATCTCGTTAATAAATATTTCCTGAAAGTGTTCTATTCATCATTTTTCAAAGCGTGCGATCGACTTACGACTAATTAAACTATAAACCTACATTTCGTTAATGTATCCTGTGGTAGTTTCAACAAAGGGACTACTTGAACTATTTTTTTATTAGATTTTGTTTTTGCGCAGGTACGATTTATATTTTAGGAAAATATCCGTTTCCTACCGTGCGAAGAACGGGCTCACAGCTAGCAATAAATAAAAATTACTACAGTTTTTAATAGTTTTTCTTTTGTTTTTTTACAGGAACTGCCTAATGAAGAAACTGAAGTACTGTGCTCTCAGAGCACAGTAGCTTTAGAAAATCAAAATACAACTCCTCAGAGCACACTTTTTTCATAAGAAGAAATTCTTCATCAAACACCAGGAAGATCTAACTCCCTCCTGACACCTTCCACTCAGAAAAGGAATTTGCCAGCGAGGGAAAAATTTTTAGCCAGCATAAACAATCCAAAAAGAAGATCTATTGCTACCTCAGGCACAGCTTTTGCAGCCAAAGCGCTGGCTGCCCAAGTTCAAACAAAGGAAGAATGTCTTAAAGAAGAACATCGACTAAATATGCAGATAAAGCAAGAGGCCCATAACTTAGATATGGAACTTTAAAAAGAAAAACAGAATTTTGGAATCTCGCTGTTGAGAAATTAAAAAATAATGAAGGTGTTGAGATAGATTATAATAAAATAAAATTTTCTTAAATAATCTTGTTTTATTATATTTATTGCTCATTTCTATTTCAGTTAAAAGGAAAGAAAAAGAAACCATGTAAATTTTTTGAATTTCATATAATTTTGCGAAAGCAGTGTTTGAAGTATTTTCATTTTCAAAAAGAGCATAGTATGATCCAATGTTATTACGATAGGTAGTAAAATGTACAGCTACATTATAATGCTATATTATTACAGTAGACTCCCTCTTAACCAGATGTCTGCTGTAACTCGTATCTAGTTTTAAAAAATATTAAAAATTGAAAAATTCTGACAATGACTGACATCAACCTCAGTCATATCACAAACAAATAAAGCAAAAGCTCTGGAAAATAGCAGAACACCAAGCAGTTAGAACAATGCTTCCTTCAGGGATGTGATGCTTTAAAAAGAAAGGGCGAAACTGTGTAGTAAGTTGTTAAACTTTCAGTCTTCAGCAGAGTCTGTGTGGTGTGTGTTTTTAAATTTTTCCTGCTAATGGTATATAAAACTTTCATAATAGACTGAAGCTATTATTATATAATGCAGTTTCATCAATTAATCATATATATTTTTTATTATCCATTTTAACTGGATTTTTGCCTAACCGGCTCACCCCCAGTACCAATTAGGACAATTAATGGGGAGTCGACTGTATTTGTATTAGAGTTTGTAAATATTAGTTTTATTTTTCTTCTAAGTATATCAAAATTTTCATAAGTATTTCTGAAATGTCAATACATATCACGAAAGTGTATGAATAGATATACCATAGGATAATTTAAATGAAAACTCCTGGTAATAAAATAGCTGAGAAAATAAGATTCATATAGTGATGGGCATGACTTAATGAAACTTGTCAAATTATTTAATTCAGGGATGAGACTTTTTCCGGCTTTTGCGGGATTTCTGGCTTTTTGCGTTTGTTTGGAAGAAAATTCCTCCGTTTCCGCCTTTTCCTCCCTTTTCAGAATCCACATTTTCCCAAATCTGAATCCGTTTATCCCGTGCAAAAAATGGTCTTTCACCCACATGTGACAAGATTTTTTCTCTGGACGCCGTACGTAAAACTCTATGTAAAAAGTCATGTGCTCCTCCCTTTCGGTAGACGTCATTATTTTCATTAGCCAGTAAGATGGAATGTTTTCACTTCTAAAGGAGAGAACAAGACAAGCAGTCGGCTATAAACAAGTGCAATATTCGTCTTTTATACCCTCTTCCCCCCACTCTGCTCAGCCACCTGGAGCTAACGAGAGAAGTTTGGCATTCCAAGCGATGTAAAGGGTGTTTAGACCCACTGCATTGTGCTTTTTAATCGTACTTAGGTAAGTGTAGTTTTCAATGTGTTAGTTATTTATTGTTTACACTGTATATTGTTTTCTATGTCGATGTTCACATAAGACATAACCATGTCTTGTGTTCGCGGGGACATTGTAAACTGGTCTGCTTCTGTCGACGTGCGAAAGATCGATAAAGGAATAAAGAATCCATGGCGATGGGATTGGCTTGAAAAAAAGGTTGCCGACATTAATTTGAATGAATGCATAAGGAAATTAAATAAATCTGGTGCATGTTATTGTATTGTTTGTGGTAAAGAAATCATATATGGCTTTAAAGGGTACCTTGCTTTGGTTCGCCACGTGAAATCTAGGGTGCACATGTCATTTCTGAAGATCCGCAAGGAGAACTTTGCATTACCTGGTGAGTTGTAATTAGCTTTATCTTACTATTCTTGAAACTGCATTTTATGTATATTTAGGATTTGTACCATGTATTATTACTTAAAGTATTTTTATTAATATACATAGCAGCAAAATGTTCCGATTTTTCAGTCTTGTTGAACAAGGATTATCTGAATCCGACATTCCGATAAACCGATTTTCGACCCTTTGTTCCCGATTTTTCTTATTTTTACTTTCTTTAAAATTTAATTTCCAATTCATAATCTAAAATATTATTTTTTTTTCTTTCGATTTCGGAAAACTTCTGATAAAATCGGAAGTTTTCCTACTTTTTGTTTATTTATTCCGATCAGAGTCTGTTTCCTTCCGATTTTCATAAACATTATAAATTATGCATTTAAAAAAAAATTATTCCTACAATTGTAAGAAAAAATGGTCCAATATCGACCTTGTTTCAGATTTTTCACTTTTTTCTAATCACAGCCGCCAACCATTCCAAATTTTCCCGATTTGTTTTCTTTTTTTTTTTTTTTTTTTTTTTTTTTTTTTTTTTTTTTTTTGTATTCATTCTAAATTTAATTATGCAAACTTTTAGGAAGTGGTGATTTCATAGCTGGAAGGAGTGAAATTCCATATGGACTGCATCCAATGTTTGCTGCTTGCCAACCAGTGGCTGAAGTGAATTTGCCGCAAACATCAACACTACTCAATGACAGAATAGCAAATTATGAAGCAATGCTCCTTGGTTTTTTGGCGGAAAAATCTCTGCAATTTTCTCTGGCACCAGATCTTCTCCACCTGGTAAAAGAAATGTCAAAAGATAAAAAGGCACTAAATCAGGTTGCGTTGCATAGAACTGCTGCATCGTACAAGATGAGATTTGGTGTTGCGAAAACAGTAAAGGATGAACTTTCAGAAGATTTACGCAGAGAATATTTCTCTTTGAATGTGGACGAGAGCACAAGTAACAGTAATCAAAGAATAATAACTGTGCTTGTAAATTATTGTAACAAGGAAAGAATAATTGTTACCAAACATTTGTCTTCGTTCGCTGTTGATCATGTTAATAGTGAGATTATTTTTCAAGGAATTGTTACGATATTTGCTGAAAATAACATTTCTTGGAAAAATTTAATGTCTATTTTATTAGATTCTTGCAATGTTATGAGTGGAAAGTATGCTGGCCTTGAAGTTAAGATTCGTACGCAGTGTCTACATCTTCTGGACATTGATGGAGATAGTATCCATCATGTCCATAATGCTGCAAAACACTTTACAAAAACTTTTGGAATGCATATAGAGAATTTGTGTATAGATATCCATAATGATTTAAAGTGGTCGCCAGATATGCGAGCAGTATTTTCTGAAATCTGCAGTGCATTGAATATAAAGTGTACAATGCCTCAGACATTCATTCCAATAAGGGGCCAGATTCCGGTGAAACGCATACCGCTCGCATCTCCCCTTTCATTCGCAAAGTTGCGAGCTGACCAGTAAAACCAGAAACAGGTTAAACATACGTATGCTTTTCCAGCCACAATAGCGAATGTCACGTGACCCGTATTTGTGGACGCTAATAGCAGCCACAAATCCTCTTTTCTCTCGTACTCGGTGTAAACAAATATGGCGGACATCATCGCGTTAGCCCGACTTAGAAGAAGACATACAAGAATATCATGGAGGCTTAGAGATAGGCAAAATCCATTCGAAATGGAAAACCGAGAATTAATACAAAAATTTCGGTTGTCCAAAGAAGCTGCCTATGATCTAATCAATGAAGTCAGACCTCATATGAGAGCAGTGGGAAGCTGCTATTCCGCTGAAATGCAGGTACGTAAAATGTTTTCATTTTATTTTTGTTTTTTTTATGCTCTATTATAATGGCCTGCGTTCATGTATTCATATTGATTGACTAAAAATTACAGAAGTGTATGGTTTGTTAATGTTTTTGTTCTCTTTTCATTACTTTCGCCGATTGAAAAACAATATGACAAATAGGAGTTACATCCAGGTGCGTAGCCAGAGCGGGGGGGGGGGGGGCTGCTGTCCCCCTGAAATGGGACCCTTTACTTAGCTTACAATTTGCTATTTAGCTTACAATTGAACTTAAGCTTTAAATTTGATACCCAGCCCACCCCGAAATAAAATCCTGGCTACATCTAATAAGTTTAGCAATTTTCATTGTTTATAATAGTAATAAAACAATGCTTATGTCTAAAACTCAAAAGAGACTGAAAAACTGCACATTTTTTACTATTGAAAAGGCTGTATAATTGTCTGTAATATATTCGATTTTTGCAAGAAGGAATTTCACTTAATTTTCTAAACCAGATTTTTTAAAAACTGGGATTAAATTATTTATTTACAATGTGTTCTTTTAAATATGTCCGGTAAATAACATGATTACTTTTTATTAATACCAACTGCTGTAAATTTGAGTTAAAAAGAAAATCTTAATATGTTGATTAAATCAATTTGTTTAAATATGTCTAAAACTTGCTGATATTTTTATTCAGTAATTCTGTGAGTTGCTGTACCTGTCTTGTCCATTATATATGAATTTTTTGTCTGTTAATAAACAGTTAGTCAAATGTATATTGGTTTATATTGAGCATGCACCCAGAAAAAAAATTTCGGGTGGGGGTGGGGGGACAAAAGCTGGAAAAGGCAGAATTTCTCACAAAAAGAACCGACTTTCTTCATCCACTTACAAAAATCCAAATTCCCCCCATTGTCTACATCCCTGGTTTATATAAGTAGAAAGTGGGAAAAATAATAGTACTTTAATTACATTAATAGAATTATCTCAAGGGTCGATAACATATTGTATGTCTTTATAATTTATACTTGACATCACTTATACATTTTGCCTATGGCAGAAACTTTGCCTGTTAGACGAGAAAGGTGACCTTTCCAGTATAGAGCATTTAAGAAACAGTAACATTACCCCCTTTAAAAAGGGTTGGATAAAATATGTTAATGTAGTGGTGATACAAAATGTCTTTATCTTCAGGGACAGTGTTAATTGCTTACTTAATTCATCAAGATTTATTAATGAATAAGTATCTGTAATTTTTTATTGTATTATTTTGAGCAAAACTGTAACTGTTCGATATACTGATGTAAACACCATTGATCCGCCCCTTCCTATTATACGCCCTCCATCACTTTTGAAACAAATTGAAATTTTTAAATGTCCTGAGAGAACACCCCCCTCTACAAATAACCTTATTCCACGTGTGAAAGAATGCAACAATTGTATTTTATCTCTGAGTAGAATAGATGATTTCGTTGTGTCCAAAAAACAGCATGGGAACACTCAGCTTATGGCACCTTTAAGCAGATAAGCACCCCCTCTTCTCCAATTTTTTGAATGACTTTTCATCGTGTTTGCGGGGCAGGGGGGGGGGCAGCACTATATTATTGGTGTATTATATATGTACAGTGATTGATGCAATGCCTCTAGATGCATATTGAAGCTGAGAATACACCTTAAGAATTCCAGAATGCGTAATTTTATGCTTTGCGTTTCCATATAAAATTCCACAGAGATTTCCCCATAAAAATTATTTTTTTTATGTATGTATTGTTATGTTGTGTAATGTATTGTTGACTGTAAATTCCTCATCTCTAATTTATGATCCATTAATCCTTTAAAAAGTGAAAAATACTGTTATGGGTATAAAATAGTGCAATATCAAATATTGTTGCAAAACTTTTAAGCAGCTTTAAAAATAAACCACTATTAAATATTAAGATAACTTCTTCACAAATTGCAGCATGAACTGATACTAACAGTAGTTATGTCTCTGCAATTTTCAGAAAAAATACTTAAGCACAAATATCGCTTTCCAAAATGAGCCGAGGCACAATCTATGTAAAGAAATGTTACATTTCATATGTTTACGATTTTTTTTTAAAAATTAATCATAGCTTTTATAATTTGACTGTTTGTAACAGTCCATAGTACAGATTGTGGAGAGACAATACCAAATTTTTCTTGTATTAGTAATTCCTTTAAAAGTTGTTAAAATGTAACATGAATTCTTATAAGAACCACCTAAAGAATTACTGTAAAATGCCATTCAAGCACTCTGGATATGTGATTTTGAAATCCATGATGATATCATTCTTTCTAACTTCCTGTGAAAATGAAAGACTAACAGAAACGCAAAATATATGGTTGTTGGAGGATATGTGATTGTTGAGATTTTAATTACTCCTACAGAAATCATATATATGAGTATATACATTTATATAGTTTATTATCAACTTATGCAAGAATATTTCAATGTATAAACCATGTTATTCAGTAAAATAAAATGTTAATTTATGATTTACATTTGTAGGTGCTGAGCAGTTTGTATGTCCTCGGATCTGGCAGCTTTCAGCATGTTGTATCATCTAGTACTTTCACACAGATCTCCCAAACTTCTGTGTCAAGATATTTACAGAAGTTTGTGGATGCTCTTAATATCATTTTCCCACAGCACATTCAATTTCCATTGACAAATGCTGAATTAATTAGTATAAAAAAAGATTTTTATTCCGAAACAGGATTCCCAAACTGTGTAGGAGCAGTAGATTGTTCGCACATCAATATAGTGAGACCTTTAGACCAAGATTATTTTGTATTCAGGAATCGAAAGAACAGATTTTCTATTAATGTGCAAATGGTGAGAAAGTGTTACAATATTTTCAAAATAATATGTTTAGCATTCAGTTTACTAATGTTGATTGCCATGAGTTTATTAATATTATGTTTCTAATGAAGATGTGATATGAATATATGTTTCTAATTAAGACTGAGTTATAAATCTTAATTTATTTCTAATGCGACCACCCCAATGTATACATTTTCATTTCAGAGCAAAATGTGACAAATTTCAACATTATTTTTTAAAACTCTTAGTTTTGGCATGTATGGTGGTACTCTTAATGCCAATGAATGAAGGTCTGAAAACAAAACATTAACAGTATGGGACCTGCAGTTCTTAACGTTAGTGTATAATATATTCTTGTCTGATGATTCCCCCTAATATACAATCTAAGTGGCCACCTTATAAATTAAATTGTGTAGTGTGTAACGCATATTCTGTCACTAATCGGTATTTGGCTGTTTTGCCAAACATTTGGCAGGCTGGATATTGAACAAATATTTGAGAGTACTTGGTACTATTACTACATGGTAAACAACTATTGGTACTTATTCAACTGAATAATTTAAAAATAAAATGTAAAAGATTTTGTTTTCTAACATAATATTATTGATTAACCGTGTATTTTAGTGCATTCCACAAAAAAGATTGTATTATACTTCAGTGTGTAATGTTTTTTTAGAGTTCTTTACAAAATAGACTGTTTTGTGTTTTTAAGCATTTACAAGTAATAAAAAAATTAATTTTAATTAATCCTTATTTAATGTTTATTTTAAATCTTGAAAAGCAACATTTTATATACATTTCATTTTTAAATATTTAGTATTTGACTGCCGAATATTCGGTATTCAGCCTGAGCTATAGACTGGATATTTGGGATTCAGCTTGAGTTATTGGCCGAATATTCAGTATTTGACTGTATTATGCACAGTCATTGGTATTATTGCATAAATGCCTTGTTGATACAACCTATAGAAATTGGAGAAGGGGACATGAAAATCTTGCACAATTATGATGAGGGTCAGGCATTTCCTGACAAGTTTTACTTAAGAAATGTTGCTGTTTCTAAATTGATTAGGCAAGATATTCAGTAATCAATGTACTTTATTAAAGCATTACTTATTAATAATGTGTTTTTTCTTTCACAGGTTTGTGATTATAATTTAAAAGTATTAGATGTGGTGGCACGGTGGCCTGGGAGCAGCCATGATTCTTTTATCTGGCGAGGCTGTAGTTTAAGACAATTGTTTTCAGATGGCCACATTCAAGAAGGGAATTTCTTACTGGGGGACAGTGGCTACCCTTTAGAACCCTGGCTGATGACCCCATATCCTGATGAAAATTTACAGAGGAAGAGGAAATTTAATGAGGTGCATCGCCGAGCACGCAATGCAATCGAGCGGTGTTTTGGGGTCATCAAGTCCAGGTTCAGATGCCTACACGAAACAGGTGGCATATTACAGTATACACCTGATAAAGTATGCAAAATAATAATTGCATGCAGTGTATTACACAACATTTGCATAAAATTTAACATTGGGGTAGACCAGTATGATGATGATGATGGTGACGATAATGAAGAGGATGACAATTGTCCGAATCCAGATTTAGAGACACCAGTTAATTTAAGAGCTAAAGGTTCTCGATTCCGGGATGAAATCAGTTTTAATGTATAAATATTTTACAATCATTAAAAAGCATTTTATCTGATTTTTATTGTGTATTTCTGAGTGGATTTTTCTGTTTTATATTATACCATGATCAAGGTTGTTAAAAACCCAACCCACTGGGTTTTTCAGAATATTTGAAAAAAATTTGCTTATTACTAAATACAACTTAAAGCAAACTAATTGATTACAAAAATCAATTATAAATAAAATGTGGTTAATTTAATAGTAATAACTGATTACAATTATTAATCATACATGAACAAATGTATAAATCAATTACAATAACAACCCGAATCATGGTTTGCTCTTAGATAATTTGACTATTAGTAATAATTATAACAGTGATATACTAGTGCTTAGTTACAACACTATTTTTTATGGTTAAAAAACCTTTATTCATTTTAATACAGATAGGCATAAAAATTTACTCTAGAAAGTTTTAATGCCTATGCGAGGTCCAATTTTTTTTTTCTTAGGTAATGGTGGTGTGGGAGGTTGGAAGGGAGCTGTTTATAAACTTTACAAGTGATGTACTGATATTAAGCGATGCATTATCTACATAATTAAAGTTGAAATCTTGAAAAAACCCAGTTGGGTTTTTTCAAGTGGGCTTTTTTGAAAAAACTCACCCGGGCTTTTTCGGGTTGGGCAAAATATTCATAACAACCCTGACCATGATTATAGATGTAAAATACCTGGATTTTTAAAATTTGATAGTAAAAACCCAAAACCCAAAATTTCTAAATTTTGTGCTACGTTCCAAAGCATGGCATAAAACTCAGCATCATGCTGGCAGAAATACGAGCAGGGATGAAAATCTTCCGCTTTTTGGCGGATTTCCGCTTTTTTTTTTTTCTCGGCAGACCTCCGCTTTTCGGAAATGTTTTAAAATCTTTCCGCTTTTTCCAAAAAAAAAAAATTGATTACGAACCTAAAGCAAAAGATGTCCTAAATCGACGACGTACTTAGCGGGACAAACATAGCAGAGTAATTTTGGTTGAGGTAAAAGGTGGGTGGGGGAGGGGGGGGTGCGAACAGGAAACCAATACTAGCCGAAATTTGGATTTGTTTAGCGGCCTCTCCACAGAAATTAATTCACGAGATAGCTATCTTTCGCCGCCAGCAAGAGGACGATAATGCGCGCCTGGGATGTACGTTTTCACTGCATCTCGCACCGTACCTAGCCGCCTAGCCTACAGTCAGCTTGAGTGCAATGTATACTGATTTCCTCAGTTCGTAAATTCAAAACTTAGTTCAGAGGGGCAAATACTTATTTTAGATTCACGAAGTTTCGAAAGGCATATGCTACATAATTATGTACTTGGCGAACTACTAAACAACAATAATTCTCTATCAAGACCTTTCGGCACTGGAAAACCGTTGTCGGTGAGCTATTGTTGCTGGCGACGTGTTTTTATTGCTTGATGAATCTATATATATATTTTTTTTTCCATGGTCACATACCAGCTTAACTGACACTTCTATTGTGGATTACTGAGAAAAAGGCAGATGTTAACGAATATATCAGAAAAATGTGGAGTGAAAACGAAATGTTTGTGGCTATTTTCGGATCCAAAAATTTTCTTGGTTTTGGAAAAATCGTCGACGGAACTAGAACTTCTAGACATTTTATGAATGCAAAACTGGGATTTTTGTTTAAATAAAGCAAACTGACGGTCTGCACGACAAATAAAACTTGTTATAAACTTATATAAAAGTGCAGCTTTTAGTAATGGTATTTAAAATATAAGTCTTATATTCTTTTAGGTCTTAAACATGCAAAGGAAGTAAAATAATTTATGGTAGTTTAAATATACGGTACTCGGCGTGCGAATTGACGGGGGGGGGGATGCCAGGGATTGTCCCCGGCTGACGAATGTAATATCCCTGTCTAGAAAAATATAAAATGATCCCTGCCAGGGATACTATTTATCCCCTGCTGAAGAAATGTTAAACTGGCAATTGAAGATTTGGGATTTAAGTCAAGAAGTCAAAATGATGGTAGTATGTTATCGTTTTTCGTCCCTTTTCTAAGCTCAAAACCTTCAAGAGTGGCTTCCAATACAGGTACAGTAACAGATGTATCTGTGACTCCATAGAACAAACAATTTATGTCTTGTTTTAATATAGGTCAGTTCCCAGACGTGTCGGCGAATGCATTTTCATGTAATATCATGTGAGTGAAGCATTTACACCTTCCCTCCTTTTTCTTTTCAAGTGTCCCCCCCTGGAGAATGTTTTCTTTCTAATGTCCCCGCTGGGGAAAATGATCAGTTCGCACCCTACTTACGTATTATCCCGGCGGTCCGCCAAGACGAGCGATTTTTTGCCCAGATAAATGTTGGGCACATGAAATTATTAATGGTTTTGAATTCGTTTGGCAACTCATTTGACGAAAAAATAGTTTGACGGGAATGACCGCCGGGATAATAAGTAAGTACTTATACTTAACATACCTATACGTAAATATACTTAATTCTTAAATAAATAAATAATCATTAGTAATAATTAAACAGAATAGTGTATTAGTTCCAATAAATAAATATTTCGATATTTATAGCTATTAAAACGTACACATCTTTATTTTCTGCTGAATAAAAGAATAATGCTTTTTTAAAAATGTGAGTTATTGTTCAGAAATCCAAAAGAAAACGAAAAATTTCCGAGTTTTGGTTATTTCAAGGGCGGATTAAATGGGGGGGGGGGAGTAAAAAGAAATTAATGTAAAAGATCCTATTTTACTTCCATAAAATGGATGTATTTGTCAATCTTCTAACTAACCCCCCCCCCCCCCCCCCGACAAACTTTCAATAATCCGCCACTGGGTTATTTTTTGCATTTTCTTTTTTAAACAGTTACGCGGATTTTACTTAAAAATATGTACCGTAACTTCGTGAAAAGTTAACTAATGGTAAGACCACGGACGGATTAAAGGGGTTGGTGGGGAGCGATTACTCCTCCGCTAGAGAAAAAAAAAAAAAAAAAAATTCTATTTTACTTCCATAAAATAGACAAATTTCAACTAGCCGCCCATAAAATTGCATTAATCCGTCTCTGGGCAAGGCGTATCGCCCTCTTAAATAAATTAAAAGATTACTTTTACAAATCATTTATGAAAATGTACATAACCAAAGAAAAAAAAAGAAAAGAAAAAATCATTACTAATTATTATGGGGAAAACCTCATAATACTTAATTTTAAACAACATTCAATTGATACTCTCTGTGGGTTAAAAGTAACGAAATATAAAATTAAAAAATGCTCTTTATTAAAAATTCGAGCGCGCAAAAAAAAAAAAAAAAGAAAGAAAAGAAAAGAATTTGAGGCGACACAAGTCTGGTTTTAACGTCTCAGCAGAATTCGCTCTCGCTTAAATAGCCAGCTTCCCGAGTGAAGACAAAACAATAACAAGCTTCTCGATGACTAGGCGCGGCGTCGGCTCACGGTACCTCGGTTTGTGAAGGTTCGCTTTCCCCCGTATTACATAAATTATTTTTTTTTTTTAAAGCACATTCAAAATTTGGTTCTTCTGTATATCGGACTGAAATATTTCTAAAGTGGTTTCACGAAGTTTGTCCGCACCTGTAACTACGTCGATGTTTTAAACGACATAATGGGGGAAAAATTTTAAATGCTCCCTGCATGTCGACGTGCCGTCACTTGAAGTGCACCTATGTGCTGTATTTTCTACGGAAATAAATTTGTTAGTATCGGCTTCATTGGATCTTGCGCGCTAACTAACGATCAAAAAGCAAGATCAATACACTAATTTTTTTTGAATAAGAAACAAGGGCGGATTAAAGGGGGGGGCGACCGCCCCCCCGAGAAAAAAGAAATTAATGTAAAAGATCCTAGTTTAGTTCCATAAAATGGAGGTTATTCTATTGTTAAATTAAAATGTAAGGCATTTTAGTAACTCAACTAGTTCAGTTAGTTTAGTAACTCAACTCAGAAAAGTATTAGTTTTCCCATAATATGTTTTTTGATTTCTATATCATTTTCCCTTCAATTTTAAAATCAGGAGAATCGATATTTCGTTTTATTCTCATGTGCAGGTTTTTCTTTGGTAATTATTTTTACAGTTAATTTTAAAAAGCATAATCTTGTGAGTTGGTATTTTGCAGCTAGATATAGGAAGGAGCAGAACATATGTCCCCTGTCATAAGTTACACTTCTGTGTGCTGATGTGCTACAAGACTGAAAAGATTCTAAAATTTTACCTGAGAAAATATTTATACATTTATTAAAAAATTATTCTTTTTCCAAGAAAACTTCACTTTTATTCTATTATTTGAATGCTTATTTTAGAAAATGCCAATGCCATATGTATACTTTTACATTCCATTTCTGATCAAAAATTAAAAAAAAAAGAAAAAAAAAAAGGTAGGTCTTAAAATAATTATTTTTTTTCCAGAATATTTTTTTTTATATCTAAAGAATAGTCTGAAATTTGGATGTGAGACTTATGATTTGTTTTGATCTTGGATGTAGAAGTTGTTTAGTACACCATGTAATTTAGCAGTGGTTGAATTTAAGCTCACACAGTATTTCCCTGTTCCATAGTTTTGCATTATCAACCTTGTTATGTATGCCTGAAAATACGTGCACGTAAATTTTTCAATTTTTGCCGCAAAATACGTCCACGTGTATTTCCTCTTTTTTGCTCTTCAGCTGTTTTCATGCCTGTACGAGTGAATAAAATATATAACCCTACTGTGATTGATACAATTTAATCAGTAATTTTTTTTTTTTTTTTTTTTTAGAACTAATTTTATTCACTCATTAACAGAGCCTTATTCAAGACAGTTGTATACAGTT